>JACCEG010000084.1:222234-368678 GCA_014065205.1 Tuber brumale | reverse complement strand
CTGTCAAGGGCATGCCTCCTTCATGCAAACCATACACCCTCCCCCTTGTCCATTGACTGAGATGCTTAGAAGGAATAGGTTTTTTGGGATGACTGCGAAGAACAGGAGCCATTATTTCTCAGAATAAAAAAAGAGGGGGTATTATGGGATATAGGTTGGGTGGTAATGATCTTTGTGGTGGGGCTGTTGTGTGAGGTTGTCTGGGAGCGATCGGTTGTCATGCCCCCTGGCACCTCCGCTTAATTTTGTCCACGCACAATACTATAAGCAGAGGCTGTTCATACCAAAGAGCCAGATGCTTTATACTAAGATCACACAAGGATGGCATCATTCAAAATTTCCTAGACACTTCTAACAAGAGAAAACAGTGGGAATTATCATGCGAGACTTTTATTGGAAAGCACATGCAGATTGGGTCAACAATTATATATGATTCTGTGATGAATATCAACATAGTGAATTGCCCAGCCATGCTAAGTATGGTCTACTGCAACCCTTGCAAATACCTTATACTACATAGGCCTCTATCTTAGTGGACTTTATCACACAACTGTTAGAGTTGCAAGCATGTACTCAGATTATAGTAGTAGTTGATTCCTTCATAAAAATGTCACACTCTATTACTCTACAAATAATGGCAACTGCAAAAGATATCACAAACATATTTCTAAAAGAGGTCCGAAGGCTACATGACTTGCCAACAGGAATCATCTCAGACATGGACTCAAAGTTTGCTTGACAATCTCGGGAATCCCTTCATAAAGTATTGGAAATGAAACACAAAATGTCCACTATATACTACCTTCAAACTGATGGATAAACTGAACGTACCAACTAAGTGTAGAAAGAATACCAATAGAGCTTTGTCAATCAGGATTAGGATGACTGCAATCAACTATTACTATTAGCTGAATATGCTTACAACAATTCCTCCATATATGCCCATCAGATGTTAAGTTCCAGATGAACTATAGATTCTATCGACAGACAGAGTGGATTAAGGTAGGATAAGTCCAAGATCCAGGAGTAACTATTCCTACAAACTGGATTAAGGAGATACAAGATCAAGGAAGAGGGTATTTAAAAAAGACAAGAGAAGGAATGGCAAAATACTACGATTAGAAGACAAGTAATAACCAAACTTGAAAACTAGAGACAAAGTAATATTTAATGCTGAAATCATATACTCGCAATGAAAATCTAAGAAGCTAAGTCCTAAGCTTCACGGTCATTTTCAAATCTTGGGAAAAAGGAGATTACACTATTTCAAGCTGAACATTTATATGATTATTGGAACATCTATTACGTATTCTATATAGCACTACTGGAATACTATTATAAATCACTTCATGATAATTATTAACAACCAGCTAGAGAACCTGAAGATATCAACAGAGATTTGTAATAGGAGGTTGAAAAAATAGTAAGAAGTATGATATGCTCTTACAGGGAAAGAGTTCACAGTAGCTATCAGGAAAACTGTCAATGGTAGTACCTTGTAAAATGGCAGGGGTGTTGCGAAGATGCAAAGACATGGGAGCCAGCAATGGGCCACGAAAATATAGAAGACGCAGTGGAAGGTTTTCAAATCGACAATCTGGACATGGCAAAAAGGCCAAAAGTAGGATAGTGAGGAAAAGGTTTTCCTACTATAGCCAAGTAAACTGGGAAGATTTTTTAGCCTGACTACAGGGAGTGCTAAAATGTATATAGAAATAAATAGTAAAGGCATTCAAGGCCATGCCTGGTAGGAAAGAGCTCATATTAGGCATATTGAAATCTGAGAAAAAGTGCACTGACCTCACATTAGGATAACTGCGAACAGACTCTCAATTTACTAGCGTAGCCAACCCTACTGTCTAGTCCTCTCATAGGGCCCACATGTCATCAGTGAGATTTCATAAGTTGTGTCCCATAACTAAAAAATTGTCAAAGCAGCAATGTCCACTTCAACACACTTTATACATCGCCACAGTCTCTCTGCCCGCATCGTGTTTGCAGGTTATATAGGAGCAGATCCTTGGTGGTATCCGGGAAGTGGATCGGAATGGCTTCATATGATATGCATTGCGATAGTAGGCTTTTATGTTAGCCTTCTAAATTATAAGCCCAAGGAAATAGCACATTTTTGGTGAAGACCTCGCAGAGAATATCATAGTAGCAGAAGCTACTCAGGGTATACTAAATCTTCTGATACCCATCTACAATCAGTGGTAGATCGGTTGCTTCTAGCAAAAGGACTCCTCTACAGAGGCAGGCAGACCAAGGGTAAGTACAGTCAGACAGGAAGACCTGGATAAGTTGAAAAACCTTAAGTTATTGACATATCGAGGTTGGACTTGTGATTGGCACTAGGTAGTCCAGCACGAAACTGATTACTTCTTGACTGAAGAGACTACGGGAATGATAGTCAATAAGATGAAAGTAATATAATAGTCTATGTGGTCAACTATGTGGAGAACCGCTATTTAATATAACACATAGAGCAGTCATCGCAGGAGAGGGGTACTATTTTGGAACCATGAAAGAGTGTGAGAAGTTTCAGGATCAAATGGGGCTCGCACTGATAGGATTCTAAACAGTTGTGTATTAAAACTGGAGTAGTACTTCAGAGGCATAGTAGTTAGAAGTAGTCTGCGAATACTCAAATGCGACATATATATATTGAATTACCTCTTGAGCTTTACAGGCATTATCAATCAATGGATAAGAGATCTTATCAATATAAAATTGTTTACGATATAAATCTTTACCTTGCCAATTTATTGTGACCAGCTTTTCTAGATAGATTCTCTCATCAAAGATTTTGGACAGCGTCTCGCAATTATATTAGAGTTTGGAGTCCACTGAACCATAGAGTACTATATCGCACAAGATATCAAAATCAAGATAAAGTCCTAGGACAAAAGGGATCGTCCGATCAGTGGTTACCAAGCAACACCTCAAAAAACCCCACCCCCTCAATCAACCACCCCTCATCAACCATGCCTTCACAAAAGACAGGTTACCTCACAGACTTTGAGAAAGGGCAAATTGTTGCCCTAAGGGAGAAAAATATTGCATTTTCTGAGATTGGACATCTTTTACATCGCTCCCAGAGCACAGTTAAAAGTTTTTACAAATGGTATCAGAAGAGGGGTGATGGAAAAGACCTCCCATTTACTGGTAGACTCAAAATTATCGATACCAGAACCTGCCGCCGCCTAGCCAGAGAGTCCAAGAAGGGCCGCCATCAGCCATTATTAGAATTGCGCAATAATGTTGCACCCTATGCCTCTGTTAAGACAGTCAAGAGAGCATTGGCTTCAGTCAATATAAAGAAGTGAAAAGAGCAAGGAAAAGAGCATTTCTGAAGGATGAGCATGCTATCAAGAGATTAGCCTGGGCAAAGGAGTATAAGAATTGAACAAAGGAGGACTTTGAGGGAATCATCTTTAGTGATGAATGCATGGTTGAAAGGTTTAAAGATCCTAAGAGTATTTGGGTCTTCAGAACACCTGAGGAAAAGTAGCATAAGGACTGCATTCACGGAGTTACAAAAGGACCTGGGATAAGGCTGATAGTNTGATCCCTATTTTTGACAGGAGTGTGGATAGATTTGTGTATATTGGAGTTTTGGAGGATGGTTTAGTTGATGTCTGGCAGGAGGTGGAGGACACAGTTGGAGATCCTATATTTCAGCAAGATGGTGCAAGGATACATACTGCAAGAAATACTATTGCTTGGTTTGCAGAAAACCATATACAGGTTATGGAATGGCCACCCAATTCCCCAGACCTCAATCCTATTGAGCACTGTTGGAAAAGGGTAAAGGAAAAGCTGCACCAGCACTTTCCTAACATTCACTAGACTAAGGTGGGTCCATATACTATTAGAAGACATCTAGCAGAAGCTCTTGATATAGTTTAGACCCAGGATATTGAAGGAGATTTCATGGAAAAGCTATGGAAGTCAATGCCTGGGAGAGTGGCTGCTGTTTTAGATGCAAAGGGATGGTATACAAAGTATTGATTTTTTTTCTTTACAATTTCACATAGGAGTTTTGTTATATTTAATGGATGTCTATTCAAATTTTCAGTCTATTTTAAGTAGTTGCTGTTACATAGATAGTAAATTTATAGTGGTTGTAGGGTTGCCGTTGCTGTGCCGGACGATCCCTTTTGTCCCTGTACTTTACAATATATATTATTCAGTACACATCCTCGGTCTTCTCTATTTTCCTCGCCCTTGAAATCAATCCTCAATGCTTGGACATCACGAACCATACACCCCTCCTCCTTTCCTCTCATGATGGCTTGGGCCTAGGAGTGACGGCCGCCTACCTCCTCTCCTTACTGTCCTCTTCTGCTTTTTACGTGTCCAGGCTTTCCGCCCTCCGGGTTCCAGTATGCCTTTCGTACTACCTGTTCTCGCCTCTTCCCTCACTTCCCATGATTCAGACACCTGGGAACACAGTTTACGGTACGCGAGAACTCCGCAACAGGCCCAGGGGTCGATCTTGTACTTCCCCATAGTTGGATTAAGTGGTTGTATCCCATCCACTATGTGATGCTATCATACGGAGAATAAGGGACTACATGAGAGACGCGGTAAGATCACTTGCCTTCTATACTGGTGACTGCCTAGCAAGAGACCAACACGATTACTAACAGTCTACACAGTCGCGTTCGGTTGCTGCCCCATTCCAGTGGTTGGATTGGCATGCACCCTACTGCTACACCCTTCCTCAGCTTGCACCCTACTACTCCACCCTCTTTTGTCATTACCCACAAGCAGTCCTCTTTCTCGGTTGCATCGTATTCTGGTATAACTTCTAACGTTTCTACTGCCCGCGCGTATACTTGGCATGATTGTTGTAGGATCTGCTTTGTGTGTTTTTCATTTGTTTGTATTCGAGATGTTCAGGGCGGTTCCCTTTCTATGTTTGCCTGCGTGTTCTTAGTTAGGCTTCTCCTATTCTCGGAATCCGCTTGTAAGGTAGGGTCGGGTTTTTCTTTAAGACAAGGTGTGTGGTTAGGCCCATACTAGAGGGTCTACGAGATATGGTCGGGCCGGGCGGAGGGAGGAATGGGGATTGTTTATGCCATAGTTAGCGCTGTATGCAAGTTCTTGTACTCTAAATAACAACAAATACATGATGATAAAAAATATATATATATATATATATATATATTATTGAGTACAAACTATGTCGATGGACCAGTAGAAAACTTTCTGCTGGTAGAATATCTTGTAGTTAATACAAACTGGTTTTCTTGAATTCTTATAATTTAATAGGTTTGGCAAGAAATTTTGTATCTAAAATTTGACTAACCTGTAGTGAAAAAGAAGTTTGCAATTAAAGAAAAATTCTAGATATAATTTAACAGTATGGAATAAGAAATAACAATATCTTAAAACATACCATAAGAGTAGAATATTTTCATAATTTTTATAATAAATACTAGATTAAATACATTGAGATTGATTGATTACTTACAAGTTTCTTGCAACTTGAATTAGAAAAATTATATAGGTTTCATGTATAGCTTACTGAGATAGAGATAACTTGCTTTTAGGATTATATTTGAATTCAAGTCTTGTTATAGTTGGGTATGAAAATTTTGAATAGTATAAATTCTGAACAAGATTTTCTTTTGTGGAACTATTAATATAGAAAATCAGAAAATAGAGCTACTAGGATATAGACTTTAGAATGTGCTTTACTATATACGACTTTAATTATTTTAAATAGAATATCAAACTAAATATAATTTGCACCATTGATAAAAATCAAAAGATTTGTTATATTTAACATCAGCAAAAATAAACTCTAGTGTCCTGTATGGTCTATGCATCTGACGTACAGAACATCAGAATTTCAATCGCAATTCAAGCCATGAGGTGCTATAGCTACCATACCCAGGACACAACCATCCAAATACATGTTGTACAAGGTGCAACTTGGTATAGCAATTAAATCCACTGAAGACAGAAGATGCAACCAGACATAGCAATCAAATGTCATGGACATCTCCTGACATCATCCTGACATCTGCCAAATTACCAGATTCACAGGATGTAAGGGTATAACTCATAATACCAACCTAGGTTACAGTGGGTAATTTATGATACCTGTTCACAAAAATTGTTTTTATTATAATACTAGTATCCTACAACTGCTAATATATAGAAACAAAGAGTCTGGATACTAATATAAATAAACAGTGACTAGGACATAATAGCAGGTAGCTCTCTAAATCCTAGTGGCAGGCAGATGGCATTTGAACTGTTGGAATACCGGCACCGAGTACATCTAGGTACCAAGGTATTAGAAGCTGGGTCTCAAGGTGTCTCTCAGAATCTGTGATCAAGGTTAGGACTTAGTCGAAGTCTTGATACAAACCTCCTCGCCTCTAGCTCTATGAGTATTGATGCTGTGGAAATACCTATTACACTGGTGGAAGGCTGGCCTCAGATACATCTAGGTACTAAAGTATCATATGCTTCAGCCCAAGGACTCTATAAGAATGTAGCGTCAAATATATTACTCAGTCAAAACTCCACAGAGAATACTACCTACATAATAGCCTGTATCTCTATAGAGATTGGCATCCAGTAGATGTTCCTTGCACAATTGGAAAGCTGATGTCAAGTAAGTCTGAATGTCAATGTGCCAGATAATGCATCATATGGACTCTGTAGGAATCTGGTGTCAAAGCTAGTACTTAGTCAAAACCTCACAAGAGAATACCATCACTACAACAGCCTGTAACCCCATAGCTATTGGCGTAGAGTAGCCATTTCTTATACTGTTGGAAGGGTCGTGTGGAGTATGTCCAGGTGTCAAAGCACTGGATACTATGCCAAAGGACCTTGTAGCAATCGGGTATCTAAGTCCGCACTAAGTCGAAACCTCGCCAATGAATACCACTTCTACAGTAGCCTCTAGCTCTATAGATATTGGCATCAAGTAGACATTCTTTAAACTGATGGAGAGCTCGCATCAAGTACATCTGGGTGCTGAATAGCTAGATACTGCACTCCACGCACTCTGTAGAAATCTGGTGTCAATTTTAACACTAAGTCACACATTCAATAAAGACTTACCAGGCTGTATCTCTATGGGTATGCATGCCAAGTGGGTGTTTTACATACAATTGGAAAGCTGATATCAGGTACGCTTAGGTGCCAAAGTGCCGGATTATGTGTCACGAGGACTCTGTAGTAACTTGGCATCAAAGTCAGCATCATATCAAAACCACGCTAGAGAATACCACCTCCATAACAGCATGTATGTCCATGGATATTGTGGTCGAGTAGACATTCCTTGCACTGCTGGAAAGCTTGCATCGGGTTCATCAGGGTGCCAAAGCACTGGATGCTGCACCACAAGGACTCTGTAGAAATCAGTCATAAAGGTCAGCACTAAGGCAAGATTTTGCTAAAGACTACTACCTCCACAGCAGCCTGTATCTCTATGGATATTAGCGTCAAGTTGGTGCTCTTTACACTATTAGAATGCTGCTATTGGGTACATCCAGGTACTAAAGTACCAAACACTGTGGTCCAGCAACTCGGTTGGAATCTGGCATCAAATTAAGCACTAAGTCATACCCTTACTAAAGATCAGCCAGTGTGTATCTCAGTGGGTATTGACACCAAGTGGACATTCCTCACACCATTGGAAAGCTGGCACCAGGTACACCTTATTGCCAATGCGCCAGATTCTCCATTACGAGGACTCTGTACAAATCTGGCATCAAGGTCAGTACCAAGTCCAACTCTGACCAAAGAATATTATCTCCACAATAGCCTGTACCTCTACAGATATTGGTGGTGAGTAGATGTTCCTCATACCATTGAAAAGCTCGTATCAGGTACCTCTAGGTACCAAAGTACCAGATACTACTCCTTGAGGACTGGGTAGTAATTAGGTATCAAAGTCAGCATTAAGTAAAAGCCTCACTAATAATTCGCCAAGCTGTAACTCCATGGGCCTTCATGCTGAGTAGATGTTCTTTGCACTATTAGAAGGACGACGTCAAATGGGTCTATATGCCAAATTATTGCATGCTGTACTAAATGGACTCTTCAAGAATCTGGTATCAGGCTCAGCACTTAGTGAATCGTAGAGGTTGTAAGAGCAAAAGAATAGGCCAGGATATGAATTACACCCAGCTTGGATCCAGTTACTACCAGCAGAAGTCAACTGTTACTTGCTTTTATAGTATGAACTGGGAGCACTTTCACTCAACCATTGTTTAAAAACCACAAAATAGATTTCCTACCGAGTCTCTTATTTTTCCTGCAACATAAAGGTTAGCTTTCTTGCAGTGAGGCTAGTTCTAGTTCTTACCAGGGCTAGCATCGTATCAGATCTTTGTTGTTGTAGCTGTGCTAGTATGACCTCCTGGTAACTGTAACCATATCCAGAAATAAGGCTTGCGAAGTCTCTTCTTAGGATATTTTCTCGATGCCCTAGATATCCTCTGTTACCACCAGATACCCCTGATAAATCCCGTTACTGCTGGATAT
This sequence comes from Tuber brumale, assembly GCA_014065205.1. Lineage (NCBI taxonomy): Eukaryota > Fungi > Ascomycota > Pezizomycetes > Pezizales > Tuberaceae > Tuber > Tuber brumale. The sequence continues at coordinate 360,161 of JACCEG010000084.1, read as the reverse complement.
AACTGATGGACAAGTGACCTCTATAGTGCCTCCAGATTTACATGATGTATCGGGGAAGTACATGGTGCCCCCTGATTTAAGAGACATACTCGACGCAATTGAGACCTACCTATTGTCCAGACCTCACACATCTGTATCTGATGTAGCAATATCTTTTTCTGATGAATGTCTAAATTTGATACACTTGTTTTATGTTAACCTTTTCTGATTCTCTTCTAGTTCCTCTACTATACAAAGATTTCCCAAAATTGGATAATAGGAAAACTTCAGAATTTTCATCTACTGTCTCTGTTATGAGATTATTATGTATAAATTTGGATTGTCCATTACTTTGAATCGTAGTATGGTACAGTTATGAACTATCATATGAGGACTTATTAGATGTGGCTGTACAGGCAATTTTATTGACAGACAATAATATTCTGCTAGAAGCTCTTGACATCTTATCCTTGTTTTCTTACCCTTTGCAATAAATAAGATGTCTTGGGATTGACACTGCTACACCCACATGTAATACTCTATTTTCAGCTATGTTCAGGTTTAGAATTACTTGCACCATAGTATCTTAAATACAGAATAAAATTAAGTCCGATCTATATACTCATATAGCGGTTGAAAAAATTGGAAAACTTATACTTACAAACCTGGGAACTGAGAGATGATTGATTCAGCAACCAGTAAAAAAGTGATCAGGTTATAGGATGTCTTCCAAAGGTATAGCTTATAAGCTTCGTATATCACACTCGTGGCTCACACAATACCTGCTACTAGTATAATTTACAAAACTTAGGTGCTGTACTGTTGTGTAACAAAGGTCTTGGCACCCCCTGACCAAGTGACTGGACATGAATGCTTCCTTATTTATCACTTCATATGTCCATCTTCAGCCTGAATTACAGTCCCAATATGCTGAGGCATTGTTCCAATTAAGCCATCAATCTTATCTTATTTAATAGTATTCCATTCTTCAATACAAGCAATCTAATGCTCATTCACTGTATGTCTTACCCAAAGTCCCACTCAGAATCTTTATACTAGAAACCATTTCTGAAGCCTCTCTTTCTACATTTGTCATACATTTAGTGTTCTTCATGGAGCTTCTATCCGACAAACAAGGTGCGAATGGTGTGTTATTAAATCTATGTTAATGGGGTTGTGGAAAATGGACCTTAATTGAACAAGTTATAAACTTTTAAATCAAAAGATATTATTAAAACTTCAAAGAGCTCTAGCTCCTGCAGTTCTGGTCCGATATGTATGATTAATTTTTCTATGTTAATCTGAATAGCTGCAGTACTTTTGTCTCCACTTCTCAGAAATGGGTCTTGTTGTGAAGACTACATACGTTTTCGATAACATTTAAATCACAAGGCTTTGATGGCCAAGGCATAATGTGATATCCTGCTTGCATCTCAAGTGCTCAATTTCCTCTATTTTTCTATGTAACTAGGGCTACTTGTGGGAAGATGGATCTCAAGAGTGCCACTGCACCGAAGTCTTGTTTGAATGTAAAACCATGTAAGATCTCCAGCGAAGTTGAAGAAAGAAAACAAAACAATAAAACTTAATATTGTTAAGCCTGCAGCTTTACTTAGTAAGATTCTTGCTCAGGAGGAAGTTGTTTGCTAGAGTAGAAGAGAACTCACATATACTTAAGTAGCTACAATATAGTGCCAGTTACTGTCTATCACTACCGCGCGCTCCGCGCCCTCTATTCACCTCTCGCTTGAAAAATTACCGCTTTCGGTCATCCCTAAACTCCAGGTTTTTGGGTGGCAACCAGCTCGACGCACCAATTTTCGCCTCTCGCTTAGGCCTCACTCTATAAGCGACCCCACCCCACACCTGACTCAAAGCTTTTGCTATGGCTCACAACACTGGCAGGGCTTCGCGCCCAGAGTCCCGAACCTCACACCGCTCCCACCCCTATGCTGGGAGGTCCACTCAAGTCTCCACTGCACCCCAACTGGCACAAGCTGCCCTAATACACTCTTCCCCCCCCCAGAATGTCTCACGGTTCTCTTCTGTAGGCCCCCTTGATCCGAACCTTCCACTCCTCAGGGAGATGTACAACCACACCACATCCAACCTAGCCACCAACAGAGATGTCTTCCCCAGACTCTGGGATGCGGATCTCAGAGGCCTGTCGGCAGGAGAAGCGTCGATCCTCCCCTTGCTCATGGCTGCACTTGAAGGAATTGCAGCCCTCCACTCAAGATTAGGGTTCCTCGAAACCAAAATGGAAGCCCCTGCCCCCCCACCTCAACCGACCCGCGCCGGTACAGGCCCTTCTCTCACCTCTATCCAGGCCACTGTGGCTGACCTCTCGTCACGGGTGGCGGCCTCCCTCTCTGCCAACCCAGCCATGCCCCCCCAAAAGCCCCCGATGGGGAAGCAAACCAAACAACAGGGGAAGAACTGCACCACCCCCTCGGTCCCAACAACCAGGACCACAGACGACTTTGACTCTGACATCCCTCGATACGACACTTCTGCCGAAAAGTAGTACGGCGATCGAAAAGCCTACTCGGTCAAATACCCGCGCGCCTGGTAGGCGCAGGCCTTCCGCGTAGGGAAGTATAGCGCCTACTCCTTTACTCCTGGCCATCTAGAGCCATCACTCAACAAGGCCCTCAGCAAGGCAAAACCCAAACCATCAACCTATGCCCAGGCTGCAGCTCCGCAGGAGTAGACTGGGGGAAGGAAGTCCAAAAGGACGAAGCAAGGAGGTCAGGCTTCCGCCTCTGCCGCCCAAGTCGCAGCGTCTAGGAATGAGGGCCCCTCAGTCAGAGGGCCACCCCCCCCTACCAGCAGCCGACAGAAGATTCTTCGCGCCCCGAGAGACCCCCCTACCCCACGCTGATGCACTGAGGATAGCGGCAACAGCCCCGGATATAGCCGCACAAGTCCTTAGGGAGGCAAACTGCCCCCACCCCCAGTGCTTTAGCGCCTCGGTCAACGCCCGAGCTGCCCTCACACTAATGGCCCGCTCGCTCCAAACCCCTGCAACAGCTTACTCCCCCTACTGCAATGCCCTTGCGCCGAGGTTTAACAAGGCATTCCCGGTCGGGGACAACTCATTCAGGCCCTTCAGGCCTGCACCAAACGAAGTCCAACTGGCCATCCACGGACTACCAATTCCTTTCCTCCCACATGACCAAGAGGAGCTTTACTCCGAACTAGGAAATTCTATTTTGAACGCAACAGGGATGACAATCTTCTCTGCAAGATACCTCCAACCAAATCCTGCAACAAGGGCAACCAAGAACTCTACCTCCATCGTGGTGTCTGTCCCCCCTACTGACGTTGTGAAGATAGGAAGGTCCATTTACCTCTACTCCAAACTCCGAAAATTGGACGTGTGCCACTCTAAGAGCCGCTACATGCAATGCCGGAAATGCTGGAAGTTCGGACACCCCTCACCCATGTGCAAAGGGAACACCTCAGTATGCCCGCTCTTTGCGAGGTCCCACCCTCGGTCGGCCCACAGATGCACAAACCCAACTTGCCCGAAAGAAGGTCACCTCAAAGCGGTGGCCGCATGCTGCCTTACCTCCCCCCTCAGATATCCTAACTGCTCTGGGGACCACGCGGCTACTAACAATGACTGCCCTTCCCGACCCAAGCTACCAGCAAGGGACGACCTGCCCCCGCAGCCGGAGGGCGAAGACATGGATACGGATGGCGACAATTCCAGACCTGCCACCCCTAAGGGGAAAGGCAAACAGACTGACATCAGCGTGGAAGAGACCCCTTGGCAATCGACGTCCCGCGCCCTCCCTATGGATCTTTTCAAGGCACCAATACCCAAACGAGTTGGCCCCCCCCGTGGGCTGACGCGTTCTCCTCTGAAGACCCCATTGCAGGTGCTTAAAGGTGGAGGATTCTTCCTCCACCTCGCCCATCGGGCCACCTCCCCCATCCTCTCTTAAGCAACTTTTCTTTATTCAACATAACTGCCTGGGAAGCTGGGATGTGTTTCTTTCATTATTCAATAGCTTTCGTTCACTAAAAGCCACCCCACAGATAGTCTTACTGCAAGGTCCCCCCATCTACAAAAATAGGGTTCCCATGTTTGCTTCCTTTAAATCATTTGCTCCACCGTTTAAACAAGGAACCCCTCCCAAGGTGGCCACCTATGTTTACTTGGACTTTTTGAATGTGTTTTCAGTATTACCTTGTTTTTTTGATAGGCCTGATTTTATGGCCATTGATCTGTACTCCCCCTTGGGGCTTTTGGACTCCAATCACTGACGATTCAGGGCCTGCAACCTCTACTCTACAGTTGCCACTTCCTCCGGAAACAGAACGGTCGACCCAACTACCTGCTTCCCNGACGATTCAGGGCCTGCAACCTCTACTCTACAGTTGCCACTTCCTCCGGAAACAGAACGGTCGACCCAACTACCTGCTTCCCCCAAAACTCCTACCCCACACTAGTGGCCGGGGACTTCAACATCCACCATCCACAGGCCGACCCCCTGAGGACGATTTCCTCAAACGAATTCGCCACCTCCAATCCCTACTTCGAGCTACTACTAGACTCTGGCTTTCAACTCTTCAATACCTCAGGGGCCTACACTAGGTTCCCATTCGACAACAACACGAGACCAGGGGTTATAGACCTGGCCTTCACCAACGCCCCCCTCACTCGCTTTCTGCACTCCTGGTCAACCCGCCTCCCGGCAACGGACTCTGACCACCTCCCTATCGCCATCATGTTTACTGCACCCCTCATGAGGAAGGCTCCTCCATCACCATACTGGGACAAGGCGGACTGGGAAGTCATTATGGAAAATTTGAAAGGCTTAAAGTTTCCGCCCCTAGGTCCCCACCCCACCGACCTCGATCTAGACAGCTGGCTAGAAAGACACGTGCACACCCTCGCCACCCTTCTCAAATCGTGCACTCCAACCAAGAAGATCTCGATACACTCAAAACACTGGCGGAGTATGGAGATAACGCACCTAAGACAAGCTCACCATCGTGCCTCACCAGCACATCGGAAAGAACACACCCCAACGTCCCTGGACGAACTAAAAACCCATCGAAATTGGTACTTCAAGGCTATTAAGAAAGCCAAAGCCAACTACTGGAAAGACTTCCTAGCAGCAGTTACACCACAGACCGTCTGGAAGGCCAAGAAAGCCACCATGGGAAGAGAGGAAGAACGATTCCCTGACCTCCCTGATGCAAGTTCCCCTTCACAGATTAACGAGGCTCTGCTAGCCCACTTTTTCCCGCCCAAACCCCCTTCACAATCAGTCGCGTACCCTAGTTTCGACCCTGAACACCCTCCACTCACGCCTGAGGAGAGCTCCATGGCCCTTGCGAGATCATCCAACACATCGGCCCCAGGCCCAGACCAGGTTCCATATGGGGTCTGGAAAAAAGTACATGCAATAAACCCTTCCCTCCTCACATCTCTACTCGCCCTACTTCTTGCCTATGGACACCACCCGAAGAGCCTCAAGATGGCCAACGGAATCGTACTACCAAAGCCAGGCAAACCGGACTACTCTACCCCCTCTTCGTTTAGAATCATCGTCCTACTCGAGACGTTTTCGAAAATACTGGAAAGAGTAGTAGCTACCAGGCTGTCCCTCATAGCCCGCGAGGTTGGACCCCTCAACCCAAGCCAATGCGGCTCGCTAGCTGGCCTTTCAACCTTCGACGCCACGACTGCGCTAGTTCAGGAAGTCAGGGCACAAGAAAACCCTTCTTCCAAGGCGTCCTCCTTGTTCTTAGACATAAAGGGGGGCTTTGATAATGTTTCCTCCAATCTTCTCACAGCCAAACTTAGGGCCAAAGGCACCCCCAAATACCTGGTGGCCTGGGTCCGATCTTTTCTCACAGATCATTCTTGCTGCTTGTTGTTTCAAGGAGCACCGGGGGTGTTTGCCCCGGTGCAAGTTGGCACGCTCCAAGGATCTCCTGTCTTTCCTTTGTTATTTGTGATTTACGTTTCTGAATTGCATGTTTCCATACCCTGAGCGGTAATTTTTTCTTACGTTGATGATTTTTCAATTACGGTGTCAACTGCTTCTTATAGGGGGAATATTAGGTATCTTCAATATGTTTTTTCTTTGCTTCCGAGCAGGGCAGCGATGATTGGAGTTTCCTTTTCAATCCCCAAAACAGAACTCATCCACCGGAGGACACCTAAGGACAGATCCCCTGTCTCCAACCAACCTATATCTCTTAACGGCTCGGTCTTTGCACCATCTTCCTGCCTCAGATGGCTGGGATACTGGTTCACCCCAACCCTGGAAACAACTACACACTTCACCAAAAGACTCATACTGGCCTCGGGCACCTTTGCCGCCATTAGGAGGCTCGCTCCTCCAGGGATTGGAATCCCTCCTCACATGTGCCACAGCTTGGCTATGGGCCTCATCCTGCCGATCCTTACCTACGGGGCCAATCTCCTCACACCGACGCTGGCCACCATGGACAAGATGTCTGTCCTGTGGAACAGGGTGATGTGCTGGGTGACGAATTGCTTCACTTCGGCCCCCACTACCATCCTTGCTATTGAGGCGTGCCTCCAACCTCTCAGCCTGCTGATCCCCCACAAAGGAAGGATGCCTGCACTCCGGCTGGCCTGCTCCTTCCCTGCCTCCCACCCGGCGTCAGCCAGGCTCCCCTCAGACTTCCCTTCCTACACCTCGCATTCAGACCGGACCCAACAGCGAAGGCTCCTGGAGGGCAGGAAACAAAACTACATCCCCCTGGGCTGGGGCCAGTATAAGGCCGAACAACCTATGAGGAGACATCTACCAATAGACGTGCTAGCACACCTGCTCCTGCCTATGATACGAGGGGACGCCACCCTCCCTACTGCCTACCCAACCTTAGAGCCGGGACTGACACCGATGCCCCCGATGAACTCGAGCTATAAATCCCTGAAGGCCTCCCTTAGAGGAAGGCTTCTGGCCGACTGGATAAGTCTGGCCCCTCCTCCACGCTACTACCACTACAAACCCACACTTAAGCCTCATCCCTTCATGGGGCTCGATCGCTTCACAGCTGGACGAATACACCAGGGACGATCTGGGAAAAGCTATCTCGCCACACACCACTCCTGGGATGACCAAGAATCCTCCCCCCTCTGTACCTTTTGGGAGGAGGATGACGAGACATTCGCCCACGCTATTCTTCATTGCTTGGCCAAAGCGGACAAAAGATCACTCTACCTCCATGGGGTATCTGACATCGGCCAATGCTCGCCTATTTGGTCTTCACTTCCTGCCATACTTGGCCTCGCCAACTACATCCGAATAACTGGTACCGGATTCCCACCTCCCATGCCGCCGATAAGGCCCCTCTCATCCCCAAAGAAGGGCTCTCCCTCCTCTGCTGCTCTGCTTTGATTTTTATACTTGTTTGATGAATTTTATTTACTGTTTATGCGGGATGAATTTGTTGTTTCTCTACTTGTTTGAGTGGTCACCGTGGGAGGTGCTTATGACGAATTTGTCAAATTGGAGATTTGTGCCGATGGTTTCTTTTGTTTGTTTGTTTGGAATTAAGGTTTTCTTTTTGCCATAGCTTACGCTGCATGCACGTTCTTGTACCTAGCAAGCAATATATGATTAAAAAAAAAAAAAAAAAAAAACTCTCTATCACTACCCAGCATTGATTAGTACTCAACTACCATAGGCATGTGAGGTCTCCTCTCGTAGACTCAGACTAAAGATCGTGTATTAGCGGACCAGACTGCCCTGTGATCTTCACACTCCCTGAAGCTGAAACTTTAGCCACTGAATCTCAAACACAACAGCCGGAGTAAAAACCTTTTACATTACTGTTATACTAGTGGTGAACTACCATGTCTATTGGCAGTCAGACCGACTAAGAAACTCTCTGTCTATATGGATTATGCCTTTACAAGCCACTGGAGCTCAATTAACATCTATCCAGTTCTACACAATTCTGTCATACCCAGATAATGGACCATGTAGCACCTCTGGCAGTCCTCTTAGTAGGTTAAGTACTAATAGGCATTATCTATGACCAACCTTTACAAAGACAGGTCTTATCGCAACAACATTTATGTATGAGAGTATAACTGACATTACTCAATGACAATCACAGACAGAAGACAAGTCTTCTGGTTATTATGATAGCATGAGAGCAGTGCCTATGTGGACGACTTGCATCACATCTTATCCCAGTGCATACTACTATCTAGATCTTGACTAGAATGTCCTCAGTCTCTTTCTCGCACCCTTAATAGACCTTGGATATACCTGCAGTATTCCTAATAGACTCTAGAGGTATTTGGATCTAATACACATAATACGACCTTTTGACCTCAATCTCCAGCCTTCTCCATATGCCTATTATATATCCTGCTAGCAGCTTGCAGTCACTGGTTTTACCAGAATGTATATCGTGTGACAGGAGTGCCTTTATCGCCTCTTACTCACTAGAGTGTGATATGATGCCCAGGACTTATCCAGCGGGTAGTAGCAAGTGCTAGAAACTATACCTCCAAGTTACACGATATTTGCAGCTCAATTACTCCTTTGGGAGGTCTCCATATTACATGGAGTTTCCAACTTCCACATTACAAACCTTTTGAGAACTTTCTCCAAAGTCCCATGTAACAAGTTACCTGCAGGGTAGGGTAACTTGAAACCATGGTAGGATAACCTGTTGCTCCAGGTAGGGTAACTTTAGATTCAATGTAGGGTAACAGCATCCCGAGTTTCCCTACTAAGTAGAGTAACTCTACCCTGAAGCACTTCTGAGAAAACAGGATAACTTCACCATTCGACTACAAGAGTTACACTACTCAACAGGGTAACCGCCCCCTATACTGGGTACTTAGGTACTTGCCAGTAAGGTGGTCCATATCTTGCTAAGGTACTTAACCACCTATACCATAGTAGAGTAGACCTATGTCTACCCGACCAATTCTATCCTCTAGGCATATACATCTGGTACAGGTGTAGGCTTTAGTCTTCCAGTATTGCCATTCATGAAGGATTCTTACATTATGCCCGCCAGCATTAGCACTAACAACTATTATACTATTTAGTAGTATGTAATTGAGTTATGTTACTGCCTCACAGGAGGGAATAAGGTAATGACTTTGTATCTCTTCAGCAATTTGATGAGCATTTGGACCAAGGCAGTCTTTAGGATGGTAGTATTTCTCAGCAGTTTTTTGTCCAACTCGAATCAGTAGAGACTTGAAACTGTATATATCCGCCACCCCTACTGGAATAAGAAGTGAGTCAGACTGAAATGTGAGTCAGAGTAGTTTTATTGCAAGAATTGGTTGGATTAACTCATATTGCCAAATCCGAACATAATTGCTTGATAGATGTGAGTCAAAAGCATAGGTTGTTTCATTATGAAAAGCCACCTGATTCCACCACCTGATCTCATTTTCAGAATGAGATTGTGTGAAGAAGAGTCTCTTAGGAGTTGAAGTTGGCCAGAACGAAGACTTTTTCCGTGTTTGAAAAAGGATAAAAGAATCATTAGCCATATAAGCTACTCTTTTTATCATCATATGATTGACTGGATATTGGGTGACTAGCTCCTGCAGCGGTATTTGCAGGTTTTCTTCTATAAGCTGCGTTATCTGGAACAAAGTATGCTGTGCGATAGGTAGACATCCAAAATGAGTAGCATCTCCCATGTTTGTGTATTCCACCTCATTCGCTTATTTAATAACATTGCAGACCTACCATTTCAAGCGACCTATCATATTTGTGATTTGCAGATATCCCAGTCTAGGTGATAATAATAAAGGATAGAAATCATCTTGTTCTGTTTCTCATGATCGCATTTCCGCTTTGACTATGGCCTATGTGAAAGATATTGAAATTTTCTACTATTCGTTTCATGAGTATATTCTTTCTAAATTATTTGCATTTCTCTCCTTAGTTATATTTCTAGTTTACCTATAGATTACAAACATTACTACAGCTAGAGCATATACAGCATGTATTTTATTTATATTTCATGATAACAATAGTATAATTGGATATATATTTTGTTATTGCATGTACGGAATATTTCAGTTATTTTCATTTATATACTGCAACCTTTTCAGAAGGTGCATTACATGTTGATTTTCTGCTTCAAATCCCTCACACCTTTACAGTTTATATATATTTTATTGAAGATTTTCTTGGCAGTTTTTCGGGGTCAACCCTGTTCGCACTTATGTTTCTTAAAAGGATTTCACCATTTATCTCTTTTCCTCGCTTATGTATACGCACTTGTATTTAGAGCTAGTTACCGCTCCAAGTGTTAGAAACAATTAAGGACAAATGTACTAACAATCTGCCTTCCTACTACCATCCTTCGTAACTAAAGTCTGGCCACAGTATTGTTGAAATTTTCTATTATTCATTTCATAAGTATATTTCTTCTAAATTACTTGTATTTTTTTCCTTAAGTTATATTTCTGGTTTACCTATAGATCACGAACATTACTACAGCAGGAGTCTATACATTGAGTATTTCGTTTATATTTCATGATAACGATGGGATAATTGGATATATATTTTCTTATTGCACGTATTGGATGTCTCGGTTATTCTTATTTATGTACTGCGACCTTTTTGGAAGGTGCATTGCATGTTGGTTTTCCGCTTAAAATCTCTCACACCATTACAAGTTATATATATTTTATTTGAAATTTCCTTGGTAGTTTTTCGGGGTCAAACTTGTTCGCACTTATGTTTTTACAAGATTTTCCCATTTATTTCTTTTCTTCGCTTAAGTATGCACACCTGTATATATAACTGGTTACCGCTCTGAGTGTCAGCAAGAATTAAGGACAAGAACTACTACCAATCTGCCTTCCTACTACAATCCTCGTCGCCTAAGTGTGTCTACAGTATACCTTTAATACTGTACCGTATTCTCGTACTCAAGCTATTAAGATTGTGCTGCTACATACAAATTCAATAAGTATACCTTTAATACTGTGCCATATTCTGGTACTCAAGATATTAAGATTGTGCTGCTACATACAAATTAAATGGGTTATGAGCTTGGCACATTCATAGTCATATGGGTTATACTTATACCCTGCAACAGACTCTCTACCTCTCCACCTCTCACAAATGAAATAATTGCTTCAGCCATCCGCACGACCTTATCGCTTACTAGCTATGGTTGCAACTATCTCACTAAATACGAGAACTTGTACCTGGGACCCCCACAACCTGAACCACTCGATTATACACCTTATCTCTTCCTATTGCGAATGAAGGCACTCGATTAGCAAGGCGTATTATTTAAATTGTAATGATAGTACTGATACTTAAGCGACAAGGACAAAGGTTCTTCTACGGCTGCCACACTACTCCCCGCAACTCCCATCCCAGCTGTCAGAAATATCGCCAACAATTCGTAAGGTTGTCGGGCATCATCCTACAAACTAAAGTCCATTCCTGAGCTTACCAGGCCCGACAAGTATAGATCATGTCATGAGATCTCGGAGTATGTTGTGAGATTATACAGCGGCTGGAATATAGTGACAAAAAGAGAAACAATACCGTAACTATTTGAAGAGGAAGATGGCGAAAACAATGGTGCAAAGATCGACAAGTTCAGAGATTGATACCAGTAGGCCGCCACCTATTTTCTTCAAACAATAGACTCCCAATGTGTGATCCTCCTGGGAATGCAAAAAACACTAGCAGCCATACAGAAAGCATTCTAAGATAGGTTCACTAGAGACCACACCTCCTCTTTCATCGAGCAATTCAACATAGCCCTCATTGTCAAATATGATACGGACACAACAATAGCCAATCATATTAACGCTTGCAATACCCTATGGAATCGAATGCAACATCATATCTCTGCCTGCTCTGCTGAAGACCGATACACTTGGCCATTTGTTGTCAGAATAGTCTTCGAGTCACCTGCAGCAAAAGCTGCTATTTTTCTCCATTCTCTTCCTGACTTCATGAGTAATATTATTGACAACCTCCAAACCAAGAAGGACCTTACCTACGATCATGTCGATAATAAACTGTGTGACTTGAGACCTGAGGTAATTCTGAAGCAGACACAGTATATAAAAGTGCTGATGTCAAAGGAAAAGGAAAGGAAAGGGAAATGGTTCGAAGGATGCCAGCCAACACCAAGGAACATACCTACTACTAAAACCATTACCCTACTGTGCAGTCAGAAGGACATACTTGGATTGAGTGTAATAAACTAAAGGTAGACAATCAAAAGAAAGAAAGAAAAGTTGATAACTTAGCTAAGATCGGAAAGGAAGAGAGATTCAAACTGGGCAGTACATCCTCCACTCTCATCTCTATAAAAAGAAATCCTCACCCTCTCTATTGGATAATCGATACCGGCGCAAGTTCAGACATGACAAGCAACTTAGACCTTCTTATAAACTATGTACCTTTCACAGGTACTATTAAGTTAGGAGATGACTCAGTCATGGAGTTATGCAGTTCAGGAATGGTTAAATTCATGGCCAAAACCTCAAAAGGTCATGTAGTTCCAATAGTTCTGCAATGAGTACTTTGGATTCTCAAGTTGGGTAAAAGCAACCTGATGTCACAACGCGCTATGGTTTCAATGTGAAAGTAATTTTCTTTAAGTAGTAAAGAGAAGAACAGGATCATCTTAGAAAAAAATAAAAATAAAGTAGTTTGTGAAAAGCTAGACAGTCAAGATTATATTGTGCAAGAAGTAAAAGAAGTAGGGAACAAGAGGACTTGCCAACAATGGCATGAAGCACTAGGACATCCTTCGCCTCCTTACCTCCAAACAAAGATCTACAGCGATGACCTATCAATCGCCAAAGTTTCCAAAGACTGGTGCTGTTAAACCGGCATCACCTCAAAGACAACAAAGAACAAATCTGAAGCAACAGAGAACCGATTTGAAAACGCCTTTGAACTGATCAATTCAGATCTCAGTGGAAAGTTTTCATCATTGTCATTTGGCAATTCCTGGTACTATGTCATATTTATCGATGACCATATACGATACACTTGGGTTTATCATATTAATGTGACGTTGGATACTGTAAAAGTGTTTACACAGTTTATTAAAGAAAGTCAAACTCAGAATAATGCGGTTATTAAACGATTCTGAACAGATAATGGAGGAGAATATGTCAATAATAAAATCCTACTATTTTTATAGGAAGCATGGAATTATTCTTGACAAAACCCCCCCTTATTCTTATGAATCAAATGGTGTTGCCGCACAGTATAATAGGACTATAATTACATGGACACATTCCATGCTAAAAGGACTAAGACTATGCTTATAGTCTGAAGCAATCACAATTGCCCTATACTTATGAAATAGACTCCCTAACCGATCTATAGGAAACTCACCATACTATGAATCTCTCCACAACATAAAGCCATTGATAAAACATCTTCTCCTTTAGAGGACTAAATGCTTTGTCCATATACCAGAAGAAATACCCAAACCTTAAACAAAGTTACAGCCCTGAGTGATAGAAGGATACCTTTTAGAATACACTTCTTCCAACAAGATATACCACATATAGATTCACTCATGGCATAAAATTTCAGAAACACGACAGATTCACTGGACAAATGAAACAATACAACCTCATCTCTATCAGAATGGTTACCCGAACTGAAAACCAAATTAAATATCTTTCTACCTCTCCGTCCAACTTCATATGAGCCACTGGAATCAAAAGAGGAAAAGACACAACTAAAACCAACCATCCAAATACATCCTCCTGTACCGCCAGAAAGCCAAGAAGAATATAATAAACCCACAATACCAGAGGCAACCGCGGAACCACATGAATGGAGGAACAAGCGGAGGAACTACCTGTAACAAGGAACAGATCTGGGAGACTCATTTGCCCACCGCAGTACTATGGCAGAAATGTCAAAGCACAAGCAACCAAGGACCCCCTGATATACTACTAAGCGACTACTAGCTCGCTTAAGGAATACTGGACATCAGCTATGGAGGATGAGATAAAGGCACTGAAGAAGAATGAGACTTTCGATGAAGTAGATATGCTGATAGGAAGGAAAATAATCGATAGTAAGTGGGTATACAAGACAAAATGAAATGCTGACAGTACACTGGAAAAATAGCATGCAAAAGCGGTAGCCAAAGGTTTCTCACAAGTACCTCGGTTCAACTGCGAAGACACCTTCACACCGCTCATCCATTACGAGTCACTCTCATTCCTGCTTGTATTATGTGCGAAAATAAATAGCGACTACGACAATTCGGTATTAAATCAGCTTTCCTGCATGGCAAATTGAAAGTAGAAGTCAACATATGACCGTCACCTGAGTACAGTAACAGAGACAATATATGGTGACTTAATCGATGTCTCTATGGACATAAGCAGTCTGCAAATGAATGTTACGCTCTCCTTGCTAGATACTTAAGATCTAGAGGCTTTACGACATCCTCCCTAGACCAATGCATATTCGTTCACAACAAAGACAATATTTACATATCAGTTTATGTTAACTATATCGCTATATACATAGCCGAAATCCCAGAAGCCTCCTCTCAGATAGATGTCCTGAGAACAGCATTCGAGATGACTGACTTAGCGGAAGCTACATTCCTGTTCGGCCTCCACATCGTGTATACATCAGATGCAATATATCTTACCTGAGAACAATACATCTTGTCAATCTGCGAATGGTTTTGATGGAAAACTCACTTATGTATCCAAACCCTTACCAAAGGGCGTTCAACTTCAGAAAGGAACTGTAGCGGAACTGATACTGGATGCTTCGATATACCAATCGATAATAAGATCACTTATGTATCGAACTACTGGTACAAGACCAGACCTAGCGTATACCATTTCATTTCTTTCTCAATTTTCATCATGTGCCACAGCATAACACCTCGAGGCCGTAAAACATGTCTTGAGATACATCGACAGTATAAAAAACATTGGACTCTACTACACATACACTACTACAAACGCTATCGATACCTGCATAGATGCCGACTTCCCTGCTTGTTTGGATACCTTCCATTTCTTTACAGGATACATTGTGCTCTTCAATGGTGCTTGTATTTCTTGGCAATCCAAGAAACAGGCCGCTGTTACAATATCTACAACCATAGCAGAATACGTAGCTATGTTACTGGCTGAGCGATAGATCAAAGGTTACATCAAAGGTCGCAAAGACATCCGCCAAAACGTACTGATCGGTTTACATACTGATAATTCCGGTACAAATTTCCTAGCAACAAACCATCAATTAAACGTACAGACAAAACATATCAATACACATTTCCATAAAATACATGCAGAAATCAATAATGGCTCATTCATACTACTTTAGCTTGCATAGTCAGAAATCCTAGTCGCTATATGTACTAAAACTTTGGCGAAACCAGCGCATGAGCTTTTAATTGGCCTTTTGGGTTGTAGATAATGAGGGAAAGTGTCAAAATTTTCTAGTATTTGGTTCATAAGTATATTCTTTCTAAATTACTCATATTTCTCTCCTTAGTTCTATTTCTGGTTTACCGATAGATTACGAACATTACTACAGCTATCGCATATACAGCAGGTATTTCATTTATATTTCATAACAACAATGGGATAATTGGATATATATTTTCTTATTGCATGTGCGTGATGTTTCAATTTTTTTCATTTAGGTACTGCGACCTTTTCAGAAGCTGCATTCAATGTTGATTTTCCGCTTTAAATCTCATACCTTTACAGTTCAAATATATTATATTTGGGATTTTCGTGGCAGTTTTTCAGGGTCAAACTGGTTCGCACTTACATTTCTTACAAGATTTTCCCCCTTATTTCTTTTCTTCACTTAAGTATGCATACCTGTATATATAGCCAGTTACTGCTCCGAGTGTTAGAAAGAATTCAGGACAAGAACTAATACCAATCTGCCTTCCTACTACCATCTGACT
Source organism: Tuber brumale (assembly GCA_014065205.1). Lineage (NCBI taxonomy): Eukaryota > Fungi > Ascomycota > Pezizomycetes > Pezizales > Tuberaceae > Tuber > Tuber brumale. The sequence goes on along the minus strand of JACCEG010000084.1, from coordinate 344,246 downwards.
CACCTAAAGTGTACCCACAGTATACTGTTAATACTGTGCCATATTCTTGTACTCAAGCTATTCCGAGTGTGCCGCTACATACGAATTCAATAAAACAGCCATCAGTGGTGGTTGTGGGGAACTAAGTGTATGATAAATTTTACTTTAGTGCCCAGGATTTTCTTACACAACTGGACCTCCATAAAGCCCGATTATCTGACATCTTATACCTCTATTATTGCATAAAGTGACTAGTGATAGCTGCCACTAGTGTCTAGGAAGTTTCATGAAAATATGGCTTGATACACTACTAGAGGAGAATAATGGCATTAACGATCAACAATACAATAGTAACTAGAAAACAATAAAATGAAAAAAGATCAGAAAAGAAAAGTATGATACAAATAGCCAGTTCACTAGTGAGTTGGCCCCTCATGTCTTTATAATAGCATAGCAATTCTGATTGGCATTCCATCAATCTATCTATATATCTCCTGCCATAGAAGTCTTTCCCCAAACTTCTGTACAGGCCTGATAATTTCATTGCGACCACGGTAGTATGGGTAAGAGCTGTGGCACACTCATCAGAAATAGGATTTCATAAGCAACTATACATTCTCAATGAGATTCACATCTAGTGAGTGGGGGGGCTAGCCCATTCTCTGAATCCTATACATATAATAACATGTGCAAATAATGGCAGAACTATGATATGAAGCATCTTCTTCTATGGTTAAAGACTCTCTATGGATACCACATATTCTCTGACAAAGGAGTAGAAGATGAAGAAGCATCAGAGCGTTGACATATTGAACTGAATTGAGGCGGAGTTTATCTTTCTCACTTGTTCGCTCTTCTTCAGTCTATTTTCAAACAAGAATCAGTAAGGCATGTTCAGAAGATGAGAATGCACTGAAGAACTGAATCGTGATCAGTGTACCAAGGGAGGAAGGTGCCAAGTTGCAATTATCAAAAGCAGTTCCTGGTAGTCGTTGTACCTTTACTTGTAGTCCTTTTTGGCCAACTTGTAAGCAGGCTTCATTTGTAAAAACATACCTTCTCAACTACTCTGTCAGAGATTTTCGATACTGTTGAGCAAACTCCTTCTTCTTGTATCTATTCTCTCTATTACAATGAGGCTTCTGATATTGTACCTGGATCCAGAGGTTCTCCCTTTTTAAAGTCTCTCCAATCAAATGTTCTGATACATTCAGCCTTATACTAGTTGTAATTTACACAATTGTTGCATGAGAGTCCCGCATAGAAAGAACACAGATATTGTGCATGGACAAAACTAAGTGGAGGTGCCAGGGAGCATGACAACCAATCGCTGCCAGACAAGCTCACACAACAGCCCCTCCACAAAGATTATTACCACCCAACCTATACCCCAGGAAACCCCCTCTTCTTTTTTTCTAAGAAATAATGGCTCTTGGTCTTTGCAGTCATCACAAAAAACCTATTTCTTCCAAGTATCTTAGGCAATAGACAAGAGGGAAAGCATATGCTTTGCATGAAGGAGGCATGTACTTGACTGACATTTTCCACAAACTCAATATCCCTCTTAGTACTGTTAGTAATACAGTAGTAAAAGGAGATCAAGAGGGACAGGAGAAAGAAGACAGAGGAAGACATCCTAAGACTTCTCAAGCTCAGGATGAAACTATGGCTGAGGAAGCTCTCAAAAATCACCATCTTAGCTATAAAGACATTGCCAAGAAAATTGCACCAAATGTTACTGAAAAGACGATAAAGCACAGACTATCAGAAAAGAAATCTTGAAAAATAGGTAGTACAAGAAAGGGTACTTCTTGATGAAGCTCTTGCTATAAGGAGATTGAAATAGGCCTTTGCTTATAGGCATTGGACAAAGAATATATGGAGAAAAAAGGCAATGTGGGGAGATAAGGTGACCTATAAGCAAGGAGGGGGGAGAAGGAGAAAGTAAATATTTAGATATCCTAAATAGAAGTGGAATAAGGACTGCATTGAAGAAACTCCTATGAGGGGAGAGAGAAAAGTTAGCCAAATGATGACTGGGTTTTTTTATGGCTAAAAGTATGGTTGTTTTCTTCCTGTTTTTCCTGATTCTTCTTCTGCTGGTGGTAGGGTTACTGGAAAGTCAATTATTGAGACTTATGCTCAATATAACTTTGTAGGCATATGGGATGATATTAAGAAAGAGTCTGGAAAAGAGGAGGTCTTTTTAATCATTGACAATGCTAAAACTCACTTACTCCTCATGAGGTGGCTCAGACAGCATGGAATTACACTACTGAAAATTTCTCTCTATTCACCAGATCTCAATCCAATTGAGAATATCTAGTTTCTGATTAAGGATAAGCTTTCTAAGTACTATCCTGATCTTCATCTCATGAAGGGCCCTGAGGATGTGGTCAAAAAGACAATTGAAGAGGCAATCACTCATTGTTAGAAACTTCTTGATTCAAAGGTTTTTGATACTCTAGTAGGATCTATGGTGAATAGGGTAAAAGCAATTATTAAGGCTGATAGATGGTACAAGTACCCTATATAAGTGGAGCGAACACAGGGGAGATCCTGGGAGGTGGCTGTCCATCGCCAAGGATACTAAATCATCCCTGTAATGAGCCAATGTAGTTAGTATAAAAGTAATAAAAAGGGAGAAATTCAATCAAAAAGCAAGTGCTGTTCCTAGTCTCTACATATTTCCACATGCATTAGCAGTATCGAATATCATAAAGTATCAATAAATAAAAAAAGAGCCACAAGTCAGTATATTATTCCAAAATTATAGAATTATGAACAGTTACTCACACAAACTTAGAGTAAAATAGAAGCCCTAAAACGCGAAGTTGAATTATACAAACAACGATGTGCTGTTCAGACTTTATGATTCTCAGTCAAGTGGACATATTGGCAAATCACAGAGTAGCAGAACCTAAGTGTTAGTACAGTATACGATATCTGTTAAGGTTTTACAACCCCAAAGAAACAGAAAGGATGTACTTTTTCCCTGGATACTCCGACTCAACAACTATTGGTGGCAACCGCCACTATGAGCGCCACACATAGGCGGATGTGGCTGCAACATGTGGCAGCAGCCTGATGTGTAGAGGCATGTAAGAGGACTCTCAAAAAAACATTTTGCATAGAGGGCTATACAAGAAGGGTGGCACGCAAGAAAAACTTTCTTGACAAGCAGAGGAAAGGTCTACAGCTGGCATTTGGGGCTGCCCACAGGCATTGGATGAAGGAGGATTGGCGTAAGGTGATTTGGACTGACAAGTATTATATCTGGCTGTCTGGTAACACTAGTCGGGTTTGGGTCACCCGGCATCCAGGCAAGGAGTATCACGATAATTCTCTTGTTCCCAAGTCCCCTAAGAAGAACTCCATAATGGTATGGGGTGGCGGTCTTGGAGACAAGAAATGTGAGCTTCTCTTCTGGGCAAATTGTGTGTCCATTGTCGTTGTCGTTCTACGCTTAATTTTGTCCACGCACAATATATCGCTTATCCCATTCTGAGAGCTTTTTTGGTCTTCCGGAGCGTGGTGCATGGGGGATTTTCTTTTCTTTCTTGAAGGTAGTTGCAATTCGCTAAGCAGCAGATATGGAAATACAGTATCCACCGGGGGCATTGCGAAACTGGGCGGGTGGCGAACAGGGTACTGATTGGGTAAAAAGTGAATTCGTCAAAGCAGGGTAACAAGACATTTCCTAGTAAATAATCCCTGTTCGCCATCCTCCCAGTTTCGCCATGCCCCCGGTGAAGACTGTACCAACTTCGCTTGCAATTTCACGATAGGGTTTTCCTTCAGCACGCTTCCTAATGACCTCAACACGCTCTTCTGTGCTCGTATGAGTCAGTCTTGGTCGTCGTTTGGGTGCCATTGGTCAGGTTGTGGTTTTTGGCTTTTTTTCGCTGGTTGGGGTAGTGGTTGTTCAAGGTGGTTGCGATGAAAATTTTCCCGAAACTTTCTTCACGCGGGTGCTGCTAGATAATATGATGCCTATTCCAAACTCAGGCTCAGGACTCTTGGCACTAGTGCAGAAAGTTTAAACAGTAATGTACCTTCTCCAAAAATCGTCATCCAACTTTCTGATGTCTGCCAAGCCCCATTTTTTTCCAAATTTCCTCACTGTTGACTTCGCTCACCTCAGGATCTTGCCGATCATTTTTTCCGATTTTTTCATCCCTGTGCGAGTACAATTGTAGGATAAAAACTATCTACCCCTTACCTGATACCATATTTTCCATGAGACTGTTAATTCTTCGACACCTCCCTTCCAAATTCACGTTATATAATGTCTCTTTCATCATCCAAACAAATGGTAGAAATGGTATTCGACGCTCCAAGCAGACTTAATGGCATCAATGACTCGAAAGCGGTCATAATCGGCTAGACTCGAGCATAATCGAGCAGTGGCCATGCCCGAGCACTTGATCGGGGTCTACCAATTTGCTCGCATTCGTGCATGGGGTCTTTTCGGTCAGGTCATGCCTGTGTCTGTCGCTGATCCAGACCAAGACTTCTCTTTACCAACAGATATTTTCCTGCAAGAATATCATGCAAGACGAACCGAAATAAGGAGAAGCAAAATACATAAGCTCCCATAGGTTAGGATACATTCTTTAACACTCTCAGAACCAAAGATGAGTGAGCACCCAGACACGTTCTGTATGTTGTAGGCAAACTCAACAGACTTTCAATCGAGAGCCAGGGTCGATGGGAATAGGCCGCGAGAAGAAAGACATCAATAACATCACCCGATGATCGGACTCATGGGAACCTTAACGGTACCTTATTCTGCCTGTTCGGCATTAGCTTTTGCGGAGAGCGATGTGAGCTCTCCAACAAACGTCTGGCCCCAGAAAGAACTATATTGTCGGATCAGTGTCGGGCACAGAATGCACGCCAGCCCAGAGCCACTCACCTGGTATACTTCGTTACATATCCATAAAGCTTTATGTGGTTTGCTTCGCGTCGGCTAGGGGGCATCGTTATCGCCTCATGGATAGCATTCGCCAATTCTTCTGTATTCCATGGGTTCACTACGATACTTCCACTCAAGCTTTGAGCAGCGCCAGTGAACTCCGACAAGATCATCACCCCATGTCGCCTCTGCTGAGTCGCTATGTACTCGTAGGAAACCAAATTCATACCATCTCGGGTGGAACTGACAAGGCATACGTCTGAAACCGCATAAAGAGAGATCAATTCCTCGAAGTTGACGCTCTTGTGCATGAAGTGGATGGGCATGAATTCAATCGAACCTGGGTTTGTCAGCATTGGCAATCCCCCCAAATCACCAGATATGAGTTAGCCTACCAAAGCGCCCATTTATACGCCCGACAAGCTCATTGACCACTGCGCGGAGATTTTGGTATTCTTCAACGTCACCCCGACTGGGCACTGCGACTTGGACCAAGACAACCTTTCCAATCCATTCAGGATGCTCGTCCAAAAAGACCTCTAACGCGTGAAGCTTCTGAGGGACACCCTTGATGTAGTCCAACCGATCGACTCCAACCATCAGCTTGACACCCTGGAATTTCTTCTCAAGCTGTGCAATCCTATCTTGGACCGATTGTTTCTGCAGACCCTCCTCGAATTTCTCGGGGTCAATTCCAATCGGGAATGCCCCAACCCTCCTCAGTTTGCCCTCAAACTCTACGCCAGCGGGTGTGGTAGTCAGACCTCTACAGACGTGTCAGGAAGATTATAACAGTGAATTGTGGGAGTTGGCTGGCAAACAATATACGGGTGCACGACGACAAGAAGTGTCGTGCGTAATCAAAAGTATGGAAACCCAATAGATCTGCCTCCAGGACATTCCGCAAAATCTCCTCTCTCACTGGCAATATCCGGTAGATTTCACTGCTGGGGAAAGGAGTATGTAGGAAGAAGCCAATCTTCAAATTCCTGACTCTATCACCCACAGCCTTCCTAAGCATAGCTGGAAGGAGCATGAGATGGTAGTCGTGCACCCAGACTAGATCGCCTTCCTTCACTGTCTTTGAAATGGCTTCAGCGAACAACTGATTCGCATCTCGGTACGCCATCCATGCACCTTCATCGAAGCTGATCTCGCCAGGGTGGTAATGAAACAAGGGCCATAAGATTGAGTCTGCGAGAGAAATTCGGGTTAGGGTCCTGGATTATGGTTAGCCTAATGATGCTACTTACTAGAAAAACCATTGTCTTAATTCAACACGCCAAATTAGCCAGCGCTCAGGACATTTGGACGAATGTTTCTTACAATGCTTATCAGCCATTTCATCTGGAAGCCATATAGGAACAGCTTGATACTTCTCCGCCAGCTCCCTGGTAACCTTTTCCGCATCCTCATCCGGAACCTCCATTCCCGGCCATCCAAACCACGAGAAAGTCGTATTTTTGGTCATACCCGAAAGCCCACTGACGAGTCCTCCGGAGGACATATTGTAAGAGTATTCGCCGTTGTCCTTCTTCTTCAACGATATGGGAAGCCGATTGCTGACCATTATCAAATTCGACTGAGACGCCATCATCAAGCAGAGTGATCCCGAGTGATACCCCTTCTCTCTTTCAGGTCAAAGCTCAAAATTGATTCCGGGCTAGTTGTTTTCAATCAGCAATAAGGCAAGTAGGGGGGTCAGAGGCCTCTTATGAAATTGCAGCTGCCGGGGATGACGAATCAAATGTGTGCAAGGGCCTGGTCCTGGACGCAGGAGGGGGAGGCGTTGATGAGCTAATTTAACTGTCAATTACCTTAGTTTCCGGCGGCTAGTAGCAAAAGGTCAGGGAAAGGAGAGGGAGGAACCAAATGAATAAATCAATTGGGTGAAGAAAGGGTAGTTATCTCGGAGCAAATACGGTAACTCACAGAAGGACATGTGCAGGGTGAGGCCGGAGACCGGACAAGGGTGTGTGTAGTGGGTAGGGGTGGTACGAAGGGGAGTAGAGTAGAGAGGAGTGGGGGTAGGTTAGCTGTGAGCATGACCTCGAGGAGGCACATTCCAGGCAAACGACAATCACGCGCGAGAGCGGGGGCGGAGAAAATCCGGGAGAACAAACGATGCCAGCCAGCAGACGGATGTCAAACGATGGCCTCCGTTTCTATTTTTTCTTGAAAATGTATGGATGCAGCGTACCTTCAGTCTCTGATTGTCAAAGTGGTGCAGGTTGTGGTGAGGAAAGCGGAGGAAGAGGGTGGCGAGGGGAAATAATAGGCTCACCATGACGAGGTTTCTCTGGGCCCGGTATGATAACATACCGTAAGAACTAGAATAATCGTGCCAAGGTGGTGACGTCCACCACCCCTGGTGGCTCGCAAGCTCACAACCTAGGGGACACTCGTGTCTGAAAAGTTTCCGTACCCCTCCATGGCAACGGGAATGAACACTTATTACCACCTTGATATTTTATTTGCATTTTCAATAAAAGTACAAATAAATAGATGCAAAATGTAGGTGATATTCATTGCTTATAAAGAAATTAATAGTATAATCTAATAAGAGAAGTCTTAAAATATAAACTAATAGTATATATTTTTAAAAATGTGGCTTTTAATGTCATTTTGAATAGGAAATATACAGTCTATATTATAATTATCCAAAATTTCCATTCACTTTCTAACAACTTGAAATTGAATAATATGTTAGTAGAAATAGAGGACTATTAATTGGAATTTGAGATATGTTTTTTGCATATATTATTGGGAAACTACAAGTCAGGAAACAAATCTCCAGCAGTCAAGCATGCAGTAGCCAAGAATGGAGGCAAAATAGACAGCATCTTTACATAGTATAGGTAAGCTTTGTAGCTATATCCTGAGGTTTAGAATCTTGAAAATTAGCAATATCTAAAGTACTTTGAAGGTTGAATTGAACTTCAAAGACAAGTATATTTATAGTCCAAAAATATCTCTCAACAGAGTGTGTTCTACTATCCAGAAAAAGGATTTAAAAATACCTTTATAGTACAATACTGTAGGCAAAGAGGATGTGCTAATTGCAAGATTAGTCTGTATTTTTTTAAAAAACCCTTAAAGTCAATAAACTTAGACTCAATAGTATACTGGATTATTGGCTCATTATCTCCAAATGGTAGTCAAGAAAGCTATTTAAACTTTATCTTTCCATCTGGTCAGTGTTGCTAGCATGAATAAAATATATATTATATATTAGAACTTTAATATTAATCTCCATGGTTGGAGAAGAAAATAGTAATGATTGAAGTCAAATTACTAATTCCATTCCCTCAAAAGATTCTAATTCAATAAGTAACACAGTATCAAGACTACTATCTAGCTTTAAAAATACAATACTTGATCACTTTTAGTACCTGTTATACCTTGGTGCAACAAATTTCCATAATCAGATTTAATCTAAAAAAATCTTAAATATGAGACCCTTAATAAAGCAAAATATTTCAATCTATTCACTTTTAATTTTCTCTAACTTTCTACACTACATATAATACTATCATATTTTCAAGAGAACACATTTTGCTTATCAATATTATCATAGTTTTTAATCAAATTTTTCTTTCAATTCTTGTAGCCTCAGTGCTTGGATCTTATAGTGTGGTGCTAGGTTGTCAAGTAGTATGGAAACTTATTAGACACGAGTGGACTCGCAAGGAGTGGCCGCCATCTCAAGGATAATTTCATACTCAATGATAAATTATTATTACTTGCAATATGAAGTAGTGAAAAAAAACACCAATTTCATGAATTCTGAGTCTCTAAAGCTCATGATTTTTATCCCCATCCTTTCCCACCATTTCAAGCTGTTTTTGTATTTGGTTCCACAGCTTTTTGACCATGTCTTTTTTTTATACTTTGAATGGGCTCTACCGGTATGTGATCTGTTTAGTCTACTTGTGGGGGAAGACATCATGGCCCATAGTCCAACTAACCACATAAAGACAGGTGAAACAAGGTCAAAAAAGTTGCAGAATAAAATAAGAAATGATGGGATTCAGAATCTTGAGATTTATGAGCCTTTAATTCATGAAATTGGTGCTTTGTTGAATATATTTCTCATTGAATGTAATAATTTATCGTTGAGCTGTCATTTATTGTACGAGTGCGGCCGATAGATATATTCGTCACGTGGGTCTGATAAAAAAACTTTTGGTGAGAAAGCCTCGCGAAAAATCTCTTATCAGACCCACGTGACGAATATATGTATCGGCCGCACTCGTAGAGATGGCGGACACCCAATCGGAGTACCCTGGGTTGTGAGCTTGCGGGGAACTGGGGATGGTGGACGCCACCACATTAGCACGATTAATTAAACTTGGAGCTATGATAGGACGTTGGAGTTGCCTCCGCCGGTAAGGTGCGGCACTTGTTTCCTTTTTCTTTGTCAGCTGGGACCCCGAGGGTCAGTTTGTGCAGTGTCTTTACCCCCTATCCAGGAGAGGAAATTTTGAACGTCCTAGCGCGAGGTTCTACCGTATTTACTCGGTTTATTTGGACGGTCGCCAAGATGATTTTCACGGATCACACAATGATGGCGCAAGCCCTTGACCTATTTTGGCTGTGTTTGTGATTACTCAACAGCGAGACTAGGCTATATTGGGAGGGGGTTCTAACCTCACCTCCTCTTCCACAATCACGCGTCAAGTCATTCTGTGCAACTCCAACCTCACTCACCATGCCGGTCCCTCTTCAGCGAATACCAGTAGTCAGCCTTCTTCTCATTATCCTTGTTATCTTCTCGCCTAAAATAATCACTGCATATCCAGTCCTCCACCAATCAACCTTTAGTACGGTGAATATTCAGAGGCTTGAGAACCATCCAATCTCAGGTAACAGTGACCAACAAAATGCAACTCGGCATGGCCCTAAACCAAAGGCTCTGCTTGAGCGAACCTATAAGCCAAGAGGCCCAACTAAGAAGGTTTACCACTTCTCTCATGTAGGGAAAAAAGCCTGGAATTCTAATTGTATAAACAGGTTCGCTGCTCCTATAGCCGAGAAAAAAGAAATTGAAGTTCTGATGTTTTTAACACATCATAAGATACCCGTCAACCCTGGTAGTAAGACAACAGAGTACCGTCGACCAAGCCATGGTGAGGGAGCACGATATTTTAAAATTCCGAAATGATACTATACACAGTTGGTGGCAGGAGCAGGAGAAAATTGTTTTGCAACATGGTAAAACATATCGAGCAGAAAATGCACACTGGATTTGTCAGTGGCCACAGATAGAAGAAGAGCTCTTTAAAGAGTTCGTTGCACGCCGGCGAGCAGGCAGAGTTGTGGGTCGTGGGTGGTTCTGACAGACTGCACATCAGCTTTTTCATAAGCACTATGGGGGGGACAATGAAGTACTCTTTGTATTTTCAAATGGCTGGTTTTTGAGGTTTCAGAAACGGTGGTGGATTTCCTCTCGTGCGATCAAGAAGACTGCATCACGCCTACCTGACAAATATCATGGACTAGTTATCAATTGGCTACGATTTAATCAGCGGAATTCTCAACTCCCCAACTTCCTTGAGCGTGAATATCTGATAACAGATGTTGGATGCTTTCCTGCCTCTCGAATTCTCAACCTTGATAAAACCCCCATCCCCTTTGAATATCTAGATGGAAGAACGTATGACTTTGTGGGTAGTAGAACTTTGGGTGGTAAAACAAACCGTAGCGGTTGGGATAAACGCCAGACAACACTGGTTCTATATATATTTTCTGATGGAATTCCTCACATCAAGCCAAAGCTTATCTTTCATGGCAAGACAGGTGACAATATTCGGAAACAGGAGGAACATGTTTGGAACCCTGACATTACTGTGGAGTTCAACCCAACGGCGTATAACAATGAGGACCTTTTTTTACAGTTTCTCGACCAGGAGCTATTCCCTGCCTTGAATGTTAAGTCTACGGCAGCCTCAGACTCTCAAGTCCTGGGCGAACGCAGCCTACTTGTCATGGACGTTGCATCTTTCCACAAGACCCCGGGCGTGCTCTTAAAACTCAAAGAAAATGGGGTTATCAGCTCTTTTATTCCCGGAGGCTGTACTGGTCATCTTCAGCCTCTCGATACAGCAGTGAACAAGCCCTTTAAGCAGTATCTGCGGGACTTTACTGAGCAGTATATGGATGAGTGGGTAGACATTGAAACTTGGTCTGTCAGTGATAAACGGGTTATTGTAACTCATGTGGTAGCACAGGCATGGCATGCATTTTGCTCGAAAAAACACCTCCTAGTACAAAAGTCATTTCAGGATGTTGGCCTTACTCTCCCTATTGATGGGAGTCAGGATCATAAGCTTAAGATTAATGGATTCGATAGGATTGAGGTGGGGGACTGGCAACAGGATTGAGTGGTCCCTCTCTGGTATCAGGAGGGTCAAGATTACTGAGCTCTTGCGCTGCTTGAATGAGAACAGGATAGCCATACCAATAACAGCAACTGTGATGAGCAGGAGAGCTCGGAGCCTGAGTTCCTGGAATTCTTCTGGCGGTGCAAGGAATATCACCATGAGCGGCTTGCAATGGACAATCTTCAATTTGAACCTGGTGGAAGCGTTTTGTCCATCTAGGACCGGCTCAGCAATCTTTATCCTCATTTCCAGTACTCTCAAGGCTTGTAATATAGCCATTATAGACATTACAGGGTACCCCTGTCTGATATTGCGTGCTGGCGGCGCCACTTCTTGGCGACCGACCAAATAAACCGAATAAATATGGTATTATTCGACTTCTTACGGTACTGTACGTACTCGCGTACAGTCGTGTCCTGAAAGTAATGATAAAGTGTTTCCCTGCGTTGCGAGCAACCGCCAAAGTGAGCAGGGTGTGTACCCAATACCATATTTGGTTTTAGTAAAGAGAGCTAGAGATGAGGAGAGATTAGTCAAATGACACAAGGGAGAAAAAAAAATACTATAATATTTTAATCAAGGGAACTTGAATTGGATACTTCACACTCCAAGAATCATAACTTTTGTGAAAATATGTCGTCCATGTCTTATTCTACCAAGCCTTCAATAGCAGATGAGGACAGAATACTGGTTGCAATCATGCAATATAATAAAGAGTATAAATTGTTTCAAGAGTCCAACAAGAACAGCCAACAATTACAGTATCTATATCATATTATTTCAGAAGTTGCAGATGCCTGTTCTATAGCATGTTCAACCATGGGATATCAACGTAAAAGACATATGTCTAGGAAGGAGGCAGGACAGAAAAGACTTAAAATAATTCTAGGAGAGGAAGAGGCAAGTGAGTAGTAGCGTTTGACTATGGCCTATAAGTGTATGCTATTATGGATAAGATCCTTACACAATATGGTAGAGTGTTAGGTATCCTACCTATTCTCTGATGTCAATATGTATTCTGCGACAGGCAACAGCTCTCGGTTAGTCTGCTTGAAATAGTGCGATACTTCTCTTCCTTAGTGTGTCGTTACTTCGTTCATTCTTCTTACCAAGACTTTGATTATTATTCTTAGACCGTTGTCTACGTTCCTGGTTTGAACGCTAATAATCAAATCGTATCGTGGTAGAACTCTCGAAGTGGTGGAATAGAATCTATTCTTGATAGTATAGGTAAGAATATATAATAGGTGGTTGCGTGAAGAGCTAACTACCAGGCTCTACTGGCCTCCTTTTATAGTCCTTCACTCAACCCGCTTATAAATCAAAACAACTATGGGTCATAATCGTGACTCATGAAAAACATCATATGACCGCATCATTGGTCATGTGCGTAAACCACCTGACCTCTTAATAGGTTATGTGCGTGAAAGTAAATCAAATAAAACCTCATGACGAATATCTTCGTCATGGTGAAACCTCTCTTTCCACAAACATCTCCTTCCACTATCTGCCACGCAACTGTGACAAATATCTCCTTCTACTATCTGCCACACAACCGTGACAATAGCTCCCCTCTCCCCATGGCCTAAGTCCCATTAGGCCATCGGGAACTCATCCTCCTCTTCGGTTCCTGCCGTCTGCAGGATATTGTGTCCTATCCGATGCATCCCACTCTTGCTCTCTTTTTGAAGATTTTCCAACCTTCGACTCTTCGCATCCCTCCTCTACAGTTGGGAATCTGTTTTCCCAACTTTGTATTCCGCTAAACTTGCCCTAACCTGTTGAGCCGTTACCGCTCTTGCTAGCTGCACATTATTTTTCTCCCGTTCCCTTGCCTTCTGCTCCCACATCGAAGCCTGGCCTTTGTAGAGTCTCATCTCTACTTCTGCCGTCGTCTTTTGTTTGCTGATCATAATCAGCTCCCGCTGCAGGCTTTCCACCGTATCCTCCTGTGTTGCCGGCGAGATCGGCGATGGTGCTGGGTCCTGTTCCCAGGTGACTCTCTTGGATTTTTTGGCCCCCCTCCCTGCAGATTTCGTACCCGAAATCTTGTTCTTGTCATTCAGCAGAGGCCACACTGGCGGTGTCCTGTCTCTTTTTCTTGGGAAATAATTTGTTCCCATGTTCTCCGTGTAGTGGGTGGGGCATCGATCATCGTAGCACCGTGTCAATGACAGACACTTGTGTGCTTTCTCTTCTTCCGTCTCCTTCATTTTCCTAATCGGTAGGTCCACGAGTTAGACCCAATCCTCGTCGTTGACTTCTTCCTTGATCTAAACCCTGTCTTCCATCGGGCAGAAGTCTGGGCTTGTCAGGATAGCTTTGGTGGAATTGTCGGACGGCATCTGGAGCTTTGCTGAAGTTGGTAGCTGAAGTTAGTGGCTTGATACCACTCTTGATTGTGTTCTTCCGAGTAGCCTATCCACTTGGCTTTGTACTGGAGTTTGTTGTAGTGTAGTCTTGAGTCGATGATTTTCTCAAGTTCGTATTCGTCTTCGCCCGGGATCTCGAAGGGCGGTGGAGGAAGTTTCTTTTGTGATGCGAAGGCGTTGTCTTGGTAGAATTCCAGGCAATTGATATGGAATGTAGGATGAGTGTTGTTCATCGAGTGTGGGAGGTCGAGTTTATATGCTCTTAGTCTGATGCGTTCGATGATTCTGAATGGTCCTAATTTCTTGTGGTCCAGTTTCCATCACGGTCGTGTGGTCCATATATTCCTTGGTATCAACCACACCTTATCATTAACTTGGAGGTTGGGAGCGGGTTTTCGGTGTCGATCGGCGTATTCCTCATGTTTTTCTTGTGCGAGGCATATTTCTTCTCGCAATATGTCCTGCAATCGTTGCATGTTTTTCGTTTCGATTGATTGCGCGGGTATATCGTATTTTGCCGGTTCGTATATTGGAAAATATCCATAGTTCGCAAAGAAGGGTGTTGTTTTGGTCGTTGCTTGTTTTCTGTTGTTGTATGCGAACTCGGCAGTTGCTAGCATATCGGCCTAGTCATCCTGCTGATAATCGGTGTATTCCCGCAGATATTGTTCCACTATCGCGTTCGTCCTTTCCGTCTGTCTGTCCGTCTGCGGGTGAAATGCCATGCTTAGTTTCCTTCTGATGTGCCATTGTCTTGTGATCTCTTTCCAGATAGTTGCCGTGAATAGTGGTCCTCTGTCTGATATGATATCTTTCGGTAGTCTATGGATTCTGAACACCTGATCTTTGAAGAGGTGAAAGAATTGTTGTGTGTCCATATTCATTCTGCAGGGTATAAAGTGGGCCATTTTTGTCAGATGATGAATAACGACCCATATTGCATCATAACCATTCGATTCCGGAAGTCCAGTTATAAAATCCATAGTAATAGATTGCCATGGTCTTCCAGGAGGTTCGATAGGTTTTAGCAATCTGTATGGCACGTGACGTACTGCTTTCGTCCTCTGGCATATCTCGCAGTTTTTGACATATCTCCTGACGTACTCTCTTATCGTCGGCCAGTAGTATGATCTCCTGATCAGTTTTGTCGTTTTGGCTGTTCCGCCATGTCCCACTTGTGGTATGTGGCGGTTTCTTCTTATCGTTTCCGTTCAGAGGGGTTCGTCGCCAGGAATCCTTATCTTGTTGTCGTACCAAAGTTATCCCTCTCTTTCTTCGCATAACCTGAGTACTATCCCCTTCATTTCTTTTTGTTTTTTGCTTAAAGCGTTCCTGATTGCTTGTATTTCCGTATCCTTTTCCATTGTACTCTGTATCCATCCTGTGTGGTCGTCATTGGATAATATTGTCGTTTCCATCTCGTTGATGGATTCTTTTCTTCCGTTTTCTTTCTCGTCTTTGAAGTATCTTTCTTTGGGTAAGAGAATCCTTTTTCTCAGCTGGATTCTTTCGTCCTCCTTGGTCGGTAGGTCTTCTTGTCACCTGGTAAGAACGTTGTGTTGTCCTCCTTGTTTTCCAGGTCGGTACTCACTCTTGATGTGATATTGAGATAGGGTTTCACTCTATCTCGCCTGTTGTTGATTGAGTTCTTTGGTGGTCGTAAAGGCAAGTAGGCTTTTGTGGTCAGTTACCACCCTAATATCGTGTTCGTTTCCTAGTGCGTATTTTCTCCGCGCCTTAAGTGCCTGAACTATAGCTAACAGTCCTTTATCGTAGATGTCGTAATTGCATTCGGCTTTGGTCATCGTCTTCGATCGGAAGGCCAGCAGGCGCCATAGTTTATCGTTGCCTAACTGTGATAAAATCCGCGAGCAGACGTAATTCGACACATCCATTTTGATCATGACTGGTAATTTCGGATCGAAGTGTCGCAGTACCGATGCCGTGGTGAGTTTGTTCCTTAATTTATTGAATGCTGTTTGCTGCTTGTCCATCTAGTTCCATTTGTTATCCTTTTTCGTTGTTTCATATAGTGGTTTCGCCACTCTGCTGAATCCTTCGATGAATCAGTGGTAAAAGTTGCAAAAGCCCAAGAAGCTTTGTACTCCTTTTACGCTTTTTGGTGGTTTCCATTCATCGATTGCTGCTGTCTTGACTGGATCCGTTCGGATTCCATCAGGGTTGATGAGAAACCCCAAATATTCGGTTTCCTGTTGATGAAATTCGTATTTCGTTGGTTTTAAGTTTGATCTTTGCTTCCCTTAGGGCCTGCATAACGTTTCGGATGTTTTTCCGGTGTTGTGCCATTGTCTTTGCATAGATAAGGATGTCGTCTAAGTTGACGATACAGCATATATCCAAGAACCTGCTGAGTTTTGTGTTGATCCATCTTTGCAACGTTGCCGGTACGTTGGACCGTCCAAGCGGCATTACCTGGTATTCGTATAACCCGTATTGTGTTCGAAATGCCGCTTTCCTTTTTTCCCCTTCGAATATTCTGATATTGTCGTAGACATCCTTGATGTCTAGTTTCGTGTAGTATTGGGCTTTCCCCAATCTATCCCATGCTTCGTCGATCAGCGGTAGTAGATATTGGTCCTCCTTGGTGACTGCGTTCAGTTCACGAAAATCCACATACAGTCTGAGCTTTCCGTCGTTCTTCTGGACGAATAATATTGGTGCTCCTGCTGCTAATGAGGATGGCCGTATCCATCCTCTCTCCAGGGTCTGCTGGAGGTAATCTCGTAGAGCCTTCAACTCTTCTTCTCTCAAGGAGTAAAGTTTCATGAACTGTGCTCTGCCTACTAGGTCGATCCTGTGGTCCTCTTCTCAGTGTTCTGGCAAGTCTGTCCTTTCTCCTTCTTCGAACATGTCTAAGAAGTCGTGGTATTCGCCTGGTACTAGCTGTCTTAAAGTCGCTTTCTTTTTTGTTGCTTCTGGTCATACCGCTAACCTGGTACTGATCGTCGAGGTCTCCGCAATTGCCGGTTCCTTTTCTTCTTGACCCCATTTGAGAACACCGGTTTGTTATCCTTTTCGATATAGCTTTCCGAAGGTTCTGGCTGATATAAAGTTCATATTGACGCGTCGTTCTTTGGGTTCTTCAAGGGTGTTTTTTCCGGTGCTTCCAAATCCATGATCTTGTCTTCCTGTTCCATCGAGGCCCTCTACTTCTCGTAGTCCTCTATTGTCGATCTTTTTGACAATCAACTGTGCGATCCGATCTCCTTTCTTGACTTCGTAGTCTTCTTCTTTCAGGTTCATTAAGAGAACCTTGATTTCTCCGCGATAGTCTGCGTCTATCACCCCCGCGCTTGTGGTTAGGCCATGCCTGGTCGCTAATCCACTTCGTGCGGCAATTCGTCCATAGGTGCTATCCGGTAGCCCGATCGCTATTCCTACCTTTATCATCGCTTGCCCTTTGGCTGGGATGATTTCCTCTTGGATGCTGTACAGGTCGTGTCCAGCCGCTCCCTTCCACCCTTTCGTTGGTATCTTTACTACGGGATCCAACCGTTGGATCCGAATATCCTCTTTTTTGTTTTTTGCCTTTATCCTTCCTTCTCCTTTTGCCGGGATGATTTCCTCTTCTTTGCTTCTTGTCTCAGTGATTCGACTGTATTCGTTTTCCCATCGGGCCAGTGCGGTAGGAACTGCATCGATCCTGGGTGATTCGTTTAGGCATACCTGGGTATACCTCTCGATTCCAAATTCGATCCGTCTTTTTTCCCAATCGATATTCGGGTTGTGTTTCCTTAGCCATGGTATTCCCAGTATAGCAGTATGTTTGACCATATTTGCTACCTGTAATACTATGGTTTCTTGATGAGATCCTGTTTCCCTGGTTATTTCGGCCATGTGGGTAATGGGGCCCGCCTTGCTCTTTTCCCCATTAACCACATAGATGTTTCTTGGTTTGTCGATTTTCGTACGGGGTATCCAGTGGGTATTGCAGAATTTTCTGTCGATAAAGTCCTCCGTTGCTCCCAAATCGACCATCGCGTTGGTTTCGGTAATCCCGTTTTTTGTGAGTATTTGGATTTTTATCATCGGCTAATCTGATTCGTCATCGTCGTTATCTGTTGTGTTGATTTGTGCCTTGTAGTCTGTTGCCGTCGATATTTGTATAATCCTAGTGGGTTGTTCGTGCTGGTCGTCACTCAGACCACTCTTTACTGGAGACCGTTGTCCTTTAAAGCCTCCTCCATTTGTTCCGATTCTCGGCCCCCCATCTCTAAAATCTTGGCATTCTTGTCTGGGTATTTGATTGCTCGATGCCCTGCCTTTCCGCAGCTGAAGCATAAATTGCTGTCCCTGCGCTTCCGAAACTCTTCAGGTGTTATCCTCGGCAGGTTCGGCCGTATAGTCTCCAGGCTTGTCTAAACCTCTGTCCTGGTCTCTGGAATCGTTGTGTTGTTCCTCTTATTGCGTCAAGGTCTATTGCCTCTCCTCCTTACTTGGTTGTTAAGGCCTTTGGTGGTCCTTTCTGTTGTCAGGCCGATCTCTCCTGCTTGCTTCTTCCTTGGTTCTTCCTATTCTCGAGCTCTGCGAACGACTGGGCTAGTTCTTCACTCGTGTTGAATACACGGTCTGAGTTGGTCCATGCTTCGTGTAGCTCTTCGTAGGCCCCCCTTAAAAGCTGTCGCCGTAGGGTGTGCGTATAGTATTCGGCAGGCGGGGCTAACAGTTGTATGTTGTGCCAGAATTCGATAACCGTATTCTTTCCTCGAACCATTTTCTCGACCTGGTTTCTTGCTCCCTGCCGTTTGTCCTTCTCCTCGAACTGAGCTCTGAGGTCTCTCTCGAACTCTTCCCATTCATGCCACTCCTTGGGGGTGGTCCCTTCCATGATTGGAGTGATCCACTTCTGTGCTGTTCCCCTGAGAACAGCTTTTGCGAATCTGATTTCCTTGTCGTCCTGTTCGCTCGTCCACTCTTTGGCTTCATAGTACAATTTAAGCTGTATCAGGAATCCTCTGAGCCTGGGTGGTTCTCCATCGAAGACGTCAGGATCCCTCAATTTGAGTCCTTCTGACGTCCGTGCAGGTCTGAGTCCTGCTACCATGTATTCCAGTTGTTCTCCTGTTATGCTCAGCACATTCAATGGTGCTGCTGGGGCCGGGGTCATCCCCGCCCCTTCTCTTGCTTGTTCTGCCTCCATTTTGCTGTTGGGTGTGGCTGTTTGAGACGTAACCAAATGTTAGGTATCCTACCTATTCTCCGATGTCGATATGTATTCTGCGACAGGCAACAGCTCTCTGTTAGTCTCCTTGATATAGTGCGATACTTCTCTCCCTTAGTGTGTCGTTACTACGTTCATTCTTCTTACCAAGACTTTGATTATTATTCTTAGACCATTGTCTACGTTCCTGGTTTGAACGCTAACAATCAAATCGTATCATGGTAGAACTCTCGAAATGGTAGAATAGAATCTATTCTTGATAGTGTAGGTAAGAAAGTATAATAGGTGGTTGTGTGAAGAACTAACTACCAGGCTCTACCGGCCTCCTTTTATAGTCCTTCACTCAACCCGCTTATAAATCAAAC
Organism: Tuber brumale; assembly: GCA_014065205.1. Lineage (NCBI taxonomy): Eukaryota > Fungi > Ascomycota > Pezizomycetes > Pezizales > Tuberaceae > Tuber > Tuber brumale. Next base: position 325,047 of record JACCEG010000084.1, on the reverse strand, counting down.
CAACTATGAGTCATAATCGTGACTCATGAAAAACATCATATGACTGCATCATTGGTCATGTGCATAAACCACCTGACCTCTTAATAGGTCATGTGCGTGAAAGTAACTCAAACTACACAGTCCCCTTGGCCTCGTGCGCTGCCCCCATGACCTCTTAATAGGTTATGTACCTGAAAGTAAATCAAATAAAACCTCATGACGAATATCTTCGTCATGGTGAAACCTCCTCTTCCACAAACGTCTCCTTCCACTATTTGCCACGCAACTGTGACAAACGTCTCCTTCCACTATCTGCCACGCAACCGTGATATAGAGCAACTTCTCCCAGTAAGATCAGGGCTAGGAGGATCATACATATATTATAGTATCCAATAATAAGAACCTACAAGTGACCTGATATAGCAGTTGATCCAGAACGCACATTGGAAAAGAATTCTATAAAAGGTTTTACAGACAAACCTTCTAAATTACAAAGTGCTTGGAGTAATCAATTTGATTTTAAACAGTCTGTTTACTCCTTTAACTTTGGAAGTATAAGTGCTATATTTTTACTTTTTTTAAAATCATTTTTATTTAGTATTAAGGAATAAGGTCACATCAACGCAAGCTATGTATACCTAAACCTCCACCCCTGCCCCGGTCCAGAAAGGCTAAAGAAAAACCATCAAACTAAAAAGCAAGTCAGTGTAAAAAACTCGTCAAACTACAACTGCTACAGTGTAGACTAACCCAACACCTCCACAGACGCGTGACATAAGAGAAATCCCAAAACCCCAACAGTGAACCAACCAAAACAACAGAAAGAAACCCCAAACAAGTGATAATCCAAAAGCTGAACCCTAAGGAACTCCATATGGCCTAAGCCACTCAGACATGCTGAGGTCGCTATCAAAGAACTGGCCCTGAGCATGGAATCGGGTAGATATACCCTATGCATAATTTGCTTGGCAATAGAGACAAGGGAATCAAAAGCAAGAGAAACCTAACCGAAGTGGGAGGAAGGCATGTGGCAGGGCCCAAGACCCCCAGAGGTCCGCCAGAAAGCCTGGCCTGGTCTGGAGGCCGGCAGCCGAGATTCCGACCAGGAAGAAGTGGTAGTAAGGTACCAGCTAAAGGGGGTGGTACTGCTCCGAGACCAGCAGGAAGTATAGAAGGCAGTAAGGTGCCAGCTAGGTGAGGGGGGTAGCAGTAGGGCGCCAGCTCATGGTAGAAGTGGAATGCTAGCTGATTGCAGCTGAGAGAGTATGGAGGAGGGGTAGACCCAGTTAACAAAAGAACTATCAGAATTGTGTTCCTGTCCTGCTAGGTGGTCTCTAAGAAAACTCCCCAGTAAACCAACTGCTGTATCCCCACGTCTCTCATGTAGTCCCTTGTTTTCCGAGAGATAGCATCACTTAGTGGATGTGATACCACCAGCTGGAGTAGGACAGAGAGGAGGAGCTTGGCGTAGTCGACTGTGGCCTGTTGAGGAGACCCAACACAACTCCACAGTTTCTTTATGGGAGGGATACGGGAGTCCATTGTAAACGTGTACTGCAAACTGTGTTCCCAGCTGTCTGAAGTGATGAAACAGGGAGACCCAACTGCGCTAATGCTAAGCGAAGCCTAGCAAAAGTGGGATAAGTGATATACCCAGCATCGTGAGATGCTAAAAGAGGAGGATGTGGTGTCCTAAGAGGATAGACCTTAAAGAGACAGAGACGAAAAGAATGACCCGAAGTCCAGAAGGATGAATAGAGATAGCTTACACCCCCTCCTGGGGGAGGGTGCAGACTGAAAAGTGGTGATAGTTTGGTGTGGTGTTGAGCTTATCCCAATTAGAAAATAAATTTCAATCACAGGAGGTGTAGTGGAAATGGAGGATGGAAAATATATATGCTTACTTTATCCTAGTATATATTTTCTGATTGCAATAAATATTCTATTTTAATCTTTATATAAATACCAAATTGCTTCTTACAGCTGTACAAAAACAATCTTCAACCAATTACCTGACTCAAATTATTTATCAGCAGGCTAAGGATCAAAATTGGAAGCAAAAGGAGAAAAGAAAAAAAAGCAAATACTAGTTGCACTATTCCAATAGGTAGTAGAGTATTCATTAATAGACAAGAAATAAAATGTATTATACAGTAAAGTAATCTTCAAGTAGAATATGATCTCCACTATCAGCTAGTAAGATTGAAGAAATCTAAATCAAATATATTAGTCAAAATTGTAACTCTTACAGGCCAAATTCGCAAAGCCTAGTAGTGGAAAACCAAAGCGTAAAACCTTAGTCTTCCTGAACCATGGTGACATGACTAGCGGGGGCGCGGAGCTATTTTAGAAGGAAAACTGCCTGAATTATTTAAATGAGTCTCTCAACTATCTAAGAACTGTATTCAAGAATATGTAAAACTACTAAAAACTACTAAAAAACAGATGTCAATCAGATCTACATCAGCAAAAATAAATACTTAGGTTTAGTGCATTGTGTGCATCAGATGCACAGAATGCCAGAATGTGAATCGTGATTCAGTATACAAGATGACAAAGTAATGATACTTAGGACGCACTTATCCAAGTACAGGATACGTAGGATATAACTAGACATAGTAACGAAATCAACAAAAGAGAAAGGCTGCAATAAGATATAGCAATCAAATGTTAGGAATGTATCCAAATGTTGTAGCGAAAAGTGTAGGTGATACATGATCCAACCAGATGTAGCTAGTAAATATAAGAGATGTATCCTGATTTCTACTGATGTCTGAAGCCTGACTTATCAACTAAGTTACCATATTCACAGGACACAAGAATCTGATTTACACAGCAGAGGTAAGTTACAGTTGGTAATTTACAAAATCTTTTCACAAAAACATTCTTTATTTTGGTACGTGTATCTTACAAAAGCTAATATAGATAAACAGCGAGTACTAGAATGGTAAAAGACATAACAAGCAATAGCTCAATAGTAATAAGCGACAAGTATACGTTCTTTATACCAGTGGAAAGCTGATGTCGAGTGGATCTAGTCTGCAAAGTATTGGAAGCTGTATCGTAAAGACTCTGATAAAATAAAGTATCAATGTTAGTGCTTAGCCAAAGTCTTGCCAGGAAATAGTACTTTCATAACTGGCTGTAACTACATGGTTATTGGTATCGACTAGACATGCTTCACACTGTTGGAAAGCGGGCGTTGAGTAGGTCTTGATACCAAGGTATCGTAAGCTGAATTGCAATAGCTCAGAGGTAGTCTGGCATCAAAGCCAGCTCTTATCTAAAACCTTGCTAGGAAATACCACTTTCAAAACAGGCTGTAGTTCCATGTTTATTGGTATCAAGTAGATGGTCTTTATAGCATTGGAAGGCTGGCGTTGAGTAGGTCTAGGTACTAAAGTATTATAAGCTACATCATAAGGGCTGTGAGGTAATCTGGTATCAAGGTCAGCGCTTAGCCAACTGTATACCAGGAAATACTACTTTCAAAATAAGAGGGAGCTGCATGGTTATTTGGCTGAGGTAGACATTCTGTACACTATTGAAAAGCTAGCATCAAATATGTCCTAGTACTAAAGTATAGGAAGTTGCATAACAAGGACTCTGAAAGAATCTGGTATCAATGTCAGCACCTAGTTAAAACCTTACCAGGGAATACCAATTTCCAAACGGGCTGTAACTCCGTGGTTACTGGCATAAAGTAGACATCTTTTGATCTGTTAGAAGGCTGGCGTCAGGTATACTGAGGGGCTAAAGGGTCGTATGCTGTGTCTAAAGAGTAATGAGGGAATCTGGTGTTGAAGGCAGCACTTAAACACTCGTGATTCTAAAGGAGCATATTATAAAGTTGTAAAATAAACAACACCAGGCCCTGAGTGAGGTTACAATGATCAGGAGACAAAATTAACTGGCTCTCAATGGCAACGGCAATGCTCCACTTCACATCACTTTGCTCCCTTAATACTTCTTAAAGAAATTGCTCTATACCTGCGAAAACTACACTAAACTACTTGATTCTTTTTATTAATGAACTATGCCTCCAATTCTTTGCACTCATGCCAAACAATCTATTCACTCCAAGCATTTTTCTAAGTTTACCCGGGAACGAATTCTCAGATTATGTGAGCCTCAGATGACAAATCACCAAATTTCACACTAACTTGACATTACTCTCATTACTGTCAAAAGCACATTTGCAAAGAGAGATCAAGAGGGCAAGGAGAATGAAGGTAGAGGAAGACACCCTAAAACTACTAAGTTGCAGGATGATGCTAAGGTAAAGGAAGCTCTCAAGAATTGGCATACCAGCTACTATGAGATTGCTGAGAGTGGGCCTCCCAATGTTTCTTCTAAGATAGTGAAGAGAAGACTAGCACAAAAGCATATTAAAAAGTGGATAGCATAAGAGAGAGTTCATTTGGATGAGGATCTAGCTCAAAAGAGAACAGAAGGGGCTTTAGCCCATAGGAATTGAACAAGGCAGATGTGGAGATTGAAGGCAATATGAGGAGATGAGGTAGCTGTAGAGAGGGGGAGAGGAAAGAGAAGAAAATGAGTATTTAGATACCCAGAAGAAAAGTGGAATCAGGATTGTGTTGAACCTACTGCTAGGAAAGGAGAGAGAAAGATTAGCCAGATGATGACTAGCTGTTTTTATGGTCAAACTCATGGTTATTTTTTACCTGTTTTTCTTGATCCTACTTCTGCTAGGGGTGGAGTAACAGAAAAGTCAATTATTGGTGTTTATGATCAATATGACTTTCTAGAGATATGGGAGGATATTAAGGAGTATGTTGAGGAGGAAGAGGTATTTTGATCATTGACAATGCTAAGACTCACTTGCCTTTCAGGAGATGGCTTAGGAGAAATAGAATCTTTCTGATTGAAATTTCTCCTTATCCACTAGACCTCAATCGAATTGAAAATGTTTGATATCTGGTAAAAGACAAGCTTCATAACCACTATTCTGAGCTGTTTTTCCTGAAGGGTCCTGTCAAGGAGGGGAAAAAGGTTATATAGGAGGCTATCACTCATTGTTGGGAACTTTTAGACTCCAATGTTTTTGATACTTGGGCAGGATCAATGGTGGATAAAGTGGAAGCAATTATTAAGTCTGATAGATGGTATACTAAATATCAATTTCTACTATATATTTTCATTTTTTAATTCTCTTTTGGGTTTTCATGATAGTGGATTGGTAGGGGAGTATGGTTGTCATTACCGAAGATTTTCCAGTGGTTGACAGCTAGTCAATTTTGTCCTCAGACAATACCAACAGAACTCAACTATCACTTACTTTTACAGTGAAAACTTGGAGCCATGTTATGCAGTAATTCTTCTGAAACCTAAAATATATTTCCTGCTATGTCTACTATTTTTACTCTTCAATAGAGACTAGCTTTCTGGCCGAGAGGCTGGTTTTAGTACTTACCAGGCCAGCCTAATATCAGATTATTGTTCTTTACCTGCGCTAGTATAGGATATCTGACTAATAGCAAATTGGGTAAAACTTTAACCTCTGGGAGATAGTGACCTGATCTAGACATGGAATCAAGGCTTGCCAAGTCCTTACTTAAGATATATTGCTGACATCCCAGAAATTCCCTGTTACCACTAGATACTCTGGACATTTCTTCTTACCACTGGACAGACCAAACATATCAGAGATGTCTATGGTACCTTCAAATTTTCGAGATGTACTAGGGATATCCATGGTGCCTCCTGATTTACAAGACGCATCAGACACTATTGATACTTACCTGCTATCCTGAAATTGCACTTGCACATCTGATACAGCTATTTCTTTTGCTGATATAGCTTAATGATTCCTCTTATCTTCAAATAGCAGTAAAGAATTTTAACACGATTCAGTTTTCAATTCTGAGAGTGAATCTAATTAAAGTAACTCAGTTTTAAGTGATTTTGGTAAAGAAACTGAATAAGCTTACTTTTCCATTATTTTCTAGTTAGATATCATTCTAATAATGGTAATTTAGGTAAAATGTCTATACTTATAACAACTACTGACCTTTTTCCTTTTATCATGTAAATTGAAGAGAAATTATTACTGAAAAGATATAAATAAAGTCAGTAGTCAGTGCTAATGAGTTATAATTTTTCTTTGATCCTACTAGTATTAGATAATTGAATTAGATAAGATGTATTGAATGAAATCATTATTAATGAAGCTGTGATTAGTATAAGTAGTATAGTTGCTTGTATAATTTCAAACTAGGCATAGCTTTTCTAACCTGAGTTGGCTAAAGGCTACAATCTTGCTTGCTTTGTCAGTTGCTTGCAATATAGGAAAACTCTTTACCCCAATATAGTAATAACAATAATCACCATTGATGAGATCGACCATAAACAAAAGTGATAAAATAAAAATTCAATTAAAACATATCAAGAGATAGATACAATAGACTTTCAGAATGTCTTACTACCACTTTACATGATCACTGTTGGCATCCAATACAGCCTGAATTCTCTTGAGCATTCTAACAATCAACTTATTCAATATTGTCTTAGAAATTAAATTTTACAATTCCTTTACCGTCTGAAATAATTTAACAATTATATAGAGTCTTTTTTCCTACCTGGAGAATTGCTTTCTGGTAACTGTTTTGAGAAGTGCTAAGGAATTCTCAACTGGATTGAGATTTGGAAGTTAGGTAGCCAAGGCAATTTCTGATAACCAGAGTCTTACTACAATTTCTTAGATTTCTGCACTACCATATCATAAGGCATCATCTGCAGCTAAGTAGATATTATTAGAAAATCTATCTAGACCTTCTATAAAAGGGATAAGGTGTAGCTGGTAAATCTTGGTTGCATATTAGTAGAAGTTGAGACTCATCCTATCTCGTTTGATGGTTCTTTCCTCATCTCTCATCTTTCTCCTGAGAGTTAACCTTGTACTGCTACTCTTCATTATTGCAATATAGACCTCAATACTGGTCTTTCCTAGCCTAAAGCTAGACTTTAAGCTTTTTTCATCTCACTCTTTACTAACTTTTATTCTGATTTTCCAACCTATAGTATTTGGATTAAAAATAATTATACCCTCATCAAAAACCATTATCAAATTCCACACTTCTTTCTAATTCCTTTTTATTCTAGCAGGCTCTTTTCTTATCTCTTGTCCTTTATCTTGTAGAGGCTTTTTGCTGAGTATTAGGTACTTAAAACTAGCATCTTATATGTGATTATCTATACTTGCCTTGCTAATACCAATATTTACTTATTGAGTAACTTGATATAATACTAAATAAGGCTTAGTACTGATCATAGCCTCTATTATTCTTTTTTAGTATTGATAATCTTGGTTCAGTGGTTAGGCTTGAGCGTATAGTAGGTATTTCTACTTTTTCTTTGACTTGTTTGACAACCTTTTAAACTGTTACCTCAGAGTCTCTCATAGCTTTTGAAATTTTATTATACCACATATCTGTATAGTTATACAAGGTATATATTTCTTAGTTTCAATTTTTACTGCTTTTTCTCAGGCATATAGTACTAGTTAAACCCTTATGATTGATTGAAAGTAGGAAACTCTTTGTTGCAAATATTAACTTAGTAAGGCAATAGTATCATATAACTGATTGTAAGTCATCATAAATGCGTGATTAAGAGTTTGTGTTTTCATGCTCTATCCCTACTATAACACCAGTCATAGAAAAGATTACTGCTTTCATGTGATCAAAACTTTGACCTTGGATTATCATCACTATTATGCAAGCCAAAATCTAAAATTCTCACGACTTTGACATAGGAGTATAAAACATTAGTTCTGCACTATACTGAAAGGCATATTTCAACAGAGGATAATCCAATTTACTAGGCCAGGTCTGGAATTCTCATGTAACAATAGACTTTGACAATATTTCTCTCTATACTCAAAACTCAACTGACATAGCTTCCAGCCCCTCTCATACCGTCTCAGCTTGTTTAGACTGCAGGTACCCCTCAATCTCACATTCTAGTACATATACCATGTAATGGCCCAGAGGGTATAGAAGACACAGGACAATACCCTACCTGTGTACCAAAGCTAGCCTCCTCACTATACTAGAACTAGAAACCTTCATTTTAGTTTCCAATGTCAATACTGACAACTTCACTACTGTGGAATCTGCCTTTATACTCATTCTACATTAGCTAGTACCTTTGGTTCACAACTTAACTTAAACAGTCTTCTCCCTTTCATGATAAGTTGATACTATTAATAGTCCTATGGAAATTTCAGATATTTTTCATGTTAGATATGTTGACTCAGTGGACAAGAAATCCTACTCTGTACCAGCCACCTCTATGGTGCTATAAGACTTACATTTGACTAGGCTTCAGGCCATGCTACAGGATTTGGCTTCTCAAGTATCAGTCATAGCTGCTACTAGGGAGTAGCATAATTCCTTCCTTTACCATCTTTCCCTGAGTCAATCCAGCATCACTAAGGAAATCTACCCGCTTTCTACCCAAAAGACACTCATCACTCATGAAGTTAATTCATCATTTGATGCCAACAACCTCCTTGTCAATATCATTAAACAATGATATGAAAGTTCTAACTGCTATACCTCATGTAGCAAACATGCAATAGTAGCAACTATTCGCAATACCTCTCAATCTCTACTCTTAGGCAAAGCTAAGATATACTGCAATCATTATCTTCCCACTACCCCATTACTTTCTAGCCCTTTACCAGGATTTACCATAAATACTCCACTGTCTCCAAATATGGAAACCTCTTGGGTGCAAGTAGTACAAAAATGTTAAATAAGGCAAGAAGCCAGTAACAGCTGCTCAGGTCATAGCATTAACTAAATTAGCTACTCCCAAGGTGTCACTCCTACTCTCAAGCTATGGCAAAAAGAAAACCTTAATTCCAAACAAACAAACAAAGGAAACCATCAGCTCAAATCTCCAAATTGACAAATCCGTCAATAGCACTTCCAACGGTGACCTCTCAAGTCAGTAAAGAAGCATAATAACTTCTCTCCGCATACACAGCAAAGAGAATTTATCAAACAAGTATATAAGTCAGAGCAGAGTAGCAGTGGAGGGAGATCCCTCCTTTAGGGGCGAGAGCGGCCTGATCGGCAGTATTAGAAGAGGGAATCCGGTACTAGTTGTCCATATATAGTTTGCTAGCCCGATTATGGCGGGAGTTGTGGACCATATAGGTGAGGCAGGGCCAACGTCGGTAGCTCCATGGAGGTAGAGTGACCTCATATCAGACTTAGCCGAACAATAAAGGATAGCATAGAAGAACGTCTCATCATCTTGCTCGCAAAACGTGCATGTTGAGGATGCTAGGGGTTTCTCCCAAGAGTGGTGAGTGGCGAGAGAGCTTTTGCCAGCCCGCATTTGGTGTATTCTGCCTGCTGTGAAGTGGTCAAGTCTCATGAAAACATGCGGTCTCAGGGTGGCTTTGTAAGGGTAGTATCTGGGAGGTGGTGCTTGGTGGAGCCAGTCGGCGAGAGGTTTCTGCCTGAGAGAGGCCTTAAGCAACTTATCCATCGAGGGGAGGGAAGGCATTGGGGCTAGCCCGGGTTCTAGGACCAGGTAGGCTGGTGGGAAGGTCTTAGCTTGTGGTACGATCGGCAGCAAGAGATGTGCCATTGCATCAATTGGGAGGTGTTTTCTCATGGGCTTTTCAGCTTTGTATTGGCCCCAGCCCAGAGGAACATAGTTTTGAACCCGCCCTTTGAGGAGGCGCCGATGCGAGGACCTCTCTGGGTGGGAGGTATATGAGGGGAAGTCTGGGGGGAGCCTGGCTGATGCCGGGTTGTAGGCAGGGGAGGAGCACGCCAGTCTAAGGGCTGCCATCCTTCTTCAGTGAGGGATAAGCAGGTTGAGGGGAGGGAGGCATGCCTCCACGTTTAGGATAGTAATGGGAGTCAATGTGAAGCAGTTGGTGACCCAGCGCAGCACCTTGTTCCATAGGAGATAGATCCTGTCCATAGTGGCAAGTGTGGGGGAGAGGAGGTCAGTGCCGTATGTCAGGATAGGAAGGATCAGGCCCATTGCAAGCCTGCAGCACATGTGAGGTAGAATTCCTATTCTAGGGGGAGTGAGCCTTCTGATAGCCACGAAAGCTCCAGAGGCCAGTGCGAGTCGTTTGGTGAAGTGTGTAGTGGTTTCTAAGGTTCGGGTGAACTAGTATCCCAGCTACCGCAAGCAGGAGAAGCCGGGGAAGACCGGGCCATTCAGAGCTATGGGTTGGTTAGAGACCGGGGACCTATCTTTCGGCATCCTCCAGTGGATTAGTTCTGTCTTCGGGATTGAGAAAGAAACTCCAATTCTGGCTACCCTGCTCTGAAGCAAAGAAACATTTGAAGGTACTTTTATAATCTTATATTATTAGCTTTACATTTTCATTAAAATAATAGAGATAAATATCAATTTTATCATATTTCATAATACAGGTTAATTATCTCTGTAAAGTGCTTAATATTCATTAATATTTTACTATTCCTTACCACAATCAATAATTATACTTTTAAAAATATGCAAAATCAGTTTACTTATAGATCTTAAAGTTGGCTATCTCTCTATGCAATAAAAGATTTTGAGTCAAATTTCTGAAATCATTGTTGAAGACATACCATTAGGCTGATTTTAAAAGTAAATATATTTCTAGGAGGTAGGAGGATACTCTATCATTTACTGCAAATTCAAGACCATATAGCTAGTTTTGTAGTTGCTGGTAATTGTTACTCTTTTTACGCGAATATCTCTATATAACCATGTTTTTCCTTCCAGCGCTTTCTTATACAAGCCCCCAGTAGTAGTTTGTATTTTATGTGTATTGCTTGATATGCTATTGGTTTTCCTCCTCGTTTATGACAGGAGACACTCAATGGATATGACCCTTTATACCCTTAATGGGTTGTTTGATTCTTCTTATAAAATATTTCACTTGCGTAATGCGAGTTCTGCTCTTTTTCTTCTGCAAAAACGAATGGAGCATCGGATGTGCAATTGCTATATTAAGACAACAGGTAGGTATCAATTGTGTCTGGTGTTTCCTGTGAATCAGGAGGCGCCAGATATGTCTGTGGTACATTCAGAAAGTCTGGTAGTGCCTTGGACATCCCTGGTAGGTTAGGTATATATCAGCTAAAATAATATCCTGCATCTCATCCATCTTGTGTATCTGACGCAGAAAATATTGTAACCTTAACTGTTAAGCAAGACAAGATGTCAGACCCATATGGTGTCCTAATCTGGGTTTTGCATCTTCCTGCACTATGCCATTATCCTAGCACTGACCCTGACGTCTTGTGCATCCATATCACATTGGACCTTCTGCTAGTACTCCATAATGCAGTCCAATTGTTCACCCTCAGCTCATAATTACATCCAATTGATAGCTACTCCTGCCTGATGCTCTTCCTCCAGCTGTCTCTTGACCCAATATCTCCTGTGCTGTTCCCTCTACCCTGATCATACCTACCCTTATTCATTTTGCTGAAGATACACTGACTTACATAGACTTGTTCTGACATTAGTTGATGTTTGACTCTACATCCTGATTGTTTCTACCACTGCTCATAGTACCCAGACTTTGGCTTACTATATTTGATGTTTTCTGGCTCCACCTTGATCGTTTCATGTTATCCTGTCTCTAATATATCATATCTGGACCTCCTCCAGATAGCTTTGGACACTAGGTAAATTATTGTACATACTGCCCCCAGCATATACACTTTATCCAAGTAGCTTCTGGTCATCGTTCAGATAGTTTATTTATTATCAGATTCAATTGCGATTATGGTAACCTTCTGGTAAGAGCCCTTTTCATTCTTTCTACGCCTAACCTCACCCGAAGTCTCTGCCTCTACACTGACTATTCTTTCCTCTTAAAGTCCATATTATATTACAGTACCAGAAATTCAATCTACTACTTGCTACCTTTACATACACCTAATTCCTATTAATTCCCTGTGCTAACACTCTCATATGACACTCACTCTTCCACCTCCTACAGTTATTCACCAATCACTATCTGTGGTATCAGGCCTTCTTGTGACTCCTCAATGCTGAACAAGAGGTGACAGGTCAAGGAAGTGCATACGTAGCTTCCAGCTGTTGGTCCTGTACTTAGCACGCCTGAATCTTATACCTTCCGAGGATTTGAATCTAGCAATGCCAGCACTCATACAATCGATGTCTGGCTGCAATTGAACAATGTCATTAGAAAAATGCCAAATTCTAATATTACAGGGGAAACACAGCCTAAATCTTTAATCAAAGACTATGTCGTACAAGGCTCATCTCGATAAATGGGTAAGGTAAAGATTTGAAGTGTAAAGTAATTTTATATTGAAAAGATGTCTTCTCCATGGCTTCATAATATCTGTAAAGCTTGGAATAAACTTCAATATTTATATCCCATACCTGCATGTTTGTGGACTACTTCGAACTACTATGCCTCCGAAGTACCACCATGGTTTGCATATGTAAATTCCCTGAATCATATAAGTAGAGCACTTTTGGACCCTGAAACTTCTCACACTCTTTCACTATTATGGAATAGTATTCCTCTACTGAGCTCACTGTACTATTTGTTATACCAAACAGAGGTCCTTAATTTAGTTGACCACATAGACTATTATATTACTTTAGTCTCATTGACTATCATATTACTTCAGTCTCATTGACAAGCATTCATGTAGCTTCTAGGATCATCAAGTGATCCAATTCATACTGGGCTACCTGGTGCGAATCGTAAGTCCAATCCAGATATGTCAATATCATAAGGGTCTTTGACTTATCTTGGACTTCTGGTCTGAGCGTGCTTCCTTTTGGTCTGACTTCCTCCATGGGGAGATTCAATTACTAGGACCAACTAACCTACAGCTGATCACAAAAGAGTATGGATAGATTTAGTATATTCTCAATAGCTTCTGCTACTGTAGCATCCTTTTAGGGTATTTTACTACAAATATCTTATAACATTCGGCCTATAATTAGGTAGCCTACCCTTGAAGTGAACTATCTCAATGTGCTTCTTACAGATTTCTTCTATTCCTTTCCACAGATATTGCCAAAGGTCTCTTCCTATATCTCCCATCAACAGCGAGTGGTTGGACGCATAGCTGCAATGTATATGGTATTATGCCATCATGTTGGGCTTCATAGTTGTGATATTTCAGTTACAGGACTCGGACGCAACTATTGATATGTCATGAAAGAGGTACGAGTCCCATAAGGGAGCTGAAGAGTGGTGTTGGCTCTTCAGGTAATCAAGGGTCTGTACGCAGTCCCCCTACTGTGGGTCTGTGCACTTGTCTTAGATTTCCATATACCTAACATGAGCTCCCTCTTACAATGTTTCACCTCAAATGCCTTTTTCATTTTGTTATACAATGTAGGACTTGACATGGTCATATTGGAAAACCTCACGCATTTACATGACCATGGTGGGAAAACCTGTTCCTCACTATCCTACTTCTGTCCTTCCTAGCATGTTTGGATTTTCACTATGAAAACCTTCCCTAACTTCTTCTCCATTTCCCATGCCTGTTGCTGGCTCTCAGGCATCTACATCTTCTGAACACTTCAGCTATTTCATGATAAGCTTCAGTTTGCACTTTCCCAGATAGTGACTGCGTACCCATTCCCTGTAAGAGGGTATTGCACTGCTTGCTAGTTTTTCAACCTCCTATTGTAGATCTCGATTGATATCTTTAGGTTCTCTTAGAGGTTGTTGACAATTACAATAAATTGATTCGTGAGAGGATTCTAGTCGTACTGCATGAAATATAGGATGGATGTTCTATTGGTTGAATATGTTAAGCATGAAAGCCAGCCATCGTCTATTTTCTAAGATTGGGAAAAGAACGTATTGCTGAGGGTGAAACTGTTTTGATCTTTGTTAGGTTGAGATATTTGTAGTATTTAGTATCACCAGGTCACCAACTGGAAAATCTGGGTGCTTTTGAGCTTTACGATCGTACTATTTTGCCATTCCTGCAGGTGTTTTTTCTACCGTGCCTCATACATGTTTATGTATCGATTTAATCTAGTTTGCATGAAGAGTCCGTCCTGGATTTTGAGCTTTTTGTTCGTTCATCCACTAGCCTATTGTATGGAAACAGTAGTTTACATAGAATGGTGACATCCTATGAGTGTTTGTAGTGGAATGGTTATAGGAATATTCTGCTAATAGCAATAGTTGATACCAATCATCCTGATCATAGTTGATGAATTTTTGGAGGTATCCTTACAGCACTTGGTTGGTACATTCAGACTGTCTATCAGTTTAAAGGTGGCATGGCATTGACATTTTTTGCTTGATCTCTACTAGCTTCTAAAAAGATTTCCATAATTCTCTTGTAAACTTTGAGTTCATATCCACAACGATTTCTGTTAGTAAGCTGTGTAGCCCCTAGACCTCTTTTAGAACTGCATTTGCAACATCCTTACTGGTTGCCAATATTTGTAGTCCAATGTGGTGTGCTGTTTTTGTGGAGCAATCAACCACTACTATACACGGAGTGTATTTTTGCGACTCTGGCAGTATTGTGATAAAGTCCACTGAGATAGACATCAATACTCGGTAGCGTATTTGTTATATTGGAATTCATAGCAGGATTGTACATTGTCATAGTCCTAATTGGCAAGACCTTTCCAGTAGAAGTCTAGCATAATGATATCCAAGGTTTTCTCTTGTCCAAAATGTGGTTCAATCTTTGCATTGTGACATCCTTCTGCGATCTTGGTATATAGCCTTTAGCTGTATAGTATAAATAGCCTTTCCTTATAGTATAGTAGATCTTCATTTAGGGTCTAATCCTTAGGGAAGTCATTTCCTTTATCTTGTAACCTAATACGTTCTTCTCTCTGTTGCCTCTCAGCTGTGTCTGTTCTGATAGCTGTCTGTATCTCATTTGCGACTACAGGGTTGAACTGCTTCAGACCATTCGGTAGGATTATAGCATTCAACATTTGAACTCTATCAAGTATTTCTGAAATGTCGTGCCAGTGTTTGATATCTTTGGCTGATCCCTGTAGGTAGTGGATACAAGATTCCCTTTCCTTGATGATCAACGATCTGGTTGCTATATTGGTGCTGCAGAATTCCTCAGTTCCACGTTCTGTTTCTTCCAATTCGTCTACCTCCATCATATCTAAGGTATCAATTTTTTCTACTGCAAGTTGAGCTATGACATCGCCAATTCTTATGTGACAATCTATATCTTTACAGTTGTATTGTAGGACCTTGAGTTCTCTGGTGTAATCAGCATCGAATGCTACATGCCCTGTGGAGATTGTGGTATGAACTGGTAGTCCGCTTATAGAAGCAACTCTTGTATATGTTCTGTCAGGTAGTCCTACTACTATTCCTATTCATATTAGCACTTATCTCTATTTTGGGATTATCTCATCTTCTATAGCATATAGGTCATAACCTGTAGCCATTCTTGAGCCCTTTGATGGCCAGTATGCCATCTTGCTCAATCCTTTCACCCAGATTACCGGTTCTTTTCCACCTCTGTGAGTTTCCAAATCTAAATCATTCTCTCTATTACAGTTTTCTCCTTTACCACCTGACCTTACTACTAAGGGAACTATCAAATCATCATGTTTCAAGATTTTGTATTCACAATGGGTAGCTCCATTCTGAGAATGGTACTCCGGTTATTTGTTCCACGTATTTGACTGTCCACCCTTTGTACCTAGTTGATAGACAATATGAAAATTGTATTCTTCTAATATGTATTTATACTTAATCTGAAAGCCACTGCAGACTTTTGAAGTAAAAAAGTATTATCTGTGGCAGTGGTTAGTAAAGAAGGTTATCTGATTTTATGTTCCGATCAAGTCATGTCTTCATTCTTTGAATGCTACTAGAATTGCAAGAAGTTGTTTATCATGAATCTCATAGTTGTGTTCTACTAAATTCAACTTTCAGGAATAAAATTCTACTGTATGTAGTTTTTTCCTCACCTATTGGGAAAGAATATAGCCAAGTGTGCAATTGCTAGCATTGGTTTCTACAACCATTTCCCTTGCCGGAAAGAAATGGTATATTTTGATGGCTATTGTGAATTGGTATTTGAGCTCTTCAAATACTGTGTTCTGCTCCACTCGACATTTGAAATTTGTTGAATTTTCTAGTAATCTTTCGTTTATTGGCTTGTAAGTAGCAGAGAAGCTTTTTAGCAAACATTTGTAGAAGTTTGCATATCTAATAAAGACTTGTACATCTCTGACCAATTTAGGTTATTTCTAAACCATTATAGATTCTGGTTTCCAAGTACTTATAGACACCCTGTTGACTGCCATAATCTGGCTCAGGAATTACCATTCATTGGGATGGAAGATGGACCTTTTTAGCAATACTGCTAATAGAAAGTCTGATAGACTTTGTGGGCCTTTTGGGACTGCTGCAACATTTTTCCTTTCATCCTTTGAGTATAAGAGAATATCATTGCTACAGGATAGGACTTCGCCATCCAAGTATTTATTAAGTACTTAATTCATCATATCCTAGAAAGGTGCTAAACCATTGACCAATTCGAATAGTATAACCTTATATTCGTAATGTCTATATCTTGTCCAGAATTGTGTTTTCTATTTATCTCTTTCCTTAATCCTAATCAAGTAGTAGCAGTCCTTTAGGTCTAACTTGATGAAGATCTTGGCACTGGCTACTCAGTCTCGAAGGTCAGATATTAATGGAAGGTGATATTTGTTGAGGATAGAAATCTTATTTAGATTTCAGTAATCCACAATTAGACATAGTCTGTTATCAGGTTTGGGTACAAATAAAGAAGGTGCTCTAGCTGGTGATTGACTTTGGCTGATTTTTCTCGGCTTAATAATAGTTTGTAAGTATTCATGTAAAGCCTTAAGCTGTTTGTCAGAAGGTGGATATATCAGTCCCCATGGGGCAGTCAATCCAGGAACCAATCTAATAACCTGGTCGAAGGTTTGTCTTGAGGCTAACCTTTCTGTAGTTTAGGCTTCACACAAATGTTTGTAATGCTAGTATTTCTTTAGTAAAATTTTAGGTTCCATTGTATTTTCAATAATTCTGATATGTCCGATACAGTAAGAATTTGAATCCTCAGTGACTGATTTGTCATATTCATATATAGCCGCTATCCCCTCTTCTTTGTCGATATAGTTCCCACAATCATTTGCAGCCAAAGTGCAATTATTTGCATCTTCTATGTGTGCTACTTGGTGTTCACAATGTCACCAACAAAAAGGAATTATTATTACCTAATGATCTACTTTAGCAACTTCATACGATACTTGCGATATGTATCAGTTCTTTCCTTTTTCCAATTTTACAAGGAGGGTATAACACGAATCCTCCGGAGGCTGACGATGAACTATCAAACCCTAAAATATCAACTACATTAGTGCGTTCAACCATAGGAATATGAAGGTCTTCAACTAGGCCCTTATCTATAAGGAATATGTTGAATCCAGATTTCAATAGAACTTTAACTTTGTACCGCTTATCGCGTATATAGAGGTAAGTGATCCCCTCTTGACAGTTTTAACACCTGTATCTTGGTGCAGCCAACTGCATACCCTTAGTATAAGTTAGCCCTTGTTGGTTTTTTTATTCAAGTATTATTGGTCGTAGGTGTAGGTAACAAGTTGTTTGTTACTAAACTTGAATAGTTTTGACTATTAAGGTCTCCTCAGACAACTTAGGAATTTTTCGACTTAACAATCTTGGTCTACATACTACGCAGTATTTCAATGATATGCTAATTCATGCGAATAACTCTCAGGCCAGGTGCCTTCTCCCGATACACAAGACCTTAGTTTACAGCAGATTTTCAGATACTTATTAGCCATTTTGCTCTCCTGATATATTGCTCTTGCTTTCACTGATTCTTTCCTTTACAGTTTTTGTTCATCTGTACAGCTACCTCACCGGGGCCCTGTACACTAAGGCAGTGCATTCTTACAATATACTCTGACCAGAAGGCAAAATACTACACATACATAATATGACTCATACTTGTGTAGTAGGTTGAGCGGCCCATATCAGTTGTCTTTCAGCCAGTATCGTGTTCAGTTAGATCTTGTATTGCTATATCCTAACTTCTCTGAAATAGAATGTTGCTTGCATATGAGTACCAGTGGCTACTAGGTGACTTGAGAAACTTTGTACTCTCGACTTCCAGGTTATGTGACTATGTTGGCTATCAATTTCTTTTCATCCACACTCCCTATATCTTGATTCAGTTTGTTCGCGCTCTCCAATCTGGCGCTTGTTTCCTTCTCTTGTAGCCAATATACCTCAATGATAAAATGAGGTACTTACTTTCCACCACTTTGATCATTTTGAGTTTTGATTCACATAGTTGTATATAGACTACATGATCTCTGTTGTGATTAGTCTGCAATACACTACAGCCGAAGGTGGTTCCTATTTTGATTCCAGTTCTTAAAGGACACTGACTACCCAAACGCTGTCACCACTAGTGCTGGTATACTGACCTAGCTTAGTTCTTCATTGTCTGCCAGTTCCCAGATCCTATTAGCTCAAGTTGGTTTCTGAATAGTAGTGCCTCTGTTTGCTAATGTAAAAACTTTACCAGCCACAATCCGGCAGGACAAATTCCTATTTTTATTGGTCTTGAACTCACAGTTGCCACCAATATGTGAACATTTCTGCAACACATTTGATATGTATAGTGTTTTTTTCCACTACAAGTACAATTCTTTGCCCACCTGTAAGTGTTAATAATACTTTGTGGGATACACGTATGAGCCTGGTCAAAGTTAGTAAGGATTGTTTTTTCCTAGCTTCCCAATTTCCTCTTTTGGCCTTTCTGGCTCATCCTGCTACTTTTGATTTCATGGTAGGGCTCCACCTCCCATGACATCAAGTTTATTAGTCCTTTATCACATTTGTTTTGAGTCTCGGCGGTCTTCTCTGTTGACATCTGGGATAATATTTGGCTTGTGTGGTTAGTCTCTCGCAAGCTTTTCTCTAGCAAGGAGTACTTCTTTCAATTGACTACATGTCTTAAGCTTTTCTTCCAATTCTGGATCCAAGTTGTAGTAAATAGTGGACAAACTACAGATTATGTATTTCAGAAGTTTGTATTGCACTTTCTGACTTCCAGACTTTCATATAATTTGCACTCTGATATTGAAATTGTGTATGAATATTAATGAAGATGCGATACAACCTTCATGGTTAACCAACTTCATATCTCAAAGTACCAGTTATTCTGCTTCGATCATGGCATAACCCTTGATTATATCATATTCGAATCTTGTCCCTGTTGCCAGTTCAGGCTACTGCACTTTCCCCTCGAGTCCATTAGCAGCCTTTCTATAACAGCTGGTATAAGAGCGTACTACCTTTTTTTTTGTACAGTTGAGCATATAGATAACTCGATCCTGAGAATCTGTCTATATTCCTTGATTTCTCTTGTAATAGTCAGTACACTGCATAATCCAGACATATAGGTCTTGAGTTGCCTCACCTACAAAGAATAGAGATGGTTATGAAAGTCACTTGATATTTAAATACCATTCATTACTTTGGTAATCATGTCTGCCATTCCAGACTAATTTGGTATTTACCCTTACTAACCACGGCGGTACTTCCTCTTTTTCCTCTTTTCCTTTTGGCATTATTATCATTATCGTCACCCTCATCATCATCAAGGTCACCTATCTAGGTATCTTCGGGGGTTGAATCAGCAGTTTCTTAGCCATTTCTCTTGTCTCTCAATGTTTGTAGATGAAAATTGTCTTCATTGTTATCCTCTGTGACCAAGTGTAATGGTATTAGTCTGGCTGTACTTTGTTCTAGTGCTGTGGCTATTACCATATTCATTGATACTGTTAATGCAGTTATGGCATTACATAGCTATTCTCCCTGGAAATGTTGCAGAGTTCTCAGCTGTCGGAGCTTCATTTAATAAACCAGTTAGTCCATCCTCTAGGAATCCAGAGTGCAGTTAATATTTGTTCTGCAGTGGATACTTTGAGAGCGAAATTCCAAGAATTCCTTTTGCAAACTGCTAACGATATGTTCCAGAGTTTGATCACAGGCTAGTGCCTCCTGCCTTTGTTGCCCTACAGTTCTATGTAACTTGATAGTTACTTCCTCATGTTTTGCTTAATGCTAATCTTATATACCTAACCTTTTTGCTACCTCCCATATCATTTCCTACTGGATATCCTGAACTACTTGTACCACCACTGCCAGGAGCATCAAAAAGACAGTGATCTTGTTGTCATGTATATCCTGTCTATCAGCCATTTGTTTGTTTACCTTAAGTAGTTTTAAGATAATATCTGGGGTATTCCACTACAAATGTTTGCAGGCCATATTGGCTTGGTCGTCTGATATAGCTTTATCTGGTTTAATTCAATTTGAAGTTATTCCCCGATGAATTGCTAAATTGGCTAAATTGGGAGCATGGTCTGTCAGCTTTGGGGTAAATGCTTTTGATATCATTTGGGTACTAGCCATACTGGATAATTTTGGAGAGCAGGTTCTGATTCCACTTAGAAATAGAACATTGTTGGGTATTGATAGAGTTTGACTCAAGTCCGCCAAGTGATCTATTGCCATCACATCTGGTCTGGTATCTATGTGTTCTCCCACAGTACTTCTCCTTGCAGGGTATTCCAGTATTTCCGCCATCAAAGTGTGTAATTTGTTGGACAGCTGTAATGCTAACATTGCGTCTATAGGGGCTGGATCTGACACCTCATACTAATATTCTCTTTCTTATTTAAAACACTCAGAGAATTTGATGAATGGTATTTGTTACACTAAATATTCTTGTAGAGATAGTACAGAAGGGGAGGGATAGTAAGATTCTGGGTTTAAGATCTGAATTTCCCTTTTCTGCCAGGTCAGAATATAATTATAGTACATATATGGATTTTAGTTCCAGGCTGAGAAAATGGATTGTGCTCGACCAAATGTGCCTATATATTGATATTTGGAGTACAGAGTACTCTAAGTAAGGAGGGTTTCTGACTCAATTGAACTCCGCACGAAGTTCAGACTGTACCAGGTACGATATATGTAACTGAATTAATGCTTTATAAGGATCTCAAAAAGTATTGTGAACTACTTGGATTCTAGAGTAACAAGGAATTTACTTGCGAACAGCTCTATGACGAATAGTGTTTTCGACTAAGGGAATAGAAATGGGACAATTCAGTGCATCCAAAACATAATCAAAGCCAGAGCTAAAGGTACCATTTGAAGCAAACTCGCAGTTCTTGTAGTGAGTCTCGGGAATAGGAGAACTAATAACAAAGTATTAGGTGGAGGCCAAACTCTAATATTACTTGAGAGATGTATGACATATCTTTGATCGAGGCATGTGTCGAGAAAGACTGATCGCGGTAAATAGGTGAGGCACTGATTTAAAGTATGAAACAATTTATATTGATAAGATCTCTGCTACATCACTTCCTGATATCTGTAAAGCACGCGAGGTACTTTGATATTTATATACCACATCTGAGTATTTATAGACTACGTCCAACTACTATGCCTCCCAAGTACCACCAGGGGTATCATACGCAAACGCCTAGAATCTTATAAGTTCAAGTACGCTCAGAGCCAGAAACCTTTCACACTCTTTTACTGTTACGGAATAGTATTCTTCAGCTGAGATAACTGCTTTATTTGTTATACTAAATAGAGGTACTCCACTTAGTTGACTGCATAAAATATTCTATTACTTCAGTCTCATTAACTATTGTTCTTGCAGTCTCTTCAGTCATGAAATCATCAGTTTCATGCTGGGCTACCTAGTTCTCATCGCTAGTCCCAGCCTGACCTGTCAACATCTTACCTTAGATCTTCCACTTATCAAGATCTTCCTTTCAGAGTGTGCTTCTCCCTGGTCTGCCCGGCTCTACAGAGGGGTCCAATTACTGGGACCAACTAACATACAGCTGATCCCAGAAGGATATGGGTGGATTCAGTATGTCCACGATAGCTTCTGCCAATGTGGCATCCTCTTGGAGTATGTTACTGAAAACTTCACATCACTTGCGGTCCATAATTAGGAAGCCTAGCCTTGAAGCCTACTATTAAAATACTGCTCAACCAGACCCTTTATATTCTACTTCAGTAATGTTACTAACTGTCTCCTCTCATATGACTTGCGAACAGCATGGGGTTGGACGGAAGGCAGCGATGTATACGGTGTTATGGTGTAGGCTTCTTTGATGTGACATTTTAGTTTCAGAACACAATTATCAAAATCTCGCCAGTAGTGTGTGGGTCCAGTAACCAGTCTAGAAGAGAATGTTGGCTCTCTAGTAAATTGAGAGTGGGTGCGCAGTTACTCTACTATTAGTCTGCCCACTTGTCTTAGATTTCCACATACCTAGCAGGGGTATCTGATTGTTGTGATTCATTTTACACCTCCAATGCTGCGCCAAGGCTAATGAATGCCAGTTAGTCTCTGATAGAGTAGGCCATCCAACTGCAGCCATGTTAGATGCCTGGCTCACAAGCTCTCCCTTTACAGCCTTCCAATCATTGCCATATTCTTCACAATGCTCTTCTTTCACTCTGTGAACCTGCTGCACTTTACTATCAATGGTTATTGAATTTGTATATAGCGTCACAATCTTAATAGCTTGAGTACAAGAATATGATACAGGATTAAAGATATACTGTAGGTACACTTAGGCGAGGTGGATAGTAGTAGGCAGGCAGATTAGTAGTAGTTCTTGTCCATAATTTTTGCTAATACTAGGAGCGGTAACCAGCTATATATACAAGTGCATATCCTTAACTGAGGAAAAGAAATAAGAGTGAAAATCTTGTAAGAAACATAAGTGCGAACAGGTTTGACCCCGAAAAACTGCCAGGTAAATCCCAAATACAATATATATAAACTGTAATAGTGTGACTGATTTTAAGCAGAAAACAACTTGCAATGTACCTTTTGAAAAGGTTGTTATACATAAGTAAAAATAACAGAAATATCCCGCACATGCAATAAGAAAATAGATAGCCAATTATGCCATCATTATCATGAAATATAAAGGTAATACCTGTTGTATATGTTCTAGCTGTAGTAATATTCGTGATCTATAGGTAAACCAGAGATATAACTAAGGAGAGAAATACGCGTAATTTAAAAAGAACATACTTATGAAATGAACAGTAGAAAATTTCAATACTTTCCCACAGTATCTACAGCCCATCAGTCCCATTAGATGCTAATGCGCTGGTTTCGTCAAACTCTTAGTATATGTGACTGCTAGGTTTTCCGGCGCTGGAATCTTAACTAGTATGGATGCATCACAATCAATTTCTTTGCGTATTTTATGGAAATATATATCGATATATTTTGTTCATTCGTTTAATTGATAGTTTGTTACAAGGAAACTTGCACTGTTATTATCGGCATCTAAGGTGATAGGTATGGTTTCGTGGATATCTTTGAGACCTTTGATGTAACATTGCATCTGTCGTATAGCCAGTGAAATAGCTACAAATTCTAAGTTGGTTGTAGATATTGCGACCGAGGCCTGTTTCTTCGATCGCCAGGAAATACAAGCATCATTGTAGAGCAAACTGTATCTCGTAGAGGAACAGAAGGTATTGAAAAAACTGGCATAGTCGGCATCGACATAGGTATCGATAGCATTTGTAGGAGTATATGGGTAGTCCTGTCCATTGTTTTTTTTAGCGTTAATGTATCTTAAGACAGGTTTTGCGGGCTGGGGGTGTTGGTCCGTGGGATATAAAGAAAATTGAAATAGAAATAAAATGGTATATCCTAGGTTGGGTCTTGTACCAGTGGTCAAACTAATAAGCGATCCTGTTATCCATCAATAGGTGGAAGGGTCCGCTATCTGTTCCTCTCTAGCTCCTTTCCATAGTTAAATGCCTTTCAGTAAGGGTGTGGATACAGACCGTGAGTTTTCTATGGGGTACTTTGTGAAAATTGACAAGAGGTATCATTCTGGGGCAAGATGTATCGCGGCTGATGTATACGTGTTGTGGAGGCCGAGCAGGAATATAGCTACCTCTAAGTTGGTAATCTCGAATGCAATTTTCAGGTCTTCTATCAGAGAGGTGGCTTCTTGGATTTTGGACAAGTCTATAGCGATGTCATCAACATAAACCGATATGTAGATGTCGTGTTGTCAGTGAATGAACCTGCATGGATCTAGAGAAGATGTCATAAAGCCTCGGAATGTGATGTATGTAGCGAGGAGAGCATACCATTCATTCGCAAATTGCTGAAGTCTATAGAAACATCAGTTAAGTTGCAATACTTTGTCTCCGTTACTGTACCCAGGTAACCGTCACATGTAGACTTCTTCTTTCAATTCACCGTAAAGGAAAGCTGATCCAAAATCAAATTGGCATAGTCACTATATGCTTTTAGCACATACTGCAATCAGGAAATGAAGTAATTTATAAGAGATAACGGGTGCGAAGGTGTCTTGAAAGTCGAACTCAGGTACTTGTGAGAAACCTTTAGCTACGGCTCTTACACGGTATATTTCCAGTGTACTGTCACAATTTCCTTTTGTTTTATATACCCTTGTACTAGTGATTATTTTCCTACCTATTAGCTTGTCTACTTCATCGAAAGTCTCATTCTTCTGCAGTGCCTTTATCTCATCGTCCAAAGCTGTGGTCCAGTTTTCTTAAGCGAGCTGGTGGTCCCTTGGTGGTACCTCAGAGAATCCTCGATTGCTTGTGCTTTGATATGTCTGCCATAGTATTAGGGTGGGTGAAGTAGTCTTCCAGATCTGGTCCATATTGCAGGTGGTTCTTCCACTTGTTCGTAATGTTTAGGTGGTTCTGGGGTTGCCTCTAGTATTGCCAGTTCATCATATTCTTCTGGGCTTTCTGGCAGAGGAAGAGGATGTACTTCAATGGTTGGTTTTGGTAGTTTTTCTTCTTCTTGGAATTCCTGTAGCTCATATGCAGTTGGAATGGGAGGTAGAAAGACATTTGTATAGGTTTCCAGTTCTGGTAATAATTCTGATGAAGTTGACGGTTGTCTGGTTTTGTTTGTCCAGTGAATCTATTGTGTTTCAGAAATCTCATACATTGAGGAGATTATTATTATTATTATTATATCTCATTACGCTTATGGAGCCGCACCGGCGATGAAGCTAACTAGCATACAATAGTCTTTACACTATGCAAGAGTACCAGTCTGATATCCCGTCTCATATAGAAAGGTAGCAACGTTCGTTTGGGCCCGCTCATGAGCCATAATGACAAAAAGAAAATCCTCCAAGCCGCCAAATGCCTAACAAATATAGGAAAACCCAAGTAATTACCCTAGACAGCTGTGTTCCTTCTCTCAGTTGCCGCTTGGTATGCCTTGAGGTATGTGGGACATTCCTTAGAATTCGCCTAGTGGGAGTCGCCACAGTTGACGCATTTGATGGTGGTGTGCAAACAATCTTTGCCCTTGGTAGGACAATCTGATCTGCCGCAGGTGTGGAGGTTTGCTGGGTGTTCCATAGAGCAGATGCTGCAATATTGGGTACTGGTACACTGAGAGGGGTGGTGGCCAAAGGCCAGGCATTTCGTGCATTGGGTGTCAGGTCCAAAGGACAAGTACCGTTGGACTTTGAACTTCTTCCCAAGTAGTGAGAGGCCTCTGCTGAGGGCTTTTTCTGTGGAGTCTTTGCCGGCAATAGTGAGGACCATAGCTGATGCTTCTTTGTCCGGACATTGGGCTGGGGTGGTGAGCCATCCAGGAGGGCGTGGGAGGTGGGTGCCTGGGTTGAACTCTTCAATTTCAGACTGAATAGTGGAAAAGGTGGAGGAAGTGGGGACGCCGTGTAGGATGACCTTGTGCCAGATTTCGTCTTTTCTGAGGCCAATGGCTGCTGGGATGGTGGCTCTGATTGCTTCCTCAATGGCAGAACGATGAGCTTTGAGGACAGAGGTGGCAGGTGTATTATCCTTGGTAAGGAGGAGGACATGGTAGTTGGTGGAGAAATCGATTATTGCAATAAGAGGTTTCTTTACTGCATTGTTGATTGCATCGCGAATGGTGAGGGGGTTGGTGGTATCAGGTAGGATGGAGCCATCTCTTTCAATGACAATGGTACGGTCGCGTTTAGTGAAAACAGCTGGGGTGGAAGTTTTGACTAGTGGAGTGGTGGATGGTTTGGCTGGGACTGCTCCGGCAGCTTCTTAGGCCGAGGTTTGTTGTGGTGGAGGAGCGTGTAAGGTTGTTTGTTGTGGTGGGGGGGGGTTGTTGGTGGAGCAGTTGGTACTGCAGGTGTTCAACCTGAGAGGTGAGGTGCGCAACTTGATCTTGAAGTGTTTGGACATCTGTAATATGGTGTTTTTGAATCACCATGAGGTATTTCTGCAAGGCCTGGAAGCCTTCTTCAAGATGTTGAGTGCGAAGTGAAATGCCAAGGTTGGTGTTGGAGATGCCTTCAGCTAAAGGCCTTGGTGAAAATGTAGGGATGGAAGGGTATTCTTCTGTAGAGGTGGTAGAGGTGGGAGCAGGCACAGTCAGGACTGGGGAGCCTGGGTCTTCTTCCCTGCGTGTGTCCTCAGGCGAGGCCGGGTTGGGAGGTGGGATTGGTGGGTTGAAGGGGGCTGCAAATGGGTTTGCACTGCCCCTCCCTCTGCCCCTACGTCTATTAGACATCAGAGGGTTGGGGACTGGGACTCAGTTGATAAAGGTGATAAAACACAAATGAGGGGGGATGATTTGTGGTCGAACAGTCTTTAAAGTGAAGGGGTGAAGCGGTGAGGAATGGTTGTCAACCAATGAGGTAAAAGCTCAGCAAGAAATTTGGTTTGGTTTTTTCTTTCCCTGTAGTTGTAACGGCAACAGAGTCTACTTTGCGGAGATGTATATGCGGTATATCTTGTTGGAAGAAGTGTATCCCTCAAGGTATTCTTCTGTAGCTCAGGACTGAAACTTGGTTCCAGGTTTGTGTATTTCCTCTATAATATGGACAAATCATTTGGTCCCGTAAGTGCGAAAATGCTTTATCAACAGCTTTTTGTTGTAGAGAGATTCATAGGGCATTGAGTTTCATATAGATGGGTTAGGAAGTCTATTCCTTAGATATATGGCAGTTGTGATTGCGTCAGCCCATAAGTATCGCAGTAATCCTTTTAGCATAGAACGTATGGAGGTGATTATCATCCTGTCGTACCATTCAGTAATACGATTAGATTCACGAGAATAAGCAGGTGTTTTGTCATGAATAATTCCATACTTCTGTAATACTAATATCATTTCATTGTTGACATGGTCTCCTCTATTATCTCTTCAGAATCGTTTAATAACAGTATTATCTTGGGTTTATCTTTCTTTAGTGTACTGTGTGAACACTTTTACGGTATCTGACTTGGCTTTAATCGGATGAACCCACGTATGTCCTTTATAGTCATTGATGGATGTGACATAGTACCAGGAGTTGCCAAAGAACAAGGATGAAAACCTTTCACTCAGATCTAAATGAATCAGTAGGGAAGAGTTTTTACAACGGTTCTCTGTTGCTTCAGGTATGTGCTTTGTTGACTTTGAGGTGATACAGGTCTCACAGTGCCAGTCTTTGAGAACTTTGGGAATTAATGAGTCCTCACTGTGGTTGTTGGTTTGGAGGTAAGGAGGCGAAGGGTGTCCTAGTGCTTTATGCCATTGTTGGTAAGTCATCTCGTTCGCTACTTCTTTTTCTTCTTGCACAACATAATCTTGACCATCTAGGTTTCTCCAAACCAATTTATTTTTATTTTTCCATATAATCAACATGTCCTTCCCTTCACTACTTAAAGAAAATCCTTTTCCCATCGAAACTACAATACGCCATGACATCAAGTTGCTTTTACCAAATTGGGAACCCTGAGTACTCGTTGCAGGACTATGGGAGCTAGATGACCATTTGAGGTTTTGGCCCCAAGTCTAACTATTCCTGAACTGTATGACTCTATTACAGAGTTACCTTCCAACTTAATGATACCTGTACTAGGTACATAGTTTATAAGAAGGTCCAGGTTGCTTGTTATGTGTGAGCTTACGCCAGTATCGATTACCCAATTTAGTGGGTGTGGATTTCTTTACACAGAGAGCATGGAGGAGGATGCACTGACTGGTACTGATATATCTTCCTTTCCGATCTTCGCTGAGTTAACAACATTTCTTTCCTTCTTCCTTTGATTGTTGGCCTTGAGTTTATTATACTTGTTCCAAGTATGTCCTTCTGACTGTGCAGTGGGGTAATGCCTTTTCCAGTAGGTACATTTCTTAGTATTAGCTAGCGTCCTTCAAACCATTTTGCTTTCCTTTTCTTTTCCTTCCCCGTTGGGGCTTTTATATGCTTTGCCTGTTTCGGAATTACCCCCAGATCTCAAGTCTGACAGTTTATTATAGACTTGATCGTAGGTAAGGTCCCCCTTAGTTTGTAGGTAGTCAATGATATTACTCATTGACTCAGGAAGGGAACAGAAAAGAACCGCAGCTTTTGCTTTAGGTGACTCACGGAGTGTGTCAAAAATGAATGGTAAGGTGTATTAGTCATTAGCACAGGAGGCAGAGCAATGATATTGCATTCGATTCCAAAGGATATCGTATGCATTTATAAGATTGGCTATTGGTATGTCAATATCATATTTAGCATTGAGGACTGCATTGAGTTCCTCCAAGAAGAAAGAGGTATTTTCTCTAGCGAACTTATCTTGGAATGCTTTCCAAATAACTGTTGGTGTTTTGTGCATTGCCAAGAGGATCAGCTATTTGGAGTCTATTGTTTTAAGAACATAGGTCAAGGCCCACTGGCATCACTCCCTACGCTCATCTATCTTTTCACAGTTGTTTTCGCCATCTTCATCTTTGAATGGTTCTGGTATCATTACTCTTTCTGTCACTATATCTATGGAGTTGTATAATCCCAGGACATACTATGGGATGTCATGCTGTGATCAATAGTTATTGGGTCAAGTGATATTTGGGAGCAAGCTTAGTTTTTAAGATTGTTCTGAAGAACATTTAAAATTGTTACTGATGTTTCTGACAGCTGCGGTGGAAGTTGCTAGGAGTGGTACAGCGGCCGCAGAGGTTGCGGGAAATGGTACAGTTGCTGCAGAGGTTCCCAGGAGTGGTATGGCTGCTGCAGAACAACTTTTGTCCATATCGCTTAAGTATCGGTACTCATGTTGCAATTTTCATAGTAGACCTAGTCAATTGAGTGCCTTCATTTGGTATAGCAAGCAATAAGGTGTATGCTGGAGTATTTAGGGTTGTAGGTGGTACAAGCTCTAATGTGAAGTAAGATAGTTGTGACTGTAGATTGGAAGTCATAAAACCATTTGGATGCAGGAAGCGATAATTTCTTTTGTAAGAAGTAGCGACGTAGAGAGTCTGTTAAAGTATGCAAGTGTAAGTCGTTGACTATGAATGCATTGGGCTCATAACCAATTGAATTTGGATGTAGCGGTACAATCTTAATAGCTTGAGTACGTGAATATAATACACTATTAAAGATATACTGTAGTCACACTGAGGTGAGAAGGGTGGTAGTAGGAATGCAAATTGGTAGTAGTTCTTCTCCTTTATCTTTTATAACACGTGGAGCGGTAACCAGCTATATATACAGATGAGTATACTTAAGTGAAGAAAAGAAATAAATGGCAAAATCTTGTAAGAAACATAAGTGCAAACAAGTTTGACCCAGAAAAACTGCCAAGTAAATACCAAATACAATATATATAAACCGTAATGGTGTGACAGACTTTAAGCAGAAAACAACATATAATGCACCTTCTGCAAAAATCACAGTATATAAGCAAATATAATGGAAATATCCCGCACATGCAATAAGAAAATATGTATCCTATTATCCAGTTGTTATCATGAAATGTAAACCAAGTACATGCTTTATATGCTTTAGCTGTAGTAATGTTTGTGATCTATAGGTAAATTAGAACTATAATTAAGAAGAGAAATACGAGTAATTTCAAAAGAATATACTTATGAAATGAATAGTAGAAAATTTCAACAATGGTATCACGAATATATCACAAAATCATGTCCTGTATGTTGATTCGACATTTGGCCTAAGTTGGTTTTTATATTGCAAAATGGTCTTCCATGTCCCGCATCGTGTTAGCAGCTTGATTACTAATGATCTATTACAATAATTGAATAGTTCTACCTCCATTTGCTTGCGGCTTTAAGTCTCATCACTCCTAATGCATCTGCGATCTCTATGAGCATAGAACATGAGAGATTATAGTAGATGTAAAGTAGATTATCATACTGTTAATCTGCCTAAGCAATTCAGGATCTATTATCCTGTGCACTGTTTTTTACCACGAAATACTTACCATAAACAACTTCTGAAATCTCTGGCACAAAAAGGTAGAAGCTCTGGTTCCACATCACTTTCAATCTCAATGAGTTGCAGTCATTATGTGGGAATCACACTGTAGAAACAAACCTCATACTCTTTCCTGTCTTACATAAACATATCCTGGTTGACAAGATATTCCACTTGACATACAGTTACTATTAGATTATCCGCTAGTTCATATAACTTTATAATGTGATTCTTCACATAGTATACCAACTGCAACTGTATGCCTGCTCGCTTTTTACTTGCTTTTCTGAGTTAGTGCGGTCGACCAAGTCACGTCATGCCTACCCTACTCATTGTACTAAATTCGC
The DNA here is from genome assembly GCA_014065205.1 of Tuber brumale. Classification (NCBI taxonomy): domain Eukaryota; kingdom Fungi; phylum Ascomycota; class Pezizomycetes; order Pezizales; family Tuberaceae; genus Tuber; species Tuber brumale. Next base: position 294,412 of record JACCEG010000084.1, on the reverse strand, counting down.
ACACTACTATTACTGTCTAACATATTTTGTTTTTGCATTCCATGCGACTATAGGATTTTTCATTTTATGCAACTGGGCAATCCAAACAATGACATCTAGGACTAGGTCCTTGAACAGCATGTATTGCAGAATGAATGATTATGCAAACTCTACCATGAGCCTCTCTGTACCTGTCAATAATGTGCGCTAGGAATTGCGCACTAACTGGTCTCCTGGAAGTGATATATCCAGGTGAACAATTGGACTAGAACTTGTGATATCAGGTGTAGGAGTACTCAGGCTGCCCAGTGTGTAATGAAAAACGTCAAATGTTGGATGCTGGAAACGCAGGAAGTCTATGAGCTTTGCTATGGGAAACCTGCCCATGATCTGCTACTCTCTATTGCCTCGCATTAGCTACTACTAATTCAGTACTTGTTGAAATCTGTATAGTGGTTGCATGATAGTTTGAATCTCGTCCTGCTGCTTTAGACTCCTTGATGTATCTTGATGTATTGATATCGGCTGGATCAATGTCTTCTGGATTGGGTTCTCTGCCTGATTCAGTAGCATTTGATCTACACGAGGTTTGATACTTATTAGTACTAGTATACCTAAGATGACTTGTTTTCATTCAACCTTGTCCAGCTGGTTCAGTTGCTGGTTCAGCATATACTATGGTATATATTGTACTCTTCTTGGAACACTTTGGGGGTCTCCCTAATCACATGCTTTTAACTAGTAGTGAAGACAGATTTTCAATCTAAAAGCTAGTGGTTTAATAGTCTAGTCAAAGAGCTACAGTATTCACATTATTGTGATGCCGATATCTGTTTTGCTCAAACTGTAGTAACCTATCCGATGTCGCCTCTACGCCCATTGAGGTTTCTTACCCAAGGTGTTGGCTGACCTCCTATATTCGAGCAAGATTGATATTACATCCTGTAACTCATTAGTGAATGTCAATCAAGGGAGGCTTCAGGAAATAAGCTGCTAGTAATTGTACAAATCTCAGGTCAGCTGTAGATGATATGTTTCTGACATTTTTTAGTATTCCAAGTAATGCATCAAATGTAATATGCTAGGACATACATGTGGGATTAGGGTTGTCAGAATCACAGATTATCACTTGCTATTGAGTCCAAAGATTGCCTCATTATCTCTGTTTAAAATTGTAGTAATCTCAACATTCTTGATTTCATCAGGACCCAAGACTCCAGCTGGTTAGAATTAGATGTAATAAAGGTATCACTACAGTGGAAGGCGGAGCTAATTGTCTCACTGGCATTGCATCTCTTACAAAAGATTTAACATGATTATGTCTATGATCTATCGGTACTAGTCTATGTTCCATAGTGTTTAGGATTCCAGACCCTGTGAACTGACCATCTATGAGTTGGAGGAGAGGAAGGTGTCACTACAGTAAACGGCTTAGCACAATCTAGAGACCATTAGTGTTCGTTAGCAAGACAACCTTTCTTGAGACATGCCCCATACTGAAAAAAGAACTGAAGCCTCAAGGCCAATCTTTTCAGAGTCGAATTAGTAGTGATAAATACATGAAAGCTATATTCAAGTAATATCACCTAGCGAATTGATACAGACAGGCACTTACCACCAGCTAAGTCTAGGACTGGGAATGTGAGATGTATTGGATACATAAGATTCTAGACACCAATGTAAGAATGCCTACAGTTATTATATGTGCGAGCCGTTCAATAGTCCTACATCTTTGCCAAGAATACATTCATGAGCCACATATTTGGTGCAGACTGGGACAAAGTATTGAGTAGCAGAGGTATTCTTAGCAATGACAAGTGAGTATAGTACTGGGCATGAGGTGTAGAACTAGCTGCGAGTAGGAATATGAGAAGCCAATATGAGGGTGTTTAATGGTATTATTACTATGAAATACTAGCTAAGCTATCATGCATGAAGATTTCATTCAATGTTCCACTAAAATACCATATAGCTGAAAACAAAAAGCAAAGAAAAAAAAAAGGAAAAGCAGAAAAAGAAAAACCAGCACAGCTGGAATTGTTTCTTAAGATTCCAACATCTATTGCCACGACCGGGGCCTGGTAAGGTTGTGGTAGGTTGTGGGACAGTGGTCTTGGGAGAAAACAGAGAAACAATGGCAGTGGCCGGAGTCAGAAGAGACAGTTGGCCAATTGTAGTGCTAGCATTCAGTGAAGATGGTTAAGCAATCATGGCAGGAGATACCTGGAGTGATGGTAGGAAGGTTGTAGTGCCCACGTTCCAGGTAGACCAAAGAACCCCAGTAGTTGAGACCTCAAAGGACAGAATTGTTGTAGTATTAGGGGAGGCACCATTGAGAGTCAACAGAGATGGTAAGACAGAAGTAGGTGTAGTTGCCTGTACCAGGAGGAGAGTTGGGGTTGCTGTGGATGTAGTCATTGCTCTTTCAGTGCTACCTTCAGACAATAAGGTAGGAGGAGTATCATTTATGCTGTCATGCCTACAACAGTATCGGGTCTGCAGTCTAGAGGTGCCTAGTATAGGTGTGGACCCTGGAATTTGGAAGATCTCTAGCCTTCAGGAGTTCCTATGGAGAGGCTCCTTCTGGGATATTTCCCTTTCCAGTTTGGATAGCTGCAGATCCCAGGAGTCCGGACAGGCTGGCGGATAGAATTTCCTGGTACCTGAAGGGATCATATCCTCCTATATATATCATCAGCTACAGTGTTTGCCTCGTGATGTTTGCTGAAGGCATGCTTATATTAAGAAACTATGGCATCAGTATCGTAGACTAGGTGTGTATTGCAAGTAGGTCTCGAGGGGCTGGAGGCAAACAGGTCATCATTCTATATATGCCATTAGCTACAAGTTTTGACTTGTGATGCTTCCTGAAAGCACACTGGATTAGGAACTTGTAGCGTCAGCATGATGGGCTTGCCAGGCATTATAAGTGGGTTTTGAGGGGCTGAGAGCGATTGAAACATCATCCTAAGTGTACAAGTAGGTGCAGGGTTTGTTAAAGAAATGAAAGAACGTTCAAGAAACTTACGTTATCGGAATGGGCAGCTGTACAGGTGGTGAACAAGGGTCTTGCATGGGAGGGCAGGGGGTTGTCTGATTCATAATTCTTTCCATGTGATTAGCTACAGTGTTTGTTAACAGAAGGAAGGAACTTTCAGAGAACTTATATTGTCAAAATAGGCAGCAGCACAGAAGGTGCATGGGGGTCTTGCGTAGAAGAGGAGGGGATTGTCAGATTCATTGTCCTATATATATAATTAGCTACAGATTTTGTTAATGGAAAAAAGGAATTTTCACGAAACTTTCATTATTAATAAGAATTAGGGCCTTGCAGCTAGGCGCCAATGATTCCAACTCAGACTCATCTACATTCAGCTCAGTATCCACATCTGTGAGCCACTCACCTTTGTTCATGTCATTTTTCTCCTCTTGCATTGCCACCTCAATATTCCCTACTTGCCTACCGCGATCCCAAACCTCACGGTCACAAAATGGGTATCGGCTGTAGACAGCTCTTAGGGTTTGCTCAGGGTCCTCTTGCTGATGAAGATATAGTTTCTAGACCATGAGGTGACAGAGATCTTCGCCATTGTTGGCAATGACCTATGCCCAGTTGTCATCATCTTTATATAAAAAAATTGAGCTCAGAGACTGAGAGAGGATCAGAGGGTACTAACTAAAGCACGTGCAGGCTCTTACCAAATACCACGATAAGATACTATGGACACCCGATTGCCTCCTGCAAATATTGTCCCTGGACTACCCAGAGCCCACTTTGTATGCTTGGTGATTCTATGACCTCCTAAGCAATTCACCTGTCAGAGTCAACAGAATACTAAGGCTAGCCAAGGAACAGGTGGCCCTATTTAGGAGCTCCTGTCCAGCAAATGAGGTGGATATTTCCTGCTTGTAGGCAGTACTAGGATGTTCCATCAGGTTGAACTACTGACAATATGAGTTAGCATGAGGGTAGCAAAACATAGAAGGAGATGAACACTTACTTGAAGGTCCCTCGACCTCTACTATTATGACTTACTTTACTATAAGATAGTCTTTTGTAGTTTCAAGTCAGTTGGCTGTGTCCAGGACTAACAGCCTGAGCCGATACTTGACTTCGCGACATCCAGGACATGGTCCTTATTTTTAAGAAGCACAATCCATGCCTGGATGCGGGTAAGGAAGTAGCCTAATCTCGAGACAAACTGCAAATTGAAGTCAGGCAGATGTCAGAGGTCCAGTGAGTGCACTTTGATATAGGACCTAATCTACTCAGACCAGGCTCCATACGGACCAGAGCTGGTGTAAAGATTCTGGAACTAACACCAGCTTTTCACATATGCTATTTCACCATAGCTCCACTCAATTGAGATAAGAGAATTAGTTTAACACAATGTGAGCAATGTACATATCTTAAGAGTTTTACTTGAGGAGAGTACTCTACTGCAGGGTCAAAAGGTGTGTTCTCCACCAAAACTTCACACATCCTCTCACTACGGCTTTCATTAAAGGTTATATCTTGTCAGGAGACTTGCTGCAAAGAAAAAGAAAAATGCAAAAAATTAGACAAAAGAGAAGTACTGTAATAGAGATTGATTGCTTGCACTGTGTCATCTACTCAGAACACTAGGCTCCAAGGCATCCGGCAATATTTACCTAAACTGATATCACATTAGTGACTTATGAGGACGTGGTGTCTATCAAAAAAAAACATGGTATTCGTAAGGTGCGGGAGATAATAATTGGGTAGAATGTACTTCCATATTGGCTGTCTTAATTGCTCACATTACATTCTTTTGTTTTGCTTTTTCTTTGAACAGCGAGGTGGGAAAAAGCCAGGAAAATATTCCATGAAAATCTGTATATGGAGGGGGGTAGCAACAATATTAACTGATGTATGGAAGGATGTGGAGGTGGGCATTGGCGTGAGAGTTAAGAGGTATGAGGTAAACATCTTGGCAAGGAAGAAAAGAAAGTGCCATGGGAGAGAGAGAACAATTAGGGCAAGGGGAGAAATAACTGGTAGGACAAGGGAAGAGGGAATTGGTAGGGTAAGGAGAGAGACATCTGGTATGGAGCAAGCAAATCTAAAATGAGACTTGTAAGTAAACACTGCATAGAGCTTGACATCGATAGACATCAAAGACAAGTTGTGTCACCTCAATCAACTTGTTTTAAGAGAAATGTCCTATGTGACCCAGAATATGGTTCAGCATGTATGTAGAGTGAGTCTAAATGTATTGTGATATGTATGTAGTATGATGAGGTGTTTATCTTTTATTTATAAAATAAACTTTTAAGCTGTACTCAGGGATGATGCACAAAGAGGTCTACTACCCTGCCGGTTAGAACCTCAGTTGACTCAAAGGGAAACTGGAACCCAGTACCACATGTGGCAGGAATATTCTTATTAGCAACATGCTATTAAATCTCAACATGTGACATGGGTATCTATACCATATGAGACAAAAGATTAGGAGATGGAGGATATCGAGAAAGAACTAAGAGGATATATAATACAAATAAAATAGCAGAATAAAGGATAGATTCTGTATGATTCACATAATAAGACCCTTAAGCTAATGGCTAACACTTTCAATCTAGGCCAACTATGTATCCAATTCCAGCAGTGTCCAATCCATCATGTCAATGTGTGATGCAGAGCGCGTGCACTCCCTCTTCGACTACGGTTAGGCGTATGCCAAACTCTAGTATACCTAGGAGAAGTAGACCAAAATATTTGATCGAAGAATCTGTCAAAGAATGCTAGTCTCGATAAATGGGTAAGGGCAGTATTTACAGCATGAACAATATGATATTGAGATGATCTTTTCTCAATTACTTGATAATGTCAGTAAAGCTCAGGAGGTACTTCGATATTTATATCTTGTATCTCAGTATATGCACACTACTTCTAATTAGTATACCTTGGAAGTACCACTCTGGTTTTAATATGCAAGCATCAAGAATCTAATCAGTGCAAGTACTGCTTAATCCTGAAACTTTTCAAACCCTTTTACAGTGATGGCAGAGTATTCCTCTGCTGAGATGACTGCACTATTTGTTATACCAAACAGTGAGCTTCAACTTAGTTATCCACATTGACTATTATACTGCTTTAGTCGTAGTGAATATCATTCCAATAGCCTCTTCGATCATGAACTGATCAGTTTTATATGGGGCTTCGTAGTACTAATCGCAATTCCAAGTCCAATGCATGAATGTCTTAAGGGTCCTTGACTTATCTAGGTATTCCTTTCTGAGCGTGCTTCTCTTTGGTCCCCCTGCCCCCTTAAAGGGGTCCTATTACTAGGACCAACAGACCTACAGCTGATCTCAGAATGGTATGGGTGGATTCGGTATGTCTTTAATAGCTTCTAGCACTGTGGCACTTGCTTAGAGTATTTTTTCCAGATATGTCCTGTCACACGCGACCCATGATTAGAAAGCCTAAGCTTAAAGCCTCCTATCTCTAGGCACTCCCAATGGACCTCTTTCATTCTACTTCCCAGATATAGCTATAGGTCTCCTCGCATATACCTTGTGTAGAGCAAGCGGCTGGATATATGGCGGTGACAGATATGGTGTTATAAAGTGGGCTTGATTGATGTGACATTTTAGTTATAGGGTACCACTATCAAAATGTTGATAATAACATGCGGGCTCCATAAGGGGGCCTGATAATTAGTGCTAGCTCTTTGGAAAATCGAAGATCTCTGTGCAGTTATCCTACCCTAGGTTTGAGCACATGTTTCAGATTTCTGTATACCTAACATGAGCTCTCTCTTTCCAGGTTTTGCCTCGAATACCTTTCTAATTTTATATATATATTTTACAACTCCTTATAGTCAGGGTGAAAAATCTCACATGTTTACTTAGTCATAGTAGGAATACCCTTTTCTTACTATCCTACTTCTGCACTTCCTAGACTCTTCAGGCTTTCACTATGAAAACTTTCAACAACCTCTTCAGCATATTCCATCCCGGTGGCTGGCTCCTCACTGTTTTCATCTTAGGAATACCCCTGCCATTTCACGAAGTACCACAGTTCACACTTTTTCTGATAACAACCGCGTGCTTGTTTCCAGTCAGAATATATATCCCTCCTTGCTAATTACTCAACCTCTGATTGCACATCTCAGTCAATATCTTTGTGTTCTCTGTGGTGTGGTAAACGATTACCACGAACTGATTCGTGACCAGGTTCCAGAAGTGCTACATCGAATATGGGATGGGTGTTTTATCGATCAGATATGTTAAGCTTGAAGGCTGGGGATCATATTTTCTCTAAGAGTTATAAAGGTCCAGAAACCTGGAGACTTGGTTCCTTAGATTTTCATTGGGTACATACGGTTTTTGCATTAAGCATTACTATGTCGGCGATTTTGAAGTATGGTTATTGCTTCGCCTTTCCTTTGTAATATTTTCCCATTCCTTGCTGTGTCTTTTCTAATGACACTCTTGCTTGTTCTTGTATTGCCTTAATCAAGTTCATATAGACTGTTGCTCCAGGATTTTGAGCTTCTTGTTCTTTTATCCACTCTGTCTGTTGATAGAATCTGTAGTTCATGTAAAACTGCAACATCCCATGAGCCTTTGTAGCAGAATTGTTGTAGGCCTGTCCAGCTAATGATAATAACTAGTACTAGTCATCATGATTGTAGTTGACAAAACTTCGAAGGTATCCTTTCAGCACTTTGTTGGTACATTCCGCTTGTCCATCAGTGGAAGGGCAGTATGCTATTGACATTCTTCGCTTAATTGCCCATGCCTTGCGAAGGGATTCCCATAATTCTCCCGCAAACTTTGAGTCTATCTGTGAGACAATTTCTGGTGGCAGGCAGCATAGCTGCTAGACCCCTTTTGGGAACAGGTTTGCGACATCTTTAGTGGTTGCCCATATCTGCAGTCTGATGAAGTGTGCTATTTTTGTGAATTGATTAACTACTAGCATAATATGAGTACATCTTTATGACTCCTGTGGCTGTGTAATAAAGTCCATTGAGATAGATGCTCATGCTGCGTAGGGTATTTGCAATGGTTTCTGCAATCTGTACTTAGCGCATCTAGGTTATTTGTTATGTTAGCATTTATTGCAGAATCCGCCATGGTCATTGATCCAATCTGCAAGTCCATTCCAATAAAGTTCTCACTTAATTATTTGCTAGATTTTCTTTTGTTCGAAATATCATGCAATCTTTGCATCATGACATCTTTCTGTGATTTTTGTATATAGTATTTCACTATCTGGTACACAGAGCCTTTGGATATAGTATAGCAGATCGTTATTTATCGCCCAATCCTGGGAGAAATCTTTTCCCACGTCTTGTAAACTTACAGGTTCTTCAATCATTTTACTATAAGCTGTGTCTCTTTTGAGAGCTTCCTATATGTCACCTAAGAATTCTGCATTAAACGGCTTCAAAGCTTACAGTAGGATGATGGTGTTGGACGTTAGAACCTTTTCTGGTAATTCTAAAATGTTGTACCAGTGTTCATTGTCTTGAGCTGATGCATGCATGTAACTGATACACGGTTCATATTCTTTGACAATCAAGAATCTTGTTGCTATATCGGTACTTCTAAATCCAGTGGTTCTGCATTCAGATTCTTCTAAATCCTCTACCTCCATCGTATCTGACATATTTATTTTTTCTAATACTGGTTGGGCTATGGGATCACTCATTCTTATCTGACAATCCAGGTCTTTATGGTTGTAAAGTAAGTCCTGGAGTTATCTGGTGTAATCATCATTGATTATTAGTTAGGCATATGGAAATCCGAGACAGGTGCACAGACCCACGGTGGGGTAACTGCGCACAGACCCTCGATTTACTGGAGTGCCAACACCCCCCGGCGGCGCACTTATGGGGCCCACACATCATTAGCGAGATTTCGTGAGTTGAGTCCCATAACTGAAATGTCACATCAATGAAGCCTACTTCATAACACCATATACGTCGCCACTGTCCATCTGACCGCATGCTGTTCACAGGGTATATGAGAGGGGACCTGGGGCGACATCTGGGAAGTGGGATGGAAGATGTCCGTCGCAGGCGCATTGAGATAGTAGGCTGCAAAGTTAGGCTTCATAAACTAGGGGTCGGAAGTGACAGGACATTTTCGGCAAAATACTCCAAGAGGATATCCCAATAGCAGAGGCTATTAGGGGTATACTGAATCCACCCATACACTTCTGAGATCAGCTGTAGGTTGGTTGGTCCTAGTAATAGGACCCCTCTACGGAGGCCGGCGGACCAAGGGGAAGCATACTCAGGAAGGAAGATCTATATAAGTGAGAGTCACTTGAGACGTGGACATGTCGGGCTCGGACTTGCAATTGGCACTAGGTGCCCCGGCATGAACCTGATCACTACATGACTGAAGAGACTAGTGGAACGATAGTCAACAAGACTAAACTAATATAATAGTCTATGCGGACATCTAAGTTGGAGGCCGCTGTTTGGTATACCAAATAGCGCAGTCTTCTCAATGGAGGAACACTATTCCCTGTGTGCGAAAGGGTGTGATAAGTTTCAGGATGAAATGGTGTTTGCACTTATAAGATTCTGGACGTTTGCATATTGAAACCAGAGTGGTACTTGGGAGGCATATTAGTTTGAAGTATTCCGGGAACACTCAGATGCGGGATATAAATATCGAAGTGCCTCCCGTGCTTTACAAAAATTATCAAGCAATGCAGAAGAGATCTTATCAATATAAGATTGTTTTATGCTTTAAATCTTCACCTTACCTATTTCATCGAGACGAGCCTTCCTCGACAGATTCTCCGATCTAAGATTTTGGGCCTACCTCCCTCAGTTATATACTTGAGTTTAGCGTCCGCCTAACAGTATATTGATAGTTCTTCTGTTACCAAGGTTTACCATTTGAACTACCAGTTCACTTCAAACTCAACCCACAGCTCAGACTTCAATTATATCTTCGAAGCAGCTCACCTTCCTATCTATATTCACACATTTGAAGAAATCTTCGCCAGTGAGCTCTGCGAAATCGAAGAAGGGTATATGCAAGAACACTCCTGGTTCACCATACCCTGCGTGATCCCAACGAGAGATCAATTCAATCGCATATATCGTACCTGGTACAGTTCGGACTTTGAGTGGAGTTCTAACGAGTCAGAAGACCTTGTCGACTGGAGTACCCAGTACTTCCAAGACAAAAAGAAAGGCACATTTCTCCAGGGGGCCAAACATCCCCTCGGTTTGGGCCTAACAAACCCTTATATGTACTACAAGTACATTTTAAACCTCGAGAAAAGGAAAGTTCAGATTCTTAGTCCTGAATCAGATCAACCGAACCTTTTTATACCTACACCTCTAGAGTATCTCAAACGTTGGATACCTTACATACGATTCCTTAAATCCTTTAAAGGATATCGAGAGCTCTGGTACGAAGTACCAGAAATCACGCATCCAGGACTATTAGAGCAATTAGCCTACCTGGAAAGTATTACAATGGCTGAGATACCCCAAGACCCGAGGAACAGGATAACAGCGGGAGAACCCATGGACACCCATCGTGATACAATGGATAAAACTAATGATTCCGCAATATGGAGTCCCTCCTCGTCAACACCTCATGAACCCACATTTCGCAAAGGAAATCTACGCCCACACCGATCCTCTAGTGTTGCAAGCACGCATCTAATATCACGTTCCTCTACACCACAACCAGGAGGAGACCATGCTGCAAATTTAGCAATGTTAGCTGCGCGTCTTGGGATAACCTTGGGTCGAATAAGGCAGGATATAGATACCTGACTCCAACAAGCCAATACCACCTTCAAACATCTGAAGGGAGCCACTCAAGATAATGCCTTAGAATTCATTAAGGTTCCACAGCAAATCGCTGAGGGACAAGATGTCCAAGATAACGATATTGCAATCTTGCTGATGCAGCTGGCAGGCGTGGAAAGCGAAATTAAGGGGATTCAAGAGGAGATGCGGCTGGAAGTGGTAAGGAAAATAGACGCTCAAGATCGGCGTGAACAGGAACATGAAGAAGTAACCACGAGGTTACATGGAACACTAGGGGAAGAACGCCAGGCAACATTAGCCCGAGATCAAACGTTGGAACAAAGGGTCATCAACCTAAAGACACAATTCCCAGAATTCCGGAATCAATGCACCACGTGGAAAAGAGAAGTCAACCGTACACTAGGACAAATACGCATGACCAAACTACTCGCCAAGCGGAGATTCGCTGGTCACAAGACCAGCAACATTAGCAGAATAATGAGACGAAAAACACCCTAAAACTATTAACAGCGTCAATAAACAGGATATTGGCTACCGTACCAAGTCTTGAAGCTGCTGGACCGGTACCCTTACCCAGTGTCCAGGAAACTGATGATGGAGAGTACTATGCTCCCCCCACACAGAGAGATAAAAGAAATGGCAAGGAAGCCGCTGATACATCCCTCTCAGGTGGCCAGGGAGGTGACCCTGGAGATCCCAGCGATGATGATGACGAGGGTGATGAGAGCGGAAGAAGGAGAGGAAGTCCTAGCTGGAAGAGGCAAGTACAAGTACCGGAACAATCTGCCATGGCAGAAACCCTGGCCAACGCAATGGCGCTAAACACCAAGCGACCATTAGAGCCACCCCCATTCTTTGAGGATAAACCCGCACAAGATATCTATGTGTGGATTCTACAATGCACTGACTATTTCGAACGGAACCCGTGAATCTCGGACGATGCCCGGGAATGCATTATATATGCACTCAGTCATACAACAGGAGAAATAGTGCTTCCTTACACCCTTTAGGATAGGAAGGCTATGGACGGACTTCACGGGGAAACCCAGCAACTGGAACTAGCAACAGGGACTCGTTTTGAGCACGATATGATCAAACAATTTCCCACAGTGGAAGCCGAGCGACTAGCACTTCCATCTCGGAAGCTAGTCGCATACAATGGTAGTATTGAATGTTACCTAACAATCATGCATAACCTTAACATTTGTGCACGCATGACTGGAGAGTCCTAGAGGAAGGAAGTCGAAGATAAACTTCCAAAACAAATTGTCCGCAGATTGTTGGCTCTGCGGTAGACGATGGATCAAGAATGGGAAGAGGCGCTAAGACTGTGCGGGTGGTCGGAATAAGAGCTTCTGGCCAGAGAAGAAATTGCGCGAGATAAACTGTCAAAGCCCAAAGTAGTCCAGGAGGTGAAGAGAGAAGACCGGCGGGACTCTAAACCGAAGCGAAAAAGGGAAACTAAACCTTATGTCAAGGGAGGTGGAGCCCCACCAGGGAAGCGGAAAGGAGACAACGAAGCGGAGAAGCCCAGGAAAAGGTTGGGAGATGCAACAAAGACCACTTACACGAACCTTGACCAGGCCCATACTGGTATCCCGCAGAGTGTGATACACACGCGGAGGCGAGACACTGATTATACGTGTTTCAGAAAGAAAAACCACACCTACCGGATGTGTGTAAGAGATGCCCATATATCGGCGGCAACGGCCAGCTCAAGACGGATGAAAATGGTAATTCGATGAGCAAGATCAGCTATTATAAAGCCTCAATTAGCTCGCAAAGTCATGACTGTCCAGAACGCAGCGAGAGTCAATAAGATATGAGAGCTGGCGGACGACGAGGAACTGACCTAGGTCAGTTCAGTGGTACCAACGGCGACAGCGTTTGGGTATTCAGTGTCCTGATGGAGCTGAAATCGAAATGGGAACCCCCTTTGGCTGGGGTGTATTGGGTACTGACCATAACAGGGCTCCGGTATTCCGTGTGCAACTAGTGGAATCGAAACTCAAAATGATCAAAGCTGCGTGAGGTGAGTCTCTCCTTTCAGGATCAACGCAAGTAGGCTCCAAGTGAAAAGACCCCACAAGGGACTTACGAGCTCGAACACAAGAATAAATATATAGGGAGTCTTGATTGAAAGAGAGGATAGTTAATATGCTCACATGGCCGGGGAGCCAACAGTATGAAGTTCCTCGAGTCACCTGGTGGTTGACTGCTACCCATGTGCAAGCAAGTTACTATACCAAAGAAGTTAGGACATAGCAATGTAAGATCTACCTGATAACAACACACTACAGGAGGACAACCGACGCGGGCCATTCCACCTACCACACAAGTCTGAGTCGTATTATACGTATGTACTATCTTGCCTTAGGGCCAGACTATGGGATAGGGATGTACCGCTGTAGTGCGCAAGGCCTCTCTGAGTGAGCTGGACTGATATGCGAAATCCTAAAGGGAAAGGAATCAGTGAAAAGTGGAAACCCCATACTAGGGGAGTAAAATGGCTAATAACCGCCCGAAAATCTGCTATGAGCCTAGGGTTGACTTGTTGGGAGAAGGCATCCAGCCTGAAAACTGGTCGCGCGCAATTGCGTATCACTGAAACGCCGCTTGAGTGTGTAGACCCAGATTGTTAGAGCTAAAGAGTTACTGGTTTGTCTGAGGAGACCTCAATGCTTGAAACTATGCGGGCATCATAACAAACATCTTGTTACCTACACCCAACACCAACAATACCTAAACGGGAAAACCAAGAAAATGTTATCCGCACTAAGCACGAGGAGTTAGATGCTCCCAAGCCAAAACGATACAACTGTCTGGAGGGGATGGCTTACCTCCACATACAGGACAAGGGATACAAAGTTAGAGTCTTGTTAGACTCGGGATCCAACGTATTCTGTATAAATAAAGACCTAATTGAAGACCTTCGCGTTCCTGCAGTGAAACGCAAAATTGCAGTTGATATCTTAGGCTTTGACAGATCGTCAGCCGCTTTAGGAGGGAAGTGTTACACTCTCCCTATTAAATTGGAAATAGGAAGAAATCGACACATCTCTGAAGTGTCGTGCGAAGTGGCTAAGGCGGGTCACTATGGAATAATAATTCCATTTGGTTGGTGGTATTGTGAACACCCAGTGTCTCATGTAGAAGATGCAGGAAATTGGACCTTCTCTGCAAAAGTTTGAGAAAACTGTGTGGAAGAAGATGAAGGAATAGCGGATATGTTCGAATATGACGAATCCGTCGCCTAGGACCCTAATGCTTGCCACATCGGAAGAATTGGAGTCATAGAAAATACGGTCAAACTGGAATCGTTACCGCAGGAATACTGGCATTACAAACAATTGTCGGAAGCCCAGGAGGCAGAAAGATTAGACCCAAGATGGACATTCGATCAGGAGATCAAGTTGATCCCAGGATCAACTCCGCTCAGGGGGCTGATATATCCACTATCCGAAAATAGCTTATGGCTTTACGAGAATCCATGGAGACAATGATCACACAAGGAAAGATCACGCGAAGTCAATCGCCTGCAGGAGCACCCATATTATTCGTACCTAAGCCAGATGGCAGACTATGCCTAGTTGTGGATTACCGAAATCTGAATAAGATTACTATCCTCAACAAACATCCACTTCCACTTATGTCCGCACTCAGAGATAGAGTAGCCGGTGCAAAGATCTTCACCAAGCTAGACCTTGAGGACGGTTATTACTTGATTAGTATAAAAGAGGGTGAAGAATGGAAAATGGCATTCTATACAAGATACGGACATTACGAATATAAGGTCATGCGTTTTGGATTGGTTAATGCTCCGGCTACTTTCCAAGATATGATGAACCAAGTATTGCAAGAATACCTGGATGTTGGAGTCATGTGTTATCTTGAAGATATTCTCATCTACTCAAAGGATGAAAAAGAACACGTCGAAGCTGTCAAAAGAGTTAAACAAAGTTTGTCGGATTTTCAATTAGCGGTATCGCTAAAGAAATCGACTTTCCCTGCCACAGAGGTAGAATTTCTCTGCTATATGGTAGCAGTCGATGGGGTGTCTATGAGTACCCGCAAGGTGGAGTCTATAATGGTCTAGAAAGCAACTAAATCGCTTAGAAAAGTACTAGTCTTTATTGGATTCGCTAACTTCTACCGGCGATTTATCACAAACCTCATGGCTATTTGTAAACGAATAACCGCAACATTACCAGGAAATGCTAAGAATTTCAAGTGGGGAGTTGAGCAGGATACGGCTTTTGAAGAGCTAAAACACCAGTTCACAACTGCCCCCATACTACATCACTTCTTCCCAGAAAGAGAGACCATTGTGGTAATCAACGCTAGCGATTTTGCCCTCGGTTCAGTTCTTTCTCAATATTTTGAGAAAAGGTTACATCCAGTAGCTTTCCATTCCAGAAAATTAAACTTAGTGGAGCGCAATTCTGAGATTCACAATAAAGAACTCCTTGCAATCCTTGAAGCATTTAAAAAATGGAGACAGTACTTGATCAGAACGGAAAAACCAATTACAGTCTTTACCGACCAGCAAAACCTGCAATACTTCCTCACCTGGAAAGTCTGGAGTGGCCGTCAAATTCGTTGGGCTCCGAGGCTAGTGCAATACAATTTCCGAATTATATACTGACCAGGCACCAAAAGCGGAAAGCCTGATGCATTAAGCAGACGGCCAGAGTACCGACCTGAGCAGGGAGCTACGCATCGCGAACAAAAGATTTTGAAAGAAGAAAATCTCTTGCTATCACTGGTAGAGAGGGTAGGCAATGAAGGAGAAGACTGGAATGGAGATAAGGATTTGGATTTGCAACCTCGAAGAGGTGGAAAGGAACCCATTATTAGCGTTAAGAGATTGAGCAAAAAGGCATGCTTGCCAACAAAGGGCTCAAGAATGGCGGCAGGACATGACCTGTATTCCATAGCGGATGACATTGTCGCGAGATATGGGCAAGCATTGATAAGGACGGGTATAGCTGTGGGACTACTCCAAGGAACTTATGGAAGAGTTGTCCCAAGAAGCGAATTAGCGGTCTGAAGTGGAATCTCAACTGGCGCAGGAGTAATCGATGCTGATTATACCAGCGAACTCAAAGTTGTACTTTTCAACCATAAGGATGTGGACTGCCAAATAAGAATGGGGGATTGCATAGCTCAACTAGTACTAGAAAGCGTCAACACCTCAAACATGATGGAAGTAGACGACTTGGAGGATACAGAACGAGGAACCACAGGATTCGCAAGTACTGATATAGCGACAAGATCCTTGATCGTTAAAGAACAGGAACCTAGCATCAGTTACCTGCAGGCATCGGCTAATGACAACGAACATTGGTATGATATTTCAGAAGTATCTGAAAAAGTTCTAATGTCAAACGCTATTATCCGGCAAAAAGGTATGAAACATTTCAATCCTGAATTCCTAGGCGAGATAAAGGCAGCGATCGAATCAGACGCAGCTGGAAAGCAACGGAGGGAAGAACTCATTAGGTCATGAGATGAAGGAAAGGATTTTCCCAAGGACTGGACCTTAACCGACAATCTACTCTATTATAAGCAAAGACTATTTGTAGCAGATAGTCAGGCGCTATACACAAAGATTGCAGAAGGTTGTCACAATGCAAAGGTTGCAGGACATTTCGGACAAGAAAAGACTTTGGAAATACTCATGAGAGTCTTCTACTGGAAAGGTCTTGCGGCATGGGTCAACGACTATGTACGATCCTGCGATGAATACCAACAGAACAAATCGCCTAGATACGCTAAGTATAGATTATTGCAAACACTGCAAATACCCTATGCCGCACCAGCGTCCATCTCAATGGACTTCATCCCACAACTACTAGGGTCGCAAGTATGCACTCAGATAATGGTAGTAGTCGATCGATTCACGAAGGTGGCACGTTTCATCGGAGTTGAGACCTCAGCTACGGCCAAAGATGTCGCGAACGCAGCGCTGGAAGAAGTAAGGAAGCTGCACAGTCTACCAACCGAAATCATCTCGGACATGGACTCAAAGTTTGCAGGAGAGTTTTGGGAATCCCTTTGCAAAGTGCTGGATATTAAGCGAAGAATGTCAATGGCATATCACCCGCAGACTGGCGGACAAACCAAACGTACCAAGCAAGTGCGGGAAGGATACCAGCGAGGTTTTGTCAACTACGATCAGGATGACTAGTATCAGCTACTACCGCAAGCCGAACATGCCTATAACAACTTTGCTACCAACACTCATGGGATATCACCAGTCTATGCGAACTACGGTTTCCATCCATAGACTGAATAGATGAAGGAGCGCGAAGCTCAAAATCCAGGAGCAACACTATATGCGAACTGGATTAAGATAATACATGAACAAGCCAGGGAGTCACTAGAAAAGACACAGGAAGGAATGTCAAAATATTATGACTGGAAAGCTCAACAACCGCCGGACTTCAAGATTGGTGACAAAGTAATGTTAAACGCAAAAAACATTCGAACCCGACCGAAATCAAAGAAGCTAAGTCCAAAGCTATATGGTCCTTTTCAAATCATAGAGAAATGCGGATCGCGCCGCCTTCAAGCTCAACATATCCGATGGGTGGAACATTCTTCCAGTATTCCATGTCGCCCTATTGGAACCCTACCGCTAGTCAGTTCATGACAATCGTCAGCAACCTCCTAGAGAGCTGGAGCACATCGACAGCGATCTACAACGGGAGGTTGAAAAAATAGTAAGAAGCGAAATTCATTCTTACAGGAAACGAGTACGTGGCCGCTACCAAGAGAAGCGGGAACTGTGGTACTTTATCAAATAGCAAGGGTGTTCAGAAGATGAGAACACATGGGAGCCTGCTACTGGTATGGAAAACGCGGAGCAAGTAGTGGAGAATTTTCATAATAAAAAGCTGGACATGTTGGGAAGGGCAGAAGTAAGATAGTGAGGAAAAGGTTTTCCTACCGTGACCAAGTAAACATGGGAGGTTTTTCACCCTGCCCATACTGAGTCTTGAAATGTACTTAGAAGAAAATTACAAAACGTGATAAAGGAATTCGAGGCGAAGCCTGGTAGGAGGGAGCTCATGTTAGGTATATGAAAATCCGAGACAGGTGCACATACCCACGGTAGGGTAACTGTGCACAGACCCTCAATTTACTGGAGGGCCAACACCCCCCTCCAGCCCCCTTACGCAGCCCGCACGTCAATAGCGAGATTTTGAGAGTTGCGTCCCATAACTAAAGTGTCACATCAATAAAGGCCACTTCATAATACCATATACGTCGCTGCTGTCGGTCCGACCGCATGCTGTTCGCAGGTTCTACAAGAGGGGACCCTGGGCGACATCAGGGAAGTGGAACAGAAGAAGTCCGTTGAAGGCGCATTGAGATGGTAGGCTTCAAGATTTGGCTTCCAAAACTATGGGCCGTAGGTGACAGGACGTTTTCGGTGAAATACTTCCAGAGGATATCCCAATAGCAGAGGCTCTTAGGGGTATACTGAATCCACCCATACCCTTCTGAGATCAGCTATAGGTTGGTTGGTCTTAGTAATAGGACCCCTCTATAGAGGCCAGTGGACTAAGGGGAAGCATGCTCAGAAAGGAAGACCTAGATAAGTCAGAGTCCCTTGAGACGTTGACACGTTGGGCTCGGACTTGCAATTGGCGCTAGGTGGCCCAGCATGAAGCTGATCACTTCATGACTGAAGAGACTAGTGGAACGATAGTCAACAAGACTAAAGTAATATAATAGTCTATGCGGACATCTCAGTTGGAGGCCGCTGTTAGGTATATCAAATAGTGCCCTCATCTCAACGGTAGAATACTATTCCGTGTCTGCAAAGGGATGTGATAAGTTTGAGGGTTAAACGGTGTTTGCGCTTATAAGATTCTGGATGATTGCATATTAAAACCAGAGTGGTACTTGGGAGGCATATTAGTTAGAAGTATTCCGCGAACACTCAGACGTGGCATATACATATCGAAGTCCCTCCCAAGCTTTCCAGAGATCCTCAAGCAACGGAGAAGTGATCTTATCAATATAATATTGTTTTATGCTTTAAATCTTTACCTTACCTATTTCATCCAGACAAGCCTTCCTCGACAGATTCTCCGATCAATGATTTTGGGCCTACATTTCTCGCTTATATACTTGAGTTTAGCATCTGCCAAACATTACCCCAGCCCCATTAGAGATCAAGCTTCGAACTGTTAGTCCACTCCTTGACCCAAGTCATTCATGTGTTCCTTCAGGTAGACCTAGATGTATTCCTGTCCTTATTAATACTTGTCCATATTTTCGGACAATGTCATCCTCTATAGCGCATAGGTCTTAACCTGCTACTATTCTTGCACCTTTTATTGCCAAGTGTGCCATCTTGCTAAGTATTTTAACCCTGATTATGGACTTGTTTCCTCTTCAGCAAGCTTCCGAATCTAACTTCATTTCTCCCTCCTAGTGTTTTCCTTCATCTCGTGATCTTGCTACTAATCAAACTGTGAAACCTTCCAGTTTCAAAATCTTCGGCTCAGAATGTGTATTTTCCTCTTGAGGATGGTACTCATGCCATCTGCTTAATGCATCAGGCTTTCTTCTCTTCATGCCTAGTCAGTATACCATACCAAAATCGTATTCCACCAACCTTTGTCCCCATCTAATCTAATGGCCACTCCAGACTTTTGAGATTAGGAAATATTGTAGGTTCTGATAGTTAGTAAAAACTCTAATTAGTTTTTATGTTCTAATTAAGTAGTATCTCCATTTTTTGAATGCGCCCAGAATTGTTAGTAATTCCTTATGGTGAATCTCTTGGTTGCATTCTTCTGAATTCAACTTCCGGGAATAAAATACTGCACTGTGTAATTTTTTTTTGCAGTATTGAGACAGGACACAATCGAGTGCAAACTTCCTAGTATCTATTTCTACTACCGGCGCTCTTCCTAGAAATAAGAGGTGGAGTATGGAGGCTATTGTGAAGCATTGTTTCAGCTCTTCAAATGCTGTATTCTGCTCTACTCCTCATTTGAAATTCTTTGGACTTCACGGCAGGGCCCTACCATTCGGCCTGCAAATAGCTGTAAGGTTTTTGATAAATCCTTAGTAAACCTTTGCCAATCTAATCACGACTTGTATATATGTAACCAACTTGGAGGGTTTGCAAACCATTATTGATTCCACTTCGCTGATGCTCATAGACATCCTGTCGACTGCCACAATAAAGCTGAAAAATTCCCTTTCTTTGTTATTGAAGGTTGTTCTTTTTAGTACTACTGCTAATTGGAAGTCCAATAGACTCTGTAGAACCATTTTGACTGATTTGAAATGTCATTTTTTGTCCTTTCAATATATGAGGATGTCATCATTATAACATATAACTCAAGCATGCAAGTACTCTTTTAGTACTTGGTTCATCATATCTTGAAAGGTTCTCAGAATATTGACCAATCCCAATGATGTGACCTTATATTTGCAATGTCTATTTCTTTTCCTGAGTGCTATCATCCATTTATCTCCTTCTTTAATCCTAATTAAGTGGTAGCTGACTTTAAGGTCTAACTTGATAAGAATCTTGGTACAGGCTACTCGGTCTCAAAGTTCACATATTAGAGGAAGGTGATGTTTGTTGAGTATGGTAATATTATTCAAATTCCTTTAATCCACAACTAGGTGTAGTCTTCCATCAGGTTTAGGAATGTATAATATAGCCACCCCTGCTAGTGACTGGCTTCAGGTAATTTTGCCCTGTTTAATGATGGTTTCCAAGTATTCCCATAAAGCCACAAGCTGTTTCTCTGATAGTGGATATATTGGCCCCTATGGGGGGGTTGATCCTGGAACCCCCTTAATCTCATAGTCATAGGTTCCGCTTGGGGCTAATTTCTCTGCCCTCTGGGCTTCAGATAGGTGTTTAAAGTGCCAGTATTTCTTTGGTAACATTTTGAGTTCCACCGTATTTTCTATTTTACTGCTATGTCCGATATGGTAAGTCCTTGAGTCCTGAGCAACTGTTTCCTTGTATTCAAACATATCTGCTTTTTTTTCCCACTCTTCCCTAGAGTTCTCACATCTTTTTACGCTGAACGTAAAGTTTTTTGCCTCGGCTATGTGAGCCATTGGGTGTTCACGATGCCACCAACCGAAAGGAATTATCATTCTATAATAACCTGCTTTTGCCACTTCATGTGACACTTCAAGAGAGTGTTGGTCTTTTTCTAATTACAATTTTTTTTGGGGAAGGTGTAACACTTTTCTCAGGAGGCTACTAATGAGCCATTAAATCCTAAGATATCAACTGCATTGATGCGCTCGACTATTGAAATACGAAGGTCTTCCACTAAATCTATATTTGTATAGAACACAATAGATCCTGAGTCCATAGGACTTTAACTTTGTATCACTTATCATGTATGTGGAGGTAAGCGATCCCCTATGGACAGTTATATCACTTTAGTTTTGGAGTATACAATTCCACAGGTAAAGCGTGGCTTAGCTTTTCCTATTTCTTTTGTCTAGGCATCTTTGTTGTCAGGTGTAAGTAACAGGATGTTTAATACTACACTTACTTTATTTCCACAGTCACGGTCTCCTCATACAAACTAGTAATTATTAGCTCTAACAATCTGGGTCTACATACTATGTGCCATTTCACTGATGCACTATTGCACGCAACCAGATTTTAGGCTGGATACCTTCTCCCAATATGCCTAACCTATGCTCATAGCACACTTTCGGGCAATTATTAGCCATTTTACACATCTGATATGGAGCTTTTATTTTTCCTGATTCTAGCCCTTAAGGGTTCTGTTCATTCCTTCAGCTACCTCAAACGGGCTCTGAGCACCAAAAGAGTGCATCCCTACCCTACACACTAGCCAGAAGGCGAGATCGTACATGGGTATAATATGACTTGAACTCCTGTGGTAGGTGGAATAGCCTGCATCGGTTGTCCTCTTACCAGTATTGCTATCAGGTAGATCTTGCATTGCTATGTTTCAACTTCTTTGGTATAGTAACCAGCTAGCACATGAGTGGTGGGCAGCTACCAGGTAACTTGAGGAACTTCATACTGTTGACTCCCAGGTTATGTGAGCATGTTCACTATCTTCTCTTTCTGTCAAGACTCTCCATATATTGATTCCTTTTGTTCCAGCTCTTAACTCCCTCATGGGGTGCTTGCACTTAGAGCTTACCCCCTTTGATCTCGAACAGAAAGACTGGCCCCGCCCTACTTGGATTATTTTTGGTTTCAACTCTAGTAGTTGCATACGGACTACCTGATCCCCATAGTGGTTAGTACCCAATACATCCTAGCCAATGGGAGTTCTGTTTTCAATTACAGTTCTATATGGATACTGACTACCCAGACATTGTTACCATTGGTGCCTGTGAACTGATCTAGTTCAGTTCTTTGATGTCCGCCAGTTCCCAGATCCTATTACCTTATGCTAGTTATTGGATGGTAGTGACTCTGTGTGCTAATTTAGGCTTTATGATAGCCGATCTTGCACAACAAATTCACATTTTTATTGATCTTGGACTGACAGTTACCGCCAATGTGTGGACATCTCCCCTACATGTTTGGTATGTGTGGTTTTTCTATCCACAATGTGTCCAATTCTTTTCCAGTCTCCAAGTGTCAATAATGCTTTGTGGGATACTAGTATGAGCCTGGTCAAAGTTCCTGTAGGTTGTTTGCGTCATATCTCTTAATTCTTTCTTTAGCCTTTCTTGCTCTTCTTCTCTGTTTCCTTTTCATAGTGGGGCTCTACCTCCCTTGATATGAGGTTTGTTAGTTCTTTGTCTCTTTTGCTTTGAGTACTATCAGTCTTTTCATTTGACCTCTTGGTCTATTTTGGCTTCTGTAGTTAGTCTCTTTCAAGCTTTTCTCATGCGAGCAATACTTCTTTTGATCGACCACATGTTTTAAGCATCTCTTTCCATTATTGATTTGTGTTCAAGTTAACAGCCCACAATCTGTAGATAATTTGTTTTGGAAGTTGATTTTCCACTTCCTCTCTCTCGGACTCTCCCATCATCTGTGCTCTAATGTTTAGATTGTATATACATGTCAGAAATAGTTCTATATTGCCTTTGTACCTTACCAACTTCATATCCTGAAGTGCTTTTCTTTTTGCTTCCACTGTAGTAAATTGTAGGATCATATCATGATTAAACTAAGTCTACGTAGCCAGTTCTGGCAGTTGCATTTCTTTCTAAACTCTGTCCATAGTCTCCCTCTACCATACAGTTTAAGGAAGAACTGTAGTTCCTTTTGTAAGATTGTCCGTGTTGATAACTTGTTCTCCCCCTTTTTGCCAGATTTGCAGATTCCTTTCGTAATAGTCAGTGCATTGTATAACTTAGACATATATATCTTACATAGGTTTGGCTTCAAAGCATGAGAGTGATTCTGACCGTCACTTAATATTTAGCGTCATCACATTGGCGAGTCTTTCTGCCATACCAGATTGATTTTGTGTTTGTCCTCTCCTCCCACAGCTAGGACTGCCTGTCTATTCTCCTCCTTCCTCATTATTATTATCGTCATCATCATTTGGATTGTCAGGAACCTTTTCCTAGGTACCTGCGTGAGTTGCATCAGTGGCTTCCTTGCCCTTTCCCTTTTCTCTCCTTGTCAGCGGAGAGTAGTAATCCTCCTCATTTTCCTCCCCGCGGACTGAATGTAGTAGTACAGGGGCCATTTCTTTTAGTCCCTTTGTCTTATCTACCAAGTTGTTTGTGGCCTTCAGCATAGTCCTAATGGAATTTAAGGTGTCTTCTGCCATTTTGGTTTGGCATTTCTGTACAGTTTGTATATTTTTTTATTAATCCTTTAGGGCTTCATGTATGTCTAGTAATAAAGTTGTAAGGCATTTGTCTCGATCCACGCTTAATCTCAATAAAGATTGAACTCACGATGGAGTTCTGCAACAAACTTTCTCAGTGTCTGGTCTTACACTAGGGCTCCCTGTCCTTGCTAACCGAGACTACCATGTAACAGGGTAGTTGCTTCATGTTGGGCTTCTTACCACCAATGTTATGCAGCCAGTCTTGCCGCCACGTCACAGCTTATAGCTGTCTGTTGATCCTTCACATCTGACTCTAGCGCAGTTCACTGTATCAATAAGATGGTTCTCTCATTATTGCAAAAGTCCTGCCCTTCTTACAACTTACGTTGTACTTCCATTAACTTTAGCACATTTTCTCGCGTTGCACCTATCAGCCTATTAAAGGCGATATTGGCTGAGTCAATGGAAGTATTAAAGTCCCGCTGGATTTGTGTGAGGGTTATCCCTATGTGTCTAGCCAAATACTTTAAGTTGTCTTCATGCTCTTACGACAGTTTAGGGGTTCCCGATCTTTATATACAGCACATTCTAGATACGATAGATGATGGTGTCCATTGGGAGATGTTGGGTAGTATTCGAAATCACATGGGAAGGGAGAGAGACTGTCTGAAATGAGGAGTATCACTTGTAGAGGAAATGTGGGTGAACTGGCTTGAACTTCCATCTTTGGAGTTATCTGGCCTGGTGTCTATAGGTTCTCTTTTCATGGTCTGTTAGGGTCCTCCAAGATATTGCGGTACTTTCACCATTTGCTTGAAGAATTTGTTGGATAAACTTAATCCTAATCTTTTGCCAGTGGGTACTCAATCTGGTACGATATGCCAATATTCTAGTTCTGTCTTAAAACGGTTGAGGAACTTGATAAATGGCAGATTGCGTGACAAATATTTTTCTAGAGATAGTACAGAAGTATTGGAGTGATCAGTTTCTAGATTTAGAACTTGAATTTTCCTTTTCTGAAGGTTTAGAATATACCTGTAGTACATATATGAATTTCCTAGGCCCAGGGCGAGGATTTGGATTGTCTTTGGTCAATTATGACTAACGGATGATTTTCAGAGTACTGGGTACTCCACTTAAGGAAGTGTTCTGAATTGGAGGAACTCCATTCAAAGTTCGGACTATGTCAGGTGCGATATATGCGATTAAAATCCTCCCTCATTGAGATCTGGAAGGTTATTATAAACAACCAGAATTCTCAGATATCAATATATATTTGTTTTTGAACAGCTCTTTCTTGAATATTTCTTCAAATATATGCATATAAATGAGACAGTATAGTGCTTGAAAAATGTAATTGAAGTGCAAGCTTGGGGTAGAGTTTGAAGTGAACGTATAGTTTATGTGGTGAGCCTTGGTAATAGGAGAACCATCAATATAGTATTAGGCAGATATAGAACTCTCGTATAACTGAGGGATGTAGGTCAAAATCTTTGATCAGGAGTTCGGTCGAGGCAGTCTTGTCTTGACAAATAGGTAAGGTAGGGATTTATAGCCTAAAGAATATTATATTGATAAGATCTCTCCTTCGGTGCTTCATGATGACAGTAAAGCTTGCGAGGTAATTCGATATTTATATCCCATGTCTGTGTGTTCGCTGACTACTTCTTACTACTATGCCTCTGAAGTACCACTCAAGTTTTAATACACAGACATCTAGAATCTTATGAGTGCGAGTACCGCTTAACTCAGAAACTTCTTATTTCATTTCAAGGTTACGGAATGGTGTTCCTCCGCTGAGATGACTGTGCTATTTGTTATGCCTAACAGTAGTCTTCAACTTAGTTATCCACATAGAGTATGACATTACTTTCATCTTTTTGACTATCATTCCAATAGTCTCTTTGGTCATCAAGTGATCAGTTTCAGACTAAGCTACCTACTACCAATCACAAGTTCAAGTTCGACGTGTTAACATCTTAAGAATCTTCCCCTTATCTAAGTCTTCCTTTCTCTGCATACATCCCCTTGGTCCACCTGCCTCTGTAGAAGGGTAGTATTACTAGTACCAACCCACCTAAAGTTGATCTCCGATCGATATGTGTAGATTCGGTATGCCTTTAGTAGCTGTAGCCACTATGGCATCCTCTTTGAATATTTCACAAAATAGGTCCTGTCACCTTCAGCTCATGATAAGGAATCCTACCCTTGTAGACTACTATTTCAATGTGCCTCTAACAGACCTCTTCTGTTCCACTTTCTAGATATCACTAAAGGTCTACTTCATTATATCCTATGAACAGCATGTAGTTGAGTGGATGGCAGTAACATATATAGTGTTATGAAGTGGGCTTCATTGATGTGATATTCCTGTTACAGGACTGAACTATGAAAATCTCACTAGTGATGGGTAAGCCCGATAAGCAGGTCTGAGGGGACTGCTAGTGCTCAGCAAAATCGCGCGTCTGTGTACAGTGACCCTACTGTAGGTCTGAGTACATCTCTTATATTTCTATATGCATAATAGCTACGCGGCCGGAATGGTTTTGAGTACAACTTCTATGTGCTTTCATACGTACTTGAGTGCTACATGAGTAGTAGATTCCCTGGCCAGGATGTGTTGATCTGAATACTCCAGTTTCTTGCTTCAAATGGGACATGATTTGAGGGAAAAAGATTGATTTCTAGTATGCATAAGTGGGGGGCTACAGCAAAATAGACTGACTCTTCTATCACTTCATCCCCTCGATGATTGTTTGCATCCACCCCAGATAGGCATACTGGGAATAACAGATATCTGAATATAATTCCATGCTCACATCCATTATTTTACCTGTCCATGTGAGATAATGACGGTGTGACTGTCACATCACTACCCTGCAAACATCTTACCAAGGAGCTACTTCCATGACTGGCATTAGGCGAGGCAACATGTACACAAGTCCTGTTATGCATTTGATGCATGCTTGGATCTCGTTTGTGACCAATTTGCAACAATGCATCCTTTTCACAATAGGGCTAGCCCCTGATTCTGGTAGCTTTTCATCTTGTATCACCTTCATCGTAGTAACAATATACCAAAATATCAAGTAGCCCCCAGAGTACTTTATTTGCGTGCAATAATGTGTACATTACTTCATTATTTTCAATAAAATTGCAGTTTATCTGGGATCTAGGTCTGCCCAGGTTCTGGAGGATTATCCTGCTTCCTTCACAAGTAATGTTTAAGATATAGCAAATGTGTGGAATAGGCACCAGCTGCAAAATGGTGGTACACCTTCTGGAAAGATCTATAAAGTCTGACTCACCAAATCGTAATAGCGATATATGATTGCCTCTTCCATAAACTGATTGATAGTCAGTTTAAGCTACCTACAATATTTTTTGAAAGCCTCACAGACCTGTACTGCCTGTTGAAGGCTGCACCCAAACAATATGCATAGCATATGCATAGCATATGGATGGCATAATAATGCAGTTATATCGCGATTTTCCTGATTTCTGACAGGATACTCGAATCTTCTACGACAGTAGACTAACTAGTTCTGATAGCTGTAGCACCTTGTAATATGAGCTATTGAGGCACATACTGGCTCTTGCTGGGAGCTTCTCCATTCTCAAGTGCCAGCTATTGTAAGATGTTCTGACCAGCCTGGAGAACTTAGGTACTACCAGGCACTAGCTGTTGAGGTATGTTCTGGCTAGCTTGAAGAACTTCAGTATTCCTGAGTGCCGGCTATTGCTGAACATTCTGACCAGCTGAGAGAACTTCAGTATTTCTAGAGGCTGGCT
Organism: Tuber brumale; assembly: GCA_014065205.1. Lineage (NCBI taxonomy): Eukaryota > Fungi > Ascomycota > Pezizomycetes > Pezizales > Tuberaceae > Tuber > Tuber brumale. The sequence goes on along the minus strand of JACCEG010000084.1, from coordinate 267,084 downwards.
GTTGTAGAAAATTCTGACCAGCTTTGGAGACTTTGGCATTCCCAGGTGCCAGCGGTTAGGACATGTTCTAGTCTGCGTGAAAAACTTCCGCATTCCTGGATACCAGCTGTTTTAGAACATTGTGACTCGCTTACAAAACTTCTATATTGTCAGACATCCACTATTCAGGTATGATCTGGCTAGCTTGAGAAACTTCGGCAATCTCAGGCACATGATGTTGCAGAATATTCTGATGAGCTTGAGCAACCTGGGTAATTCTAGGTAGCAGCAGTTCCAGCATGCCCTGGCCAGATTGAGGATTATTAGCATTTCCAGGCACAGGCGGTTCAGGCATGTTCACACCCCATTGACCATGGACTCTCAGTAGTAGCAATATTGCTTCAATAAGAAAACATTCAGGGATGATAGCCAGTATGCCCTATATAGGTTCAGCTCCACCTTTCTTGAGAAGAGTGTTCATTAACCTTTTGCCACAGTTCTCAAGAAGTGAAATGATAGCATCATTGATCTGTGACCTTGGGTGAGCCTCATTAGTTCCCGCTGTCACAAGAGTGTCACAAGCTGAGTGCAATCTCGTTGTGCTATGGAGGATCTCACTGAGGTCAGTATTCGAGAAAGGGTTGATATTGGTGTAATTTCATGCTGATATCTGGTCTTTGACTGTTTTTCTGCACACCATATAAAGCTGTGTACCAGGATAATCTAGGGTAAAGAGAAGCCTTGTCTTATAATGGCTAATTTTATTATTTCCAGCCCTCATAGATGTTAATTGCTCCAGCAAGTGCTATAGCTGAGAGTACATAAACGTACTCTGGTGGAGTTATATGTTTATTTTGAATATTTGGCATGTGGATGTACTGCTTATTATTAGTGTGACCCATGTCTACTGATTAGTTTTGAGTCCTGATAACTGTTAGGCAGACACCGATCTCTAGTCTAACTCAGAGACGTAGGCAAAAATGTTCATTTGGAGAATTTGTGGAGGAAGGCTCATCTCGATAAAATAAGTGAAAGTAAGGATTTATGAGGTAAACAATTTAATATTGATAAAATCTCTTCTCCATTGCTTGATGAGATCGGTAAAGCTCGTGAGGCTCTGTGATATTTATATCTTCATCAGAGGGTTTGCGGACTACTTCTAACTACTACGCCTTCAACGTACCACTCTGATTTTAATATCCAAACATTCACAATCTTATAAGTGCGAAGACTATTTGACCCTAAAGCCTATCACAACCGTTTACGGTTACGGAATAGTATTCCTCCGTTGCGATGACTGCGCTATTTGTTATAGCAAAAAGCGGCCTCCAACTTAGATGTCAGTATAGACTATTATATCACTGGAGTCTTGTTCACTATCATTCCAGTAGTCTCTTGGGTCATGAAGTAATCAAGTTCATGCCGAGCCACCTGGTGCCTATCGCAAGTGCGAGCCCAACCTGTTAACATATTAAGGATCACCAGCTTTTCTAGGTCTTCCTTTCTGAGCGTGCTTCTCCTTGGTCCACCGGGCTCCGTAGAGGGGTCCTATTACTATGACCAACTAACCTACAGCTGATGTCAGACAGGTATTGGTGGATTTGGTATGCCCCTAATAGCGTCTACTACTGGGACATCCTCTTGGAGTATTTCGCAGAAAACATCCTATCACCTTTGTCTCATAGTTAAGGAAGCCTAAACTGGAAGCCTATTATCTCAATGCAGCTACGCCTGAATTTCTTCCATCTACTTCCCAGATGTCGCCATATGTCCCCTTTCATATATCCTGTGAACAGCATGCGGTCGGACCAACGGCGGTAACATATATGGTGTCATGAAGTGGACTTCATTAATATGATATTTTAGTTATGGGATGCAACTCTCGAAATCTCGTTAATGATGTGCGGGCCCCATAAGGGGGCTGGAGGGGGTATTAGCACTGCTTAAAATCGGGGCTCTTAGCGTGGTTACCCTACGGTGAGGTCTGTGCACTTTATCTCAGATTTTCATATGACTAACATGAGCCCTCTCCTACCAGGCTTCGCTTTGAATACCTTTCTAACTTCTTATAATTCTTCTAAATACATTTTAAGACTCAGTGTGGTCAGGGTAAAAAACTTTCCACATTTACTTGGCCATGGTACGAAATCCTTTTCTTCACTATCTTACCTCTGCCCTTTCTGGCATCTCAGGATTTTCATTATAAAAGCTTTCCACAACTTCGTCCACATTTTCCTTACTACTACATGAGTCCACTGTGTTCTCATGTTCTAAACATGCTTGCCATTTGATGAAGTACTACAGGTCTCTAGAGGGTTGCTGGCGATTATTATGAACTCGTTCATGATAGGGTTCCAATAGTGCAACATGGAATATGGGGTAAATGTTCAATCGGTCAGATATGTTGTGCTTGAAGGCTCGTAACCAACATTTCTGCAAAATTTGAAATAGACCGTAAAGCTTTGGACTTAGCTTCTTTGATTTCCATCGAGTGAGAATTTTCTTTACGTTTAACATTACTTTATTCCAGATCTTTCAGTCTGGCTGTTGTCGTGCTTTCCGCTTATAATATTTTGACATTATGTCACATGTCTTTTCTAGAGACCCTCTTGCTTACTCATCTATCGTCTTAATCCAGTTCGTGTAGAATGTTGCTCCTGGATTAGGAGCTTCTCGCTCCTTCATCTACTCTGTCTGTTGATGGAATCCGTAGTTCACATTGAACGGTGACATCCCATGTGCGTTGGGAGTAAAGTTGTTATAGGCATGTTCAGCTGGTGGTAGTAACTGATACCAGTCAACCTGATCATAGTTGATAAAACTTCGAATCTATCCTTCTAGTACTTGGTTGGTACATTCAGTCAGTACGTCACTCGGAGGGTGGTATGCCGTTGACATGCTTCGCTTGATTTCCAGTACTTTTCAGATGGATTCCCAGAATTCTCCTACAGCCTTTGAGTCAATAGCAGAGACAATTTCAGTTGGTAGGCCATGTAGCCTCCATACATCTTTCAGGAATGCCTTTGTGATATCCGTGACCAAAGTTAAGGTCTGCAGTCTGATGAAATCTGTTATCTTTGTAAATCGATCAACTACTATCATTATTTGTGTGCATTCTTGCGACTCAGGTAGTTGGGTGATGAAGTCCCCTGAGATAGACATCCATGCTGCGTACGATAATTGTAAAGGGTGCAATAATCCATACTTAGTGTGTATAGGTGATTTATTATGTTGGCATTCATCGCAGGTTTGAATGTAGTCGTAGACCCATTCCGCAAGTCCTTTCCTGTAGAAGTCCTGCATAATGATCTCTAAGGTTTTTTGATGACTGAAATGGCCTGCAACTGTTGCATCGTGACATCCTTCAGCAATCTTGGTGTATAGTGCCTGACTATCTGGTACTAACAGTCTTTGCTTATAATATAGTAGATCGATGGTTGAGGTCCAGTCCTTGTGGAAATCTTTTCCTTCATCTCTTGACCTAATGAATTCTTCCCTCCACTGCCTGCAACTTGTGTCCGTTCCGATAGCCGCCTGGATCTCACTTAAGAATTCAGGATTAAACTGCTACATACCTTTTTGTAGGATAATGGCGTTTGATATTAGAACTTGTTCTGGTACTGCTGAAATATCATACCAATGTTCATTGTCTTTGGCCAATTCCTGTAGGTAGCTGTTACTAGGTTCTTCTTCCTTTACACTCAAGGATCTTGTCGCTTATATTGGTGCTTGTGAATCCCGCAGTTCCTCATTCCATCTCTCGCAAACCGTCTACTTCCATCATGTCTGAGGTATTGACTTTTTCTACCACCAGCTAGACTATGCCCTCGCCTATTCTTATCAGACAGTCCTCATTCTTATTGTTGAATAGTACCATCTTGAGTTCACCGGTGTAGTTGGCATCGATTGCTCCAGCTTCAGTGGAGATTCCGCTTCGTACTGCTAATCTGTTTCTTGGAGTAACTCTTTCATAAGGTCCTTCTGGTAGCCTCTTGGCTATCCCCACTCTTATTAATGCTTGTCCATATTTTTGGACAATGTCATCTTCTATGGCATACAAGTCATCTCCAGCCACCATTCTTGTGGCCTTTGTTGGCAAGTATGCCTTTTTGCTCAATCTCGGGAACCTGATCACGGGTTCCTTTCCACCTCTAGGAGGTTTCAAATCCAATTCCTTTGCTCCATCCCAGTTTTCTCCTTCATCGCCTATCCTCGCTACGAGTGAGACTGGGAAACTTTCCATTTTCAAAGTTTTCTCTTAGCGATGCATAAGTCCCTCTACAGGACAGTACTCCTGGTCTCTGCTTAACGTGTCAGGCTTTCCGTCCTTTATACCTGGTCGGTATAGAATACGAAAACTGTATTCCACTAACTTCTGAGCCCGTCGAATTTGACAGCCACTCCAGACCTTCGAAGTAAGGAAGTATTGTAAGTTCTCATAGTTGATAAATACTGTAAATGGTTTTTCTATTCCGATCAAGTAGTGTCTCTATTCCTTACATGCCTCCAGGATCATGAGTAGTTCTTTATCATGAATTTGAAAATTGCGCTCCACCGAGTTTTGCTTTCTGGAATGGAACACAAATAGAGGTAACTTTTCCTCAGAGTATTGAGAAAGAACACAACCGAGTGTGTAATCACTAGCATCGATTTCCACTACAGTTTCTCTTTCTGGAATGAAGTGGTGGAGTATAAGAGCTGTAGTGAATTGGTGTTCTAATTCTTCCAACACTGTATCTTGCTCAACTCCCCATTGGAAATTGTTAGGATTTCCTTGTAATGTCTCAGTTATTGGCTTGCAAATAGCTATGAAGTTTTTTATAAATCTTCTGTAGAAGTTAGTGAATCCAATAAAGACTTGTACTTCTCTAACCAACTTAGGTTCTTCACAAACCATTATGGATTCCAATTTGCGGGTAGTCATTGACACCCTATGAGCCATTACCATATAGCTGAGAGATTCCACCTCTGTTGCATGGAAGGTTGATTTCTGTAGCGATACTGCGAATTGAAAGTCCAATAGACATTGTAAAATCCTCTTGACAGCTTCGATATATTCCTTTTCATCCTTTGCGTGAATAAGAATATTATCAAGGTAACACACAACTCCAACATCAAGGTATTCCTTAAGTACTTAGTTCATCATACCTTGGAAGGTTGCCGGAGCCTTAACCAATCCAAAAGGCATGACCTTATATTCATAGTGTCTGTATCTTGTATGGAATGCCATTCTCCATTCATCTTCTTCCGTTATCCTCATCAAGTAGTAACCGTCTTTAACGTCTAACTGGGCGAAGATCTTTGTGCCAGCTATATGATCTCGGAGTTCGGATATTACTGAAAGGGGATGTTTGTTGTGGATAGTAATCTTATTTGGATTTCAGTAATCCACAAGTAGGCGTAATCTACTATCTGGTTTAGGTACAAACAATATGGGTGCTCCTGCTGGTGATTGACGGCCTAATTTTTGCTTGTTTGATCATAGTTTTCAAGTATGCTCGTAAAGCCTTAAGCTGTTTTTCAGATAGTCAATATATCGGCCCTCAGGGTGGAGTTGAACCTGGAATCAACTTCATTTAAAGATTGAATATTCAGCTTGTGGCTAGCTTTTCTATGCTATGGGCTTCAAACAAATGTTTGTAATGCCAGTATTTATTTGGTAATGATTCTAGTTCTACCGTATTCTCGATGGCTCTGGTTCTTCTGATGAGGGACGCACTAGGATCCAAGGGGACTGATTCATCATATTCGAACATATCTGCTATTCCCTCATTTTCTTCCGCAGAGCTTTCCCAACTCTTTGCTGTAAAAGTCCAATTTTCCGCATCTTATTTGTGAGACACTGGGTGTTCATGATACCACTATCCAAATGGAATTATCATTCCATAATAACCGGCTTTAGCCACTTCAAGTGACACTTCTGAGATAGGTCACTTTTTTTCGAATTTCCAACCTTATAAGTAGGGTATAACACTTGTCTCCTGAGGCGGCTGATGATCTGTCAAAGCTTAAGCTATCAACTGCATTGTTGTGCTCAATAATAGAGACGCGAAGGTCTTCAACTAGGTCCTTATTAATAAGGAACACATTGGATCCAAAGTCTGACAAGACTTTAACTTTGTATTGCTTATCGTGTATGCGGAGGTAAGCAATCCCCGGCAGACAGTTGCATCATTCTGGTTTTGGAGTGTTTAATTATAAGGCCTTAGTGCGGATAAGACTTCCTTGATTCTTACATTTAGGCATCATCAGAGTCGAGTGTATGTAACAAGATGTTTGTTACTACATCCACGTAGTTTCAACTATTGAGGTCTCCTCAGACAAACTCGTAACTCTTTAGCTCTAACAATTTGGGTTTACATACTATGCGGCGTTTCACCAATACGCAATTTGCGCGCGACCAGTTTTCAGGCTGGATGCCTTCTCCCAACATGCCAAACCTAGGCTAATAGCAGATTTTCAAGCAGTTATTGCCCATTTTACTCTCCTGATTTGGGGTTCATACTTGCACCGACCCTTGCCCGTAGGGTTGCAGTTATCCGTCCAACTCCCTCAGATGGGCCTTACGTACCAAAGCGGTTCATCCCTGTCCCAAACTCTAGATGTAAGGCATGATAGTATATACCTATAATACAACTCAAACTTGTGTGGTAAGTGGAATGGCCTGCATCAGTTGTCCTCCTGTCGTGTATTGTTATCAGGTAGATCTTGCATTGCTACGTCCCAACTTCTTCGGTGCAGAAACTTGCTAGCACATGGGTAGCAGGTGGCCACCAGGTGACTTGAGCAACTTCATACTGTTAGCTCCCAGGCTATATGAGCATATTAACTATTCTCTCTTTTGATCAAGACTCTCCATACATTGATTCTTGTATTCGAGCTCATAAGTCCCTTATGGGGTCCATTCACCTAGAGCCTACATGCTTTGATCTTGCAAGGCGAGACTTGCTTCAATCCGCTTTGATCATTTTGAGTTTTGACTCCCGGAGTAGTACACGGAATACCCAATCCCTGCCATGGTCCGTACCCAATACACCCCAGCCAAGGGGAGTTTCCATTTCGATTCCAGCTCCATCTTGACACTGAATACCCAAATGCCGTCGCCCTTGGTGCCAATGAACTGACATAGGTTAGGTCTTTGTCATCCACCAGTTCCGGGATTCTATTCATTCGGGATGGTTGCGTGATAGAAGCAACTCTGCATTGTAGATTAGCCTTTACAATAGTTGACTGTGGACGACAAATTCTCATTTTTATCAGACTTGAGCTGAATGTTGCTGCCAATATATGCGCATCTTTCCAACATGTCTGATAGGTGTGGGTTTTCTTTCTACAACGTGTACAATCTCCATCTCGCCTCTGAGTGTCTATCACACTGTATGAGATACCGGTATCGGCCTGGTCAAAGTTGATCTGCGTGGTCTTCACTGTACCTCCCACCTTCTTTCTAGTCTTTTCTGGCTCCTTGTCCCATTTCCATTGTTGTAGTGGGGCTCCACCTCCCTTAATGCAAGGTTTGTTGTCCTTTTATCACTTTGGTTTTGAGTACAGCCTGTCTTCCCTTTTGACCTTTTAGACTATATTCAGCCTGTATGGTTTGTCTTGCGCAAGATTTTCTCTGGCGAGAACTGCTTCTTCTGATTGACTCGATAGCATTCGCACTTCTTCTCATTCTTCATCTCCTGTATACTGCGAGGCCAACATCTTGCATACAATTTGATTTGGAAGTTTGTTTTCGACTACCTCCCTCCAGGACTCTCCCATCGTGCATGCATCGATGTTAGCATTATGCATCACCATAAGGTAATGTTGAATACAGCCTTCATGCTCGACTAGCTTTATAGCTTAAAGCGCTAGTCTTTCAGCTTCTACCAGTGTGAATTGCTAGATCCTGTCATGTTCAAAGCGAGTCCACGTAGCTAGCTCTGGCTGCTAGGATTCCCCTTAAAGTCTGTCCATAGCCTTCTGATACCAAATAGTATAAGGAAGTACTATATCTCCCTTAGTATAGTTCGGCGCATATATAACTCATTCCCACATATCGTCTCAGATCCGTGGGCTTCTTTCCAAATAGTCTGTGCCTTGGATAATCTATACGTATATAACTTATACAAGCTTATCCTCAAAGAATAGGGGTGGTTCTGGTGGCCGCTTAATGTTTAGCGCTATCACGTTGGCAAGTGTCCGTGCTATACCTAACTGATCAGGTGTCTGTCCTCACCTGCCACAGCTAGGACTTCCTCTCCCCCTTCCTCTCATGTCACAATCGTCATCAGTATCGCTAGAATCTCCTGGCTCACCTCTGTGGGCACCTGAGGGGGATGCCTAAGTGGCTTATTTGCCTTTCCCCTTCTCCCTACTTATAGGCGTGGAGTAGTAGTCTTAGTCATTTCCCTTTTCTGAGACTGAATGTCGCGGTGCCGGGACTGGTCTCTCCAGTTCCATTGTTGACTCTGATGAATCATTTATGGCTTTCACCAAAGACTTGACTGTTTCTATGGTATCTTCAGCCATTTTCTTTTGCTTGCTTTGCAATGTGTGTAAGCTCATACGTTGTTCTCTGAGGCCATCATGTAGGTCTACCCCCAATGCTATAAAGTATTTATCGTGAGTTACTGTCTAGTTGTGGAAGAGGTTGAACTCACTGCGAAGCTCTGAGACTAATTTTTCCAGAGTTTCACCTCATGCAAGGGCCTCTTGTCCTTGCTGACCTAGACGACCATGTCACTGGGTAGTTACACTTTTATGGGCTTACTGCCACTGATCCTATTTGGCTATCTTCTTGGCCACTTCTTGTAGCATTTCCTCTTGGATACCATTGACCTCCCATTCCAAGCCTGCGAGCTGCATCATCATGATTGTAATATCATTGTCGTGGATATACTGTCTATCAGTGAGTTGCTGTTGAACCATAATCAATTTTAAGGGATTGTCTTGCGTAACTTCCTTCAAATGAGTAAAGGCAATATTGGCTTGTTTAGGCGAGGTGTCCATATCTTGTCTTATTCGACCCAACGTTATCCCTAAACATGTAGCCAGCTTGGCTAGGTTTACCGCATGGTGTCTTCCTTGCTCTGGCGTAGAGGTACGTGATATCCAATGTATGCTTGCGACACCAGAGCAACAGTGAGAGGGATTAGGTATAACTCCTCACCGTAATTATGGCTCTTGAGGTGTTATCAAGAAGGGGCTTTGTATAGCCGAAGCATTGGTTCCCGTCGTATCTGGTCTGGTATCTATAGGTTCTCCCGCCATTATTCTAATTCTGGGGTCCTGAGGTATCTCAGTCATTATAATACTTTCCGGATAGGCTAATTGTCCTAATAGCCCTGGATGAGTGATTCCTGGTACTTCATACCAAAGTTCTCAATATCGTTTAAAAGGTTTAAGGAATTGTATCCAAGGTATGCAATGTCTGTGATGCTCTAGAGGTGTAGGTAGAAAAGGGTTTTGGCAATCTGATTCTGGATTCAGGACCAGAATTTCCCTTTTTTGAGTTGCAAGATGTACTTACAGTACATGTATGGGTTTTAGGCCCAAGCCGTGGGAGTGGCTGGCCCTCAGATGATAGATCCTCTCTTGTTATTCTCGGAGTACTGGGTACTCCACTGGATCAAGTCAGCAGACTTGGTTGAACTCCCTGTGAAGTTCGGACCATACCACATGCGTTAAATGAGCTTGAATTAATCTCTCATTGGTATCCTGAGAGATATTTTGAACTATACAGGTTCTCCTGTAAATTCTACTTCGATTTCGAATAGGTGAGTATCACAGATTTCTATGAATGTGTGAATGTAAATGAGGCTATGAGATGCTTTGAAAATGTAATCAAACTGTGAAGCGGAGGGTGGAGTTTGAAGTAAACTTGTAGTTCATATAGTGAGCCTTGGTAATAGGAGAAATATCAATATACTATTAGGCGGACAGCGAGCTCTAGCATAACTGAGGAATGTATACCAAAATCTTCGTTTGGAGAATCTGTCGAAGATGGCTCATCATGATAACATAAGTAAAGTAAATATTTATCTGGTAATCCATTTAATATTGATAAGATCTCTTCTCCATTGCTTGATGATATCTGTAAAGCTCGCGAGGCACTGCAATATTTATATCCCGCTTCAGAGTGTTCACGGACTACTTCTAACTGCTATTCCTCCGAGGTACCATTCTGATTTTCATACACAAATGTCTAAAATCTTATAAGTGCAAGCACTATTTGACCTTGAAACTTATCACTCCTGTTCACGATTACGAAATAGTATTCCTCCATTAAGATGACTGTGTTATTTGTTATACCAAACAGTGGCCTTAAAGTTAGTTGTCCGCAGAGACTATTATATTACTCTAGTCTTGTTGACTATCGTTCCAGTAGTCTCTTTGGTCATGAACTGATCAAGTTCATGCCAGCCAACCTAGTGCCAATCACAATACCAAACCCAATGTGTTAACCTCTTAAAGATCTCTGGCTTATCTAGGTCTTCCTTGCAGAGTATGCTTCACCTTGGTCCGCTACCCTCCACAGAGGGGTCTGATTACTAGGACCAACCAACCTACAGCTGATCTCAGAAGGGTATTGGTGGATTCGGTATGCCCCGAATAGCCTCTGCTACCGGAACATCCTCTTGGAGTATTTCGCCTAAAATGTCTGGTCACTTGCGGCCTATAGTTTTGGAAGCCTAACCTTTAAGCCAATTATCTCTATGCGCCTCTGACGGATTTCCTCCTTTCCACTTCCCAGATGTCACCAAAGGTCCCCTCTCCTATATCCTTGGAACAGCATGTGGCTGGAGAGATGGTGGCGACATATGTGGTGTTATGAAGTGGGCTTCATTGATGTGACATTGTAGTTATAGGACGCAATTCTTGAAATCTCGCTACCAACATGCAGGCCCCACAAGGGGGTCGGAGGGGGGTGTTGACGCTGTGGGAAATCGACAGTCTATGCGCAGTTATCCTACTGTGAGGTCTGTGCACTTTGTCTCAGATTTCCATATGCCTAACAATATCATGAGCTTTGTGTATTTGGTGAATGCTGTGTAAGTTGTCAATACTTTTCTTGGTTTAACCATCCTTTACTTATGATCAATCGAGTTTAAAATATCTGTTCCTAATGCTTCAGGAATCTTGAAACTGTCCCCAGGTTATTATAAATTCAATTGTCAGACACTCGGGATGCCTGGTCTCTTCTCCACAACTTGAAATGTGGACGTCACATACGCTTGAACTAGCAAGCTGAATCAGATCTTTTCACATGTAAATAAAAGTGTTTCTTGCAAAAAACTATAGTGTAATACAGATGACATCAGCATCCAGAGCCTAAACTGAAAAACCATTAGCTGGACGTCAAATTCAAGGAACATCTTGGCTTCATTGGCCATTTCAATCCAGTCCTGTGAAAAGGATGATTCCTCCTTCAACTCATAATACACACGAGGTTCTCATGATCCACAGAGCCATGTCTTGCGATACCTATGTAATGTTCATTTTACCCTTGCAAATATACTTGTACTGGTGTCTACAAGAAACACATTTGTAGAATACATGTAGACATTGTAGAACTTCTTATATTACACATGCAGAGTACTACTTTCGCAAAGATCATTCACAATGAGGAATCTTTCCAATTGCCTTATAAGGTCTCTAGCTTACAAGAACAATTAGCCAAATTCTTACCACAAATCCTGCTGCAGTGTGTCTAGCTGCCAGCAAGATACTACTAACCAAGAGATTGTCCATGAATCTGATCCAGAATCCCTCCCTGTACATGATGCATTGTCTGTTCTCTGCAAACTTGAGTATTATCCTAGTACTAGAGAATCTATTAGAGAAGTGGAGGGATTTGTTGAAGAATCCTGAAATCTGTGTGAGGACCCATGAGCACCATTTACTAGGGTTGATAATTTCCAACTTGCATCCTCGTTCATGCAAAGCAATATATCCAAGTTTCAGATTCATGAATAAAGTTCAAGTAGTCACCGCAATTCAATTAACATTAGTTATTGCTCGATGCATAGACTCGAGAACCACATCAGGGAATTGGATCTATATAGCCTATACTTACCATGGTTCGAAGGTCAGGTTGAGGATGGTATGAGGGCTTTGCCTTTCTTCTACTATAATATTCTGGAATATATCTGAAATCTTCTTCAAGAGATAGCATACAAGGAGGATTTTGTTTCTGCTCCGTGACATGAACATGATTTCAATAGACAACTAGTATATCTGAAAATGCGTACAGGAAACTGGTAGTGTGCCATTCAAGTAGGGTCCCAATATGGTATGCTTTTCTTATGCCAGATACGCGGACTAAGTGAAGACAGCAAACCCTTGCATCTTTCATGAGAGAGGTTCCAATTGTTAGAATATCAGATAGGACGCACCTCAGCAACCTCTCTAGTAACAAGAAGGAGTGGCCTGTATATATTACGATTGGAAATCTTCTATCTACCAAATGTAACAGACCTGGAATAATGGCAGTACTCCTTTTTGCATTGTTGCTCATCCTATCCCCAATCCAACAGTCTTCTTCTGCAGATGGGCACGCCAAGCAGAGCACGATGGACATACTATAAGGTGTATTCAAGCTCCTATTCGAGCTGTTAAAAGAGGCTTGACTTAATTGCGTCTCAATTGACTGTACCAAGGAGAAAATTGAGAAATGCCTCACCATCTTCGCATCCTGGGTAGCAGCCTATGTGGAAAGCCTTTCACTGCATTGCATAAAATCTAATACCTGTCTCATATGTGAGATACATGTAGAGATATTAGAATGCTGTATGCGAGAGATATATCTAGCTAAAGATTTTGGGAGATCTAAGCACCTGGTGGAACAATTTCTGGATGGTTTACAGGAGTCCATATCGAGTGCCTTTAATATCATATTTCATGCCCTTGATAACAAGATTGATGGTAATACTTTTCATGGACTTACACACATTTCCACTGCAGATTTGCATTAGCTGGAGTTACTCTGTAATATTGATTTGTCTTAGACTGTTCAAGCACATGATGGATTGGGTTCAAGGATTTCCAAGGAAACATGAATGGCTAGAAGCATTTAATGACACCAGAAAATCTTTACCAATATGCCCCAAATTCATTATGGTGAAAACAGCCAACCAAAATGTTACACAGTGGCAGGGACCAGAGTTGAAAAACTTGTATCGTTGTCTTTTAGATGTTCGTGCAGTGGCATTGAGAGATATACATAATACATACCAGGAACATTCCAAATATAGGGTTGCCTGTGTCTGATAATTACTTGATTTGAGTTCAATAAGCCAATACTGACATGATACGGTAGGCATTGTTAATAATTTAAAACAACATCTGAATCAGTTTCAGTCAACGAAAGATAATTTCTTAGAGTTTAGAATCTCCAAACCAACAGATTCAAAGGTTCAAGACCAGCTCACAGAGCTACAATATCAATGAACAGTCCTGAATCAATCACTAATTTAATCGACCTGGTGCCATGTGCAGGAGCAGCAATGAGAGGAAGAGAATAATAACTATCTAGAATTGATACATGCAGAATCTCCTTTCAAGTTCATCAAGATGCATCTACTTCAGCAGTTCATCACTCTTATGTACAAGTTTAGTAACATCCAACCGCATTCTGCTAAGTTTAGTGAGCAAGCACCCTTGGAACGGATTAAAGACAGATGGTCATGTGCGAAGAAATATGATGCTATATGTGCGATCTTTTGCAGCTGAGGGCAATACCATTATTGAATTTGTACGTAGTGGTACAATCTTAATCGCTCGAGTACGAGAATAAGGCACAGTATTAAAGATATACTATGGGCATACCTCAGTGAGGATTATAGTAGTAGGATGGCACATTGGTAGTAATCCTTGTCCTTAATTCTTGCTAATACTCAGAGCAGTAACCGGCAATATATACAGGTATGTATACTTAAGTGAAGAAAAGAAATAAATGTGAAAATCTTGTGAAAAACATAAGTGTGAACAAGTTTTAGCATGAAAAACTAGCTGGAAATTCCCAAATAAAATATATATAAACCGCAATGGTGTGGGAGATTTTAAGTGGAAAATTAACTTGCAATGCACCTTCTAAAAAGATGGCAGTATAAAAATGAAAATAACCGAAACATCCCGCAGATGCAACAAGAAAATATATATCAAATTATCCTATAGTTTGCATGAAATATAAGCAAAATACCCGTTATATATGCTCTAGCTGTAGTGATGTTCCTGATCTATAGGTAAACCTGAAATATAACTAAGAGGAGAAATACAAGTTATTTAAAAGAAATGTGCTTATGAAATGAATAAATAGGAAATTTCAACAATTCCGTTCATTATCTATAGCCCAACAGTCGCATTAGATGCTCCTGTGCCAGTTTCACTAAAGTCTAGGTACATATATCGGCTAGGCTTTCTGACAATGGAACCTTTTGTAGTGTGAATGCGCAGTTATCACTTTCTTTGCATATCTTATAGAAATGTATATTGCTATGTTTTGCGCGTTCATTTAACAGATAATTTGTCACTAGGAAATTTGAAGCAGTATTATCGGCATGTAAGGAAATAGGTACGATTTGACAGATGTCTTTAAGACCTTTGATGTACCACTAGATTTGGTGCACCACTAGTGCGCGAGTCTAATATTCCATTTCGGTTATAGATATTGCCACCGAGGATTGTTTCTTGGATCGCCAAGAGATACAAGCACTCTTGTAAAGTACAATATATCCTGTAAACGAATGGCGGGTATCTAAACAAGCAGCAAAGTCAGTATCGACATAAGTATCCATAGTGTTTATAGTGGCATATAGGTAGTGGAGTCCAATGTTCTTTGTACCATTGATGTATATTAAAAGATATTTTGTGACCTTGAGGTATTGTTCCATAGGACATGAAGAAAACTAAGAGGAAAATAAAATTGTATATGCTAGGTCAGCTCCTGTACCTGTAGTCAAATACATAAGCTATCCTATTATCAATTGGTCTATGGAAGGGCTAGGTATCTGTTCCTCTTCTGTTCCTTTCCGTAGATGAAACCCGTTTTGTAAAGGTGTAGAGACAGAACATCAGTTTTCTATGAAATACATTGCAAGGATTGACATGATATATTACTCATGGGTAAGATGTATACCGCCTGATGTATATGCAATGTGGAGGCCGAGCAGGAATGTAGCTTCCCCTAAGGGGGTAATCATGTATACCATTTTCAAGTCTCTCATCAGAGAAGTGGCTTCCGGGGTTTCAGCCGAGTATATAGCGATGTCATCAATAGAAACTAATGTCTAGATGGCATGTTTATTGTGAATGAACATGCATGGGTCTAAGGAGGATGTCATATACCATCTAGAGATTAAGTATCTAGTGAGGAAAGTATACCATTTATTTGCTAACTCCTTAAGTTCATATAGAAATCGGTTAAGTCGCCATACTTTGTCTCCGTTATCACACCCAGGTAATGGTCACATGTAGACTTCTTCTTTCAATTTGCCAGAATGGAAAGCAGATTTAACATCAAATAGTCATGGTCACCATATATTTTTAGTACATACTATAAGCTGGAAACGGAATGATTCATAATGGATAACTGGTACAAAGGTGTCTTCAAAGTTGAACCCGGGTACTTTTGAGAAACCTTTCACTACAGCTCTTGCATAGTATCTTTCCATTATACTGTTAGCATTTCGTTTTGTTTTATATATCCACTTACTATTGATTATTTTTCTTCCCACCGGCTTATCTACTTCATCAAAAGTCCAATTCTTCTTCAATGCCTTTATATCATCATCCATAGCTGAGGTCCAGTGTTCCTTAGGTGAGCTATTGATTGCTTGGAAATATATCATGAAATCCTCGTTTGCTGGTACTTTGACATTTCTGACTAGGTACTGGGGTGGGTGAATAGGTCTTCCAGATCTGGTCTATGTTGTTGGTAGTTCCTGCAGTTGTTCCTCCTGTTCAGGTGGTTCCGGAGTTGCCTCTAGTATTGCAGGTTCGTCATAGTCTTTTGGGCTTTCTCGCAGCGGATGAGGATGTACTTCAATCATTGGTTTTGCAGATGTCTTTTCTTTATTCGATTCAGATGGCACATATGTCATGGTAAAAGGTGATAGAGAGCCACTAGCATAGGTTTCTGGTACGGGTAGTAATTCTGATAGAGTTGACAGTTTTAGTGTTTCATTTGTCCAGTGAATCTGTCACATTTCAGATATCAAATGCTCCGAGAAGATATATATTGGGTATATCTTCCTGCGAGAGGTGAATTCGACAAGGTATCTTTCTATCGCTCCTGGCTGTAACTTTATTTCAGGTTTATGTAGTTCCTCCCATACATGGACAAAGCATTTGGTCCTATAGGAGCGAAGATCAATTATCAGCGGGGGTTTGTTGTAGACAGATTCATTGTGCATTGAAATTCCAATCGATCAGTTATGGAGCATTTTCCGTAGTTATAAGATAGTTATGATTGCTTCAGCCCATAAGCGCAGCTCCAATACTGTTAGCATAGAATTTGTCGGTGTGATTATTGTCCTATTGTATGATTCTCCAACACCATTAGATTCATGAGAATAAGGAGGAGTTTTATCATGAACAATTCCTTGCTTCTGTAACACTAATAGCATTTCATTGTTAATATATTCTCCATTATGGGTTTGAAATAATTTGATAATAGCGTCATCCTTGGTTTGTCTTTCTTTAATGAACCGTGGGAACACTTTCACTATATTAGACTAGACTTTGATAGGATAAACCCATGTGTATTGCATACAGTCGTCAATGAATATGACATAGTACTAGGAGATGCCAAATGATCAGAATGAGAACTCTCCACTTAGGTCTGAATGGATCAGTTCCCAGGTGTTTTCACATCGGGTTTCTGTTGCTTCAGGTTTGTGCATTATTCACTTCAAGGTGATGCAGGTTTCAAAGCTGCAGTCTTTAAAAATTTTGGGGATTAATAAATCATCCCTGTAGTTGTTGTTTTGGAGGTAAGGAGATGAAGGGTCTCCAAGTGCTTCATACTATTGTTAGTAAGTTATCTGGTTTGCTACTTCTTTTTCTTCTTACACAACTTAATCTTGACCCTATAGTTTTTCCCAAACTACTTCATTTTTATTTTTTCCCAATATGAACATGTCTTTTCCTTCACTCCATAAAGAAAAACCCTTTTCTATCGAAACCATATCATGCTATGACATCAAGTTACTTTTGCCCAACTTGGGAACTCAGAGTACTTGTTGCTGGAGTATCAGAGCTACGTGACCTTTTAAGGTTTTCGCCATGGGTCAAACCATTCCTGAACCACATGACTTTATTATAGAGTCATCACAAAACTTAATAGTACTTGTACTAGGTACATAATTTATAAGAAGGTCCAGGTTACTTGTCATTTGTGAGCTTGCACCAGTATCGATTACCCAATTGAGTGTGTGAGGGTTTCTTTTTGTGGAGATGTGGCAGGAGGATGTCCTGACTATTCGGATATTTTTTTCTCTCTGATCTTGCCTGTGTTATCAGCATTTCTTTCTTTCTTCTTTTGCATATCGGCCTTGAATTTGTCACACTTATTCCAAGTATATCCTGCTGACCATGTAGTAGAATATTACCTTTTGCAGTAGGTATATTTCTTGGTCTTGGCCAGTTTCCTTCAAACTACTTCCTTTTGCTTTGCTTTTCCTGTGACCTTAGCACTTTTATACACTTTGTCTGCTTCGGAATTAACTGAAGGTCTCAAGTCCAACATTTTATTGTAGACATAATCGCATGTGAGGTCCGTCTTGGTTTGGAGCTTTTCAATGATGTTACTCATTGACTCAGGAAGGGAAAGGAGATGAATTGCTGCTTTTACTGCATGTGACTCAAAGACTGATCTGAAACACAACTGCATGATATATTAGTCATCAGAGAAGTAGGAGGAGGAATGATGGTGGATGCGGTTGCAAAGGGTATCATATACTTTAATATGGTCAGCTATTAAGGTATCCATATCATATTTGGCATCATGGACTGCATTGAGTTGTTCGAAGAAAGAGGAAGTATTTTCTCTAGTGAATGTATCTTGGAACGCTTTCTACATAGCTGCTGGGATTTTGTCTGTTACTAGGAGGACAAGCCATTGGGGATCTATCATTTCAACGAAGTAGGCTGAGGCCCATTGGTATCGATTTCTAAACTCATCTATCCTTTCGTCCTTATTTTCGCCATCTTTATTTTCAAACAGTTCCAGTACTGACTCCCTTTTTATTACTTTTTCTCTACAGTGGTATAATGCCAAGACATATCCCAAGATGTCTCACCATATTCTATAGTTGTCGGTCCCATTGAACTTTGGGATTGAGTATAATTTGCATGAGGGTACTAAAGAACGTTTGGAATTGTTGGTGATGGTTGAGCTATTTAGAATGGGAGTTGCTCAAAGAGATACAGCAGCTGCTATAGAGCTTTCATCCATGTCACATAAGTATTGGTACTTGTATTGAAATTTAAATAACAGGCCTAGTCAATCGTGTGCCTTTGTGCACTATATGAAGTGATAAGGTATAGGTTTTTGTCATTAGGATTGTGGAAGGTACAAGTTTGATTTTAAGTAGGATGCTTGCGACCGGAGTTTGGAAGTGATAAGACCGTTTAGGTTGAGCAAGCAATAATCTCATTTATGAGTGGTAGAGAGGTAGAGATGTCTATTGAAGTATGTAAGTATATGTTGTAGGAATATGAATGTGCCAAGCTCATCACCTATTAAATTTGTATATAGCAGTACAATATTGATAGCTTGAGTACGATAATACACCACAGTATTAAAGATATAATGTTCGTACAATTGAGTGAAAAGTATAGTAGTAGGATGGCGGATTGGTAGTAATTCTTATTCTTAATTCTTTTTAACACTAGGGGCGGTAACCAGCTATATATACAAGTGCGCATAGTTAAGCGAAGAAAAGAAATGAAGGGGGAACTCTTGTGGAAAACATAAGGATGAACAAGTTTGATTGCGAAAAATGCCAAGAAAATCACGAATATAATATATATAAACCGTAATGGTGTGAGAGATTTTAAGTAGAAAGTCAACCTGCAATGCACCATCTAAAAATATTGCAGTACATAAATGAAAATAACCGAAACATCCCACACATGCAATAAGAAAATATATATCCAAGTATCCCATCATTGTCATGTAGTATAAATGAAATACCCATTGTATATGCTCTACTTATCGCACTGTTTGTAATCTATACGTAAACCAGAAATATAAGTAAAGAGACAAATACAAGTAATTTAAAAGAAATATAGTTATGAAATGAATAAATAAGAAATTTCAAAAACTATGGGATCCAAATCAGAGACATTTGAATCTAGGTTCTCTGTAAAAATCGCGACTTGATCTCTTGACAGATGGTATTGATTATTTAGACAAAATAAGTACTAAATTTCAGCTACCTACAAATTGTAGAGTACAGAAGGTGCTCCGGTGTAGCATAATTGATGTTGGAGATTTTTGTAAGGTCAAGAGAATTTCATCCGAGACAATATGCATCACATTGATGCAGTGTACCAGGCAATACCTGCCCATCGCGTGCTATTTTACAGAACATCTAGAAATACTACAACACCTTCTTATTGTACTACTAACTCAACTTGAAATCCCAATTGAGGCATTGCAGAAAACTGACATTGACAGCATCAACCATGAACGATGTACAGTAGCTGAGCCATTCTGAAATAAGAGTAGTTGCAATGATTGAGTTTAAGTATAGTGGTATGCAGAAAGTCCTCCTACCCCTGGAGTGCAACCACGCAACACCTTATTACAACAACAATCCTTCGCTGTATGGCCCCTCTATATAACCTAAGAGTAAGAGAATACCTGAATAAGGAAATCTATACTTTATATAAATGTACAAGTATGGGATATGACAAAATTTCTAAGTTTTTACATGTATCCAAGTTAACTTTTCAATATATGGTCAAAAGAGCTAAATCTAGAAGTGGAAACACCTATGATATACAAAGTGGTCGAAGACCAACTAAGATTACAAACAAAAAATGAGATCGTGGAATCAGTTATTGATGCCAAGCCTCATTTAGCATTACACAATATTGGCCAAAAAGCAAATATTGACCTTGGTAAGACCACTGTTGATAATATTATATTAGACACAAGTTTTAAGATTTTGATACTAAGGAAAATGTCCTGTTAGAGAAAAGGCCCAAAGGAAAAGAGAAAGGAGCCAGCCAAGAGATGGAGGAATCGGAAAGGGGCATGGAACTGTGTTGCTTTTGTGGATAAAGTCACTATTGTTTATAATCCAAGCCCAACACGCAGAAAAGTCAGGATTAAACCTAGTGAAGAGCTGGAACAAAAAAGCTTAAAGCCTAGCTTTCAGTCTGAAAGAACTAGTATTGGAGGCTATGCTGCAATAATGAACGAGGACAAGACAGAGTTAATTCTTGTAAGAAATAAGAGGAAGGAGGAATGAACCAGTAAAAGAGACAGACTTGGCCTAAACTCCCACAAATATGCAATTAAGATCCACTAGCCTTACCTCATCTCTTTTATAGAGGGTTTGGACAGACCATCGGATAATATCTACCTTACTGCAGATAATGCTTCCTGGCATGGTGGCAAGGAAAATCAAAAATTGGAAGCAGACTGTAGTTATGAAAAACTTTGTTTGCCACCCAACTCACCAGATCTCAATCCTATTGAGAATACATGGGCACTCCTCAAAATAGCTCTTACCAAGCTGGTTTCCAGACTGGAAAGAAGGCCTCATAGTGCAGCTGAATTGTTAGAGGTAGTAAAGGAGGAGTGGGATTTAATTCCCTAAGAGAAGTTGAATGGGTGGATAGATAGAATGCTCGAGAGAATGTAAGCTGTACTAGATGCAGATGGGGGCCATACAAACTGGTAATAAAGTTTTTTTATTGTCTACTATCAATACTATCATGTTTTCTTTAATTGAATTCCTTACATTTTTTTGGAATTTTTTATGGTTAAGGGTCATGATAGCGTGATTGCCATACGAGGGTACGAAGACTTTCTAGACACGACTGTACAGGCTAGTAAAGAGGAAATATATAGTGCAATAAGAGGCTAGCCACTAGAGAAACTTATCTCACTATTCAAGCTCCGTGACTACCAGCACTAAGATAATGACTACTGATTGACCAGGCCCTAGATGTTGATTGTACCTAAATCTAAAAGTACATCAGGGATAAACAATCTTGTCACAGTTCAGCAGCAAATGAGGTTGGATGGACGAAGAGTTATAATAGTGGAAATTAGTGCAATAATGGGCCTAGCTTCCTTAATCCCTCTAGACAAGCAGAGATGGCTTGTCATTAATTATATTAATTTAAAAATGTTCTATAAGATATATATTAACCTATTATCAGATCAAACTATGGCCCTGCTACGAACTCCAGAAGCTTGGCTTCATAGATGAAATGTGATCTGTGGAGATATTTTGAGTAGCTAAAGAAACCCGAGATTTGGCCCAGTACAACTGCTTAAACATCAGGCACTTATGCCAAGCTGAATCTCCTATTATTGGAGACGTGGCTAAGATGAAGAAAATATGGACAACAAGGCACTTTGAGCTGAAAGGGTGGATTGAAAATACACTAGATATCGTAGAATAATAATAATTAAGGGACCAAAAGATGAAACGGTCTCGACAATTAGTGAACCTGTGATATAAATAAGAGCACCTACACTAGGAGATATCTGGCTGCCCATTATTGAGAAAGAAGACAAGAGGAGATAAGGGACAGATACTGGATAACCATCTGATGTAAGTAAGAAATTAGAAAAAGATCAGCAGTCATGGTCAATACTCTGTGGAGGCGGAAAGACTGCAGAAAAATAATTGTACATCAAGATGCCTAGCTGGCATTCACAATGTCTAGTACTGCTCAGGAGAAGGATAGAGGTACATCAAGAGTTAGCATGTATGGCAGATGATAGGTGGAAAATGAAATATGTGTAAAAAGGGGACCAGAGGGAGGTGTACAGGATGTGATTGTGATGTCGAGATGTAGTAAAGATGTGCTCATTGTCATTCAAATATCAGAGTATGCCTAAGTTGAATAGGACATACAGGACATGTCAGCCATTGCAGAGCAGGTTCTGATGTACTGGGTGCAGGGGATACAAGTATCAAGAGACTAGTGGTATCATGTCAGGTGGGTGCATGAAACGCAGGATGATCTTTTGCAGATATACTTGGTGGATGGCATACCACTGGCTGGAGCTGAGTGAGCAGAGTGGTAAAATCGACTATGGCATACTGAGGACTGACTACTACCCATCAGAGGAGACAGAAGACAGCTTATCATAATTGCATACTATTTACTTTATTCCCAGCCATCACCTATGAAGAAAATAATGAGGCCTAACCATTCATCATCAACAAAAAAGATAGCATTGTCAGATGTGCAGGTATGATGTTTGGACAATAGGTAGGTATCATCTGCATCTAGTGCATCCTTTAAATCAGGAGTTGCCAAAGATGTCACTAGTATGTACTGTGAATCTGGAAGTACCATGGACATTCTCAGTACATCTGGTATGTCCAGTGGTAACATGAGAGGTCAGGGGCATCTGGTAGTAACAGGGGATCTCAGTGGCGTCTGGTGGTAACAGGAGATGTTTGGGACGTCTAGTGGTAACTGGGAATGTCAGGAACATCAGGAAAACATCTTGAGAGAGGACCTGGCAAGCTCTATTTCTGGATCTGGTTACTGCCACCTAGAGGTCATACTAGCACAGTTAGATCAAGACAGATCTGATACTAGACTAGCCCTGGCAAGTACTACAACCAGCCTCTCTGGAAGAAAGCTAAGCTTGGTATAGCAGCAAAACTAGGAAATAGGGTAGGAAATCTCTTTTAGGTTCTAGAAGAATTAGAGAGTGAAAATGCTCCAAGTTCCTGGTATAAAAGCAAGTGATAGTTGAGTTCTACTGGTGGTAACCTGGCTTGGACTGGGTATGGTTAAATTTCCTGATGTATACATTCTTGCAACCACACAACCTCTTTTACTTCTATTACCTTCATGACTTTGTAAGTGCTCTTTTGAACACCAGAGTTCTTTAGTATCCGTGGGACGCAACAGGTGATACTTTGGCACCCAGGCGTACATGACGCCAGCTGTCAAACAAGGGAAAGAATGGCTACCTGATACCAATAGCCATTGGGTTACAAGCTTGGGAACCTTTGACTATGTACTAAGCTTGATGCCAGATTCCCTCACAGTCCTTTTGACAAAGCCTCTGATACCTTGATACCTGTCCCCTACTCAACGCGAGCTGTCCAACAAGCTACACAATATCTATATGACAGCAATACCCGTAGTGCTACAGGCAGTTACGAGAGTAGTGTGACCTTCACGATACTTTGACTAAGTCCTAATTTGATGCCAAATTCCTTCTGGGCCCTTTGGATGTAGTATAAAAGGCTTGGGGGCCCAGATGTACATGATGCTAGCTATTGAATAAGCTATGGAACATCTACCTAACACCGATGCCCATGTAGTTACAGGCTGTTTCGACAATAGTAATTCCTAGCAGGGCTTTGACAAAGTACAGACCTTGACGCCAGATTCCTTCAGGGTCCTTGGGACACAGCATCAAATACTGTAGCACTAAGGCACACTTGATACTGCCTATTGAATCAGTGATAGAAGGTCTACTTGACGCCAATTCCTATGGAGTTACAGGCAGTTTTGAAACTGGTATTTCATAGTAAAGCTTTGACCAAGTATTGAGCTTGATGCCAGATTCCCTCACAGTGCTTTGAGCTCAGCCTCCAATACTTTGGCATCTAGGCCTACTCAATGCGGGCCTACTAATGAGCTATAGACCATCTACTCGGCATCAATAGCCACTAGGCTACAGGCTCTTAAGGAAGTAGTATTTGATTAGTAAGGCGTTGATTAAATGCTGATATTGACGCCAGACTGCTTAATGGCCCAATAGACCCAGCTTCCAATGTATTGGCACCTAGATGTACCCAGTGCCAGCCATCACATGGGCTATAGAATATCAATATGACAGTAATACATATGGAGTTACAGGCTATTTTGAACAACGTATTTCCTGGTAAGAGTTTGACGAAGTACTGAGTTTGATACAGGTTTTCTTCACAGTCCTCAGGACACATCCTTCTATACATTGGCACCCAGGCCTACTCGAAGGCAGCTTCCCATAGAGTAGTAGAATGTCCACTTGGTATCTATACCTATGGAGATACAGGCTATTATGAAAGTAGTGCTTGTTTGATAAGGGTTTGGCTGAATGCTGATGTTGATGCCAGATTCCTTCTCAGTCCTTCAGGTGAAGCCTCCTATACCTTTGTATCTAGAACTACTCAACACCAGCTTTCCAATGAGGTATGGAATGTCTACTCGGTATCAACACCCAGGGAGATACAGGATAATAGGAAAGTAGTACTATTAGGTATGTGGAAATCTAAGAGATGTGCACGGACCCATGGTAGGGTGACTGTGCACAGACCCTACTTCTGCCTGAGAGCCCACACCCCAGACTGGCCCCTTTATGTAACCCACATGTCATTCGAGATATTTTGATCGTTGCATCCTATGACCATAATGAGATCATCAAAGCCCACTTCATAATAATATTTATATCAAGACTCTGCATCCAAAAGCATGGTCTCTGGATATCCTAGGAGATTGGGCCCTGGGTGACATCTGCAAAGTGGAATGGAAGGGATCTGTCGTGGGAATATTGAGAGGGTAGGCATCAAAATAAGTGTTTCTCATTATGGACAGAAGGTGATGGAAGATTTGTGGCAAAATACTCCCAGAGGACACCACCATGGTGGAAGCTATTAAAGATGTACCAAATCCACCCATATCCTGGTGAGATTGGCTATAGGTTAGTTGGTCCTAGCAATAAGACTCCTCAGTAGAGGCAGGTGGACCAAGGGGAAGCATCTTCAGACAGGAAGACCAAAATAAGTCCAAGTTCCTTAAGATGTTGATGCATTGGGCTTGGGCTTGCGATTGGTACTAAGTAGTTCAGCATAAAAACAATCGCTTCATAACTAAAGAGAGTACTGGAATAATAGTTAATGAGACTAAAGTAATATAATAGTCTATGCGGTCAACTAAGTTGAGTACCTCTGTTGGGTGTAACCAATGGCGCTGTCATCTCTGTAGAGAAATACTATTCCGTAACCAAGACAAGGTTTGAGAGGTTTTAGGGTCCAATTGTGCTTGCACTTGTAAGATTCTGGACATTTGTGGATTAAAACCAAGGTGGTACTTTATAGGAATAGTAGTTAGAAGTAGTCTGCGAATACTCAGATGTGAGATATAAATATTGAAGTTCTTTGCAAGCTTTACAGACATTATCAAACAACAGTGAAGGGATTTTATCAACAAAAGATTGTTAAACGTGTTAAATCTTTACCTTACCTATTTATCATAATAAGCCTTTCACAACAGATTCTCTGATCAAATATTTAGCCTATGTCTCTCAACTCACATCAGAGTTTGGTGTCTACCTAATGGTTTATTGATAGTTCCCTCATTACCATGATACCCTACAAGAACTATGAGTTTACTTAAAACTCTACTGTCAGCTCTAACTTCAATTACATCCTCGAAGTACCTCATTGTTATATTTATATTCCCATATCCAAAGAACATACAATAAAGAGCTGTTCAATATTAAATTTGTCGATACCCTAAAACTCTCGTATTTCACGATATATTTCTGGATTCTAATGAGGGATCAATTGAATCATATATATTGTACTTGGTAAGGTTCAGACCTCCAGTAGTGTTTAAAAGAGTCAGAAGACTTCATCATGTGGAGTACACAGTACTCTGAAAATCAACACTTAGGCTTATTTGACCAAGGCCAATCAAATCCCTTGGCCCGGCCCTAGAAACCCATATGTGTACTATAAGTACATTCTGAATCTTCAGAAAAAGGAAATTCAAGTTTCAAACTCAGTATCTGACTATTCCAACTCTTCCATACTATCTCTATAAGAATATTTGTTATCCCATATACCATTCGTCAAATTCTTCTAACCTTTAACACGACAAAGGGATTACTGACACATGGTATCAAACCATACACCCGCAGATATAACATTAGGATTAAATTTATCCCACAAAATCAGTAAAATAAAGGCCGACATACTGTTATCTGGGAAAGGACCGAAACAGATTGCGGGACGAGAACCTCGGGATACCAGGCCAGATAACTCCAGATACAAAAGTTGAACCCAGTTTACCCATATCACTTCTATGGGCAATGCCCCTTACTTCAGTCAGTCTCTGTCCCTTCTCCCGAGATTCTAAATGCCAACTGAGGTTCTCAAAGGACAATAATTAACTAGTGTAACTAGCATGTGTCGCATATCATGAACCTCAAACCCGAAATCCTCAGATCAGTATGAGGTCAACCCAAAGAAATTAGTCAGGTACTTTTAGATAACCTTAGCATGGATCCAGGGAGACATTAATGTGTCAATCGATTCACCCAATATTGTATTTACTAGGCTCATATGTACTACTCCGTGAAATGCACTATGAGTAATAAAAAGTACTATCCAAGTTGGAAGAAGGACAGGACTTCCATGATCATAATATAGCTATCTTATAGATACAGCTGACTGCCAAGTAAGCTGAGGTCAAAAATATACAGGCAGTACTAATACGGGAATTAGATGCGAAGTTGGCAGAACAAGACCAGTGCCAAGAGGTTCACGAAAACTGTAACCACGTGGTTATAGGGAAGCAATGGGTCAGCAAGGACTAGAGGCCCTAGCTCGCGACTATATGCTGCAAAAATTAGTATCTAAACTTTGTAGTGAGTTTAATATTTTCCGAGATCAGACTATAATATGAGACAAAGATGTTAATACCTCATTGTTTGACATAAGTAATACAATAACAGATCAAAGAAGACATATATGAAGTCTGCAAGAGGACCCAACCAAACATAGTGAAGACACCGCGAACTCTATTAAGACTAAATTAAAAGCTATAAATGAATTAGTAGCTATGGCAAGAGAGCAGAAGGAGTCTTCCGCCCCACCACAGTATTCAGTTTTGGAAGAGCAAAATGCCTAGACCCATTCTTCTCTACTGAGACCGTGAGAAAAGAGGAAGGGCAAGCAAGCTGCAGATGCAACCACCTCTAGAGCACAAGGAGGTGACCCAGGTAATCCGAATGATGATGATGATGATGTTGAGAAAACAGGAAGCAAGCAAGGGAGTCCTTATTTTACGTGGAGAAGACTGATACCAGATCAATCTTGTATGGAAAAAACACTTGCCAACAAACTGGTGCTAGATAGAAATCAACCAGCATAACTACCTCCATTCTTTGAGGCCTAGTCCACTCTGGATATATATATCTCAATTAAATGGTGTAAAGACTATTTCAAAAGAAATTGTTGGAAATAGACATATGTGCAGGAATGAGTGATTTACGTACTCAATTGTTCAAAAGAAGGCATAGTCCTCCCTTATACAACCTGGTAAAGAAACCCAGTAGACGGACTTCAGGAGTAAGCACAACAGCCAGAACTATCTATATGGATAAGATTTAAATGTGATATAATCAAGTGTTTCACATTGGTTGAAGCAGAAAGACAAGAGTTCTGAGATATGAAGTTGGTAAAGTACAAAGACAGTAATCAGTTATTGCAGATATTCATATATAACTTAAATAGTAGAGCACAAATGACATGAGAATCCAGGAGAGAGGAAGTAGAAAACAAACTTCTAAAAGAAATAATTTGAAGGTTGTCGGCTATTGACAATGACCCTAATCAAGAATGGGAAGAAACACTTAAAGCATGTAGTCAATTAGAAGAAGAGCTCCTCACCAGAGAAAAGGTGATTAGAGACCAACCAACCAAGCTGAAAATAGTCCCAGAAGTCAAAAAAGAGTACCAGTGGGACTCAAAAAAACAGAGACAAGGGACTCATAAAGTGTATGAGAAGGGAGGTAAAGCCACACCATGAAAACCGATATAGGAGGAGGAGCAGGAAAGGCTAAAGAAGAAATTGGGAGTTGGGACAAAAACAACCCTCACCAACTTTGACCAGGCTCATGCTTGTATCACGCAAAGTATTATATTCACTCAAAGGCGAGATGAGAATTATACACATTGTAGAAAGAAAACCACACCTACGAAATATGTTTAGGAGATATTGATATATAGGCAGCCACTATTAGTTCAAGATTGCTTAAAATGGGAATTCGTTGTTCAAGATCAGCTTTTGTGAAGCCTAAATTAGCAACCAGAGTCACTAGCATGCAGAAATCAGCATGAGCTAATTGGATCTGAAAACAAGCAGACAATAAAGAAGTAACCTGGGTCAATATATGGACACCGGCGACATCAGCATTTGAGTAGTATTAGGCATATGGAAATCTGAGACAACAAGTGCGCAGACCTCACGGTAGGGTAACTGCGCAGGGACCCTCGATTTTCCGGAGTGCCAACACCTCACTCAGGCCCCTTTATGGGGCACGCCCATCATTAGCGAGATTACGAGAGTTGCGTCCCATAACAAAAATGTCGCATCAATGAAGCCTACTTCATAACAACAGAAAGGTCTCTGCCATCTGTCCTACAGCATGCTGTTTGCAGGTTATACCGCATGGGACCTTTGGCGACATCTGGGATATGGAATAGAAGAAATCCATGAGAGGCGTACTGAGATAGTAGGCTGCGAGGTTAGGCTTCCTAAACTATGGGCTGAAAGTAACGGGATTTTTTCAGCGAAATACTCCAAGAGGATGTCCCAGTAGCAGAAGCTATTAGAGGGATACTGAATCTACTCATACCCTTCCGAGATCAGCTGTAGGTTGGTTGGTCCTGGTAATAAGACCCTGTAAAGAGGCATGCAGACCAAAGAGAAGTACACTCAGAAAGGAAGACCTAGACAAGTCAGGGACCCTTAAGATGTTGACACATTGGGCTTGGACTTGCGATTGGCACTAGGTGGCCTGGCATGAACTTGATCACTTCATGACTGAAGTGACTACTGGAATGATAGTCAACAAGACAAAAGTAATATAATAGTCTATGCAGATAACGAAGTGGGAGCCCTCTGTTTTGTATAACAGATAGTGCAGTCATTTCCATAGAGGAATACTATTCCGTAACCGTAAAAGGGTGTGATAAGTTTCAGGGTCAAATGGTGCTCGCACTTATAAAATTTTGGATGTTTGCGTATTAACAGCAGAGTGGTACCGGGGACAGATAGTAGTTACAAGTAGTCCGTGAACACACTGACACAGGATATAAATATTGCAGTTCCTCCTGAGATTTACAGACGTCATCAAGCAATAGAGAAGAGATCTTATCAAGATAAGATTATTTTATACTGCAATCTTTACCTTACCTATTTTATCGAGACGAGCCTGCCACGACAGATTCTCCAATCAATGATTTTGGCCTAACTCCCTCAGTTACATACTTCAGTTTGGCGTCTGCCTAACAGTATATTGATAGTTCTCCTGTTACCAAGGCTTACTATATGAACTACAAGTTAACTTTAAACTCCACCCTCAACTCACACTTTGATTACATATTCAAAGCACTGCACTGTCCTATTTACAGTCATACATTTGAAGAAATCTTTGACACTGAGCTGTTCGAAATTGCAGAAGAGTTTACTCAAGAACCCTCATGATTCACAATACCTTTCAGGATCCTAATGAGGAATCAATTCCATTACATATATCATACATGGCGCGGTCCAAACTTCGAGTGAAGTTCAACCAAGTCAGAAGCCTTCGTCGAGTGGAGTACCCAGTACTCCGCGAACAAGAAAATGTGTACCATCATCCTAGGGCCAGCCATCCCCTCAGCTTGGGCCTAAAATCTATATATGTTCTACAAGTACATTTTGAACCTTGAAAAAGCGAGATTCAGGTCCTGAATCCAGAATCAGATTGCACGAACCCTTTTCTACCTATACCCCGAGAGCATCTCAGACGTTGTATACCGTACATATGATTCATTAAACCTTTTAAAGGATATCAAAAACTGTAGTATAAAGTACCAGTAATTACTCATCCAGGGCTATTAGAACAATTAGCCAATCTGGAAAGTATTACAAAGGCTGTGATACCTCAAGACCCGAGAAAGAGGATCATGGCGGCAGAACCTAGGTACACTCAACCCCATATGATGGGAACCGATGACACGGCTATACATTGTCCCTTCCCGGTGACATCTCTATAGCAAACATTCCCGAGCGGAGCTCTACCCTCTCACCGATCCTCTAGTGTCACGAGTACAGATCCGATATCATGATCCTTCACGATAAAGCCTGGAGGAAACCATGCTGAAAACCTAGCCATGCTGGCTACACATTTAGGGATAACATTGGGTCAAATAAGGCAAGATATAGACACCTCGCTCGACCAAGCCAATATTGCCTTCAATCATCTGAATGGAGTTACCCAAGACAATACTTTAAAATTAATTAAGGTACAACAGCAACTGGCCAATGGACAAGATGTCCACGACAATGATATTGTAATCATGATGATGCAGCTGGCAGGAGTGGAATAGGAGGTTAAGGGTATCCAAGAAGACATGCTATGTGAAGTGGCCAAGAAGATAGCCAAACAGGATCAATGGTAACAAGCCCAAGAAAATGTAACTACTCAGGTACATGGTAGTCTAGAACAGCAAGGACATGAAGCCCTTGCACAAGACGAAACTTGGGGAAAGTTAGTGTCAGAACTCCGCAGCAAGTTCAACCTCTTCCACAATCAGACAGTGACCCGCATTAAAGACTTCACAGTGTCGCTGGTAGACATACACGATGGCCTCCGAAAACAATGCACGAGCTTGTGCACTTTGCAACAATAGCAAATGAAAATGGCTGAAGAGACGACGGAATCTGTTAAGTCTTTGATAAAAGCCATAAATGATTTAGCAGAAACAACAAAGGATTCGACAAGACAGGTCCCAGCACTGCTACATTTGGTGCAAGAAGAGGGAAATAACAAAGATTACTATTCCTCACCTACATGTAGGGAAAATAGAAAAGGTGAAGAAGCTCCTGCTGCATCCCCCTCAGGTACCCAGAAAGGTGACCTAGGAGCTCCTAGTGACGATGTTGGTGATGATGATGAGAGAGAAAAAAGGAGAGGATGTCCTAGCAGGGGATGGCGAGAACAGATACCAGATCAGTCTGGTATTGCAGCAACACTTACCAATGCGATAGTCCTAAATATTAAGTGACCATCAGAACCACCCCTATTATTTATAGATAAACCCGCACAAGATATATATGTATGGATTATACAATGCACCGACTATTGCGAAATAAACCTGTGGATCTGAGACAGTGCCTGGGCAGGAGTTATATATGCGTTCAACTATACTAGGAGAGACATAGTACTTGCTTAGACCATTTGGTATCGGAAGACTATAGACGGACTTCAAGAGGAAACCCAGCAGGCAGAACTGACTATGTGGACTTATTTTAAACAGGATATGATCAAACGATTTGCCTGTGTAGAAGCTGAAAGACTAGCGCTTCGAGTTATGAAGCTGGTCAAGTACGAAGGCAGTATTGAACATTACCTATTGCTCATCCACAAACATCACATAAGGGCCCGCATGGCCAGAGAGTCCTGGAGAGAGAAAGTCAAAAACAAACTTCTAAATCAAATTGTGCGTAGGTTGTCGGCCTTGCAGTATACAACAGACCGGGAATGGGAAGAAGCACTCAGGCTATGCGGTTGGTCAGAAGAAGCACTCCTCGCTATAGAAAAGCTTTGCATGAGAGAAACCGTCCAAGCCAAAATTAGTCCAACAGGTCAAAAGAGAAGACCAGCAGGACTTAAAACCAATGCGACAACAGGACAAAAAACCTTATAGCAAGGGAGATGGAGCTACACCTCGAAAACTAAAAAGGGACAATGAGCCAGAGAAGGCTAGAAAGGGGTTGGGAGTTGCAACTAAGACCACCTACACAAACCTTGACCAGGCACATGCCAGCGGCCCGCAGAGTGTGATAGATACTCGGAGGCGAGATGGAGATTGTACATGTTGTGGAAAGATAAATCACTCTTACCACACGTGTTGGGGAGATGCTCATATATTGGCGCCAATGGGCTGCGCAAGACAAATTAAAATTGGAATTTGTCATGCATGATCAGCTATTGTAAAGCCTAAACTAGTACGCAGACTTACTTCTGTCCCGCCACGAGCCTGAATGAATAGGATCTGGGAACTGGCGGAGGATGAAAAACTGACCTTGGTCAGTGCATTGGCACCAACAGCACAGCGTTTGGGTATTCAGTGTCCACATGGGACTGGAATCGAAACAGGAATAGCCTCTAGCTAGGGTTTATTGGGTACCGACTACGACGGAGATCAGGTATTCCTTATGCAACTACGGGAGCCGAAATTCAAAGTGATCAAAGCAGCTCGTAGCAAGTCACTCCTTTCAAGATCAAACCGAGTAGGCTCTAAGTAATGGGTCCCTACGAGGGACTTACAAGCTCAAACACAAGAATCAATATATATAGAGTCTTGATTGCAAGAGAGGATAGTTAACATGCCCAGATAGCCTGGGGGCCCATAGTACGAAGTTCTTCTCAGTCACCTGATAGCCCCCTGCTACCCATGTACAAGCAAGTTACTATACCAAAGAAGTTAAGACATAGCAATGCAAGATCTACCTGATAACAATACATGACAGGAGGATAAACAACACGGGCCATTCCACCTACTACATGGGTCTGAGTCGTATTATACATATGTACTATCTTGCCTTCTTGCCACATTGTGGGATAGGAATACAGCGCTTTAGTGCACAAGACCCCTCTGAGAGAGCTGGACCTATAGCCGTAACCCTATGGCAAAGCAACTGTGAAAGCGGGTACCTCCTACCGGGGGAGTAAAATGTCTAATAACCGCCCAAAAGTCTGCTATGAGCCTAGGTTTGGCGTATTGTGATAAGGCATCCCACTGGAAAGCTGGTCGCATACAGTTGCGTATCAGTGAAATACTGCTTAGTATCTAGACCTAGATTGTTAGAGCTACAGAGTTACTTGTTTGTCTGAGGGGACCTCAATGGTGGAAACAACAGGGGCGTAGTAACAAACATCTTGTTACATACACCTAACACTGACAATGCCTATAAGAAAGAACCAAGAAAGTCTTATCCGCGCTACGCACATGGAATTGGATGCTCCAAAACCAAAATGGTACAAGTGTCCAAAGGGGATCGCTTACCTCCAGATACATGATAAGCGATACAAAGTTAAGGTCTTGTTAGACTCGGGATCCAACGTATCCCTTATCAATAAGGATCTAGTTGAAGACCTTCGTATTCCTGTGGTTGAACGCAAGAATGCAGTTGATATCTTGGGCTTTGATGGATCATCAGCCACCTTAAGAGGGAAGGCTTATATACTACGTATAAAATTGGAAATTGGAAAAAACCGACACATCTCTAAAGTGTCGCATAAAGTGGATAAAGCAGGTCATTACGGAATGATAATTCCCTTTGGTTGCTAGCATCGTGAACACCCAGTGTCTCACATAGAGAATGCAGAAAATTTGACCTTCTCTGTAAAATGTTGCAAAAACTGTGTGCAGGAAGATGAAAGGATAGCGGATATGTTCGAATATGATGAATCAGGTGCTTAAGATTACCAGGCATGTCACATCCGACTAAGCAGAGCCTGTGAAAATACAGTGGAACTCAAATCATTACCAATAGAATACTGGTATTACAAACATTTGTTTGAAGCACAGAAGGAAGAAAAACTACCCCCTAGACGAACCTTCCATCATGAAATCAAGTTGATTGCAGGGTGAACTCCTCCCTGGGGGCTGATATATCCACTGTCTGAAAAACAGCTTAAGGCTTTACGAGAATACTTGGAAACCATGATCAAACAAGGAAAGAAAATACTGAGTCAATCAGCAGCAGGAGCACCTATAATATTCATACCTAAACCAGATGGGAGATTACGCCTAGTTGTAGATTAACGAAATCTAAACAAGATTATTATCCTCAACAAACATCCTGTTCTACTAATGTCTGAACTCAGAGATCAAGTAGCCGTCACAAAGATCTTCACCAAGTTAGACCTTAAAGACAGTTACCACTTGATTAGGATAGAGGAAGGAGATGAATGGAAAACAGCATTCCATACAAGATCCAGATACTACGAATATAAGGTTATGCCTTTTGGACTGGTTGACACTCTGGCCACGTTTCAAGATATGATGAACCAAGTACTGAAGGAATACCTAGATGTTGGATTCGTATGTTGCCGTGATGATATTCTTATTTACTCAACAGACCAGATGGAACATATCAAAGCTGTCAAAAGGGTTTGACAAAGTCTGTCGCACTTTCAATTAGCAGTATCGCTAAAGAAATTCATATTACATGCTACAGGGGTAGAATTCTTCCCCTATATAGTAGCGATTGATTGGGTGTCAATGAGCACCCACAAGGTAGAACGCATAATGGTGTGGAAAGCACCTAAGTCAGTTAGAGTGGTGCAAGTCTTTATTGGATTTGGTAACTTCTACTAATGATTTATTGAAAACTTCTCTCCTATTTGCAAACCTGTAACCGAGACACTATAAGGAAATCCTAAGAAGTTCACAGGGGGAGTTAAGCAGGATAGGGTACTCGAAGAATTAAAGCACCGATTAACAACAGCTTCCATACTCTACCACTTCTTCCCAGAAAGAGAGACAGGTATGGAAACCGACACTAGCGAATTTGCACTTGATTGCATTCTTTCTCAATACTTTGAGAAAAGGTTACATCCAGTACGGTTCCATTCCAGAAAACTAAACTCAGCAGAGCGCAATTTTTAAATTCGGGATAAAAAACTTCTTCCGATTCTCGAAGCATTTAAGGAATGCAGACACTACTTGATAAGAACAGGAAAACCAATTATAGTCTTTACCGACTATCAGAACCAACAATACTTCCTTGCCTCAAATGTCTGGAGTGGCCGTCAAATTTAATGGGCTCAGAAGTTAGTGGAATACAATTTTGGTATTGTATATCGACCAGGCACAAAGGGCAGAATGCGTGATGCATTAAGTAGATAGCTGAAGTACCATCCTGAGCAGGGAGCTATGCATCACCTACACAAAGTTTTGAAAATGGAGAGTATCTTGGCATCACTAGTAGCGAGGGTAGGCGATGAGGGAGAAGACTAGGATGGAGATAAGTATTTGGATTGGGAACCTCGAAAAGGTAGAAAGGAACTCATAATTAGGGTCAAGAGATTGAACAAAGAGACATATTTGCCAACCAAGGGCTCAAGAATGGCGGCAGGACATGACCTGTATGCCATAGAAAATATTATTGTACCGAAATATGAACAAGCATTAATAAGGGTGGGTATAGCCATGAGGCTACCCAAAGGAACGTACAGAAGAGTTGCCCCAAGAAGTGGTCTAGAGGTTCGAAGCAGAATCTCTATCGGTGCAGAAGTAATCAATCCCAATTACACCTGCGAACTCAAGGTCATGCTATTCAACTACAAAAATGCGGACTGCTAAATAACAATGAGCCATCGCGTAGCTTAACTGGTAATAGAAAAGGTCAACTCTACAGATATGATAGAAGTAGATGACTTGGGAGAAATAAGATGAGGAACCGCAGGATTCAGAAGCAGTGATGTACCGACAAGATCACTAATCGTGAAGGAACGGGAACCTAGTATCAGCTACCTACAGGCCTTGGCTAAAGACAATGAACATTAGTATAATATTTCAGAAGTACCAGAACAAGGTCAAATGTCCTACGTCATTATCCTACAAAAAGGTATGAAGTAGTTTAATCCAGAATTCGTAAGTGAGATACAGGCAGTTATTGGAATGGACGCATCTTGGAGGCAATGAAGGGAAGAACTCCTTAGGTTACAAGACAAAGGAAAAGATTTCCCCAAGGACTTGACCTTAACTAATGATCAACTATATTATAAGAAAAGACTATTAGTACCAGATAGTCAGGCACTATATACCAAGATGGCAGAAAGATGTCAGGATCAAAAGGTTGCAAGACATTTGCGGTAAGAAAAAACCTAGGAGATGATGATGCGGGACTTTTACAGGAAAGAACTTATGGAATGGGTCAACGTTTACATTCCATCCTGCGATGAATGCTAACATAATATATCTCCTAGACACGCTAAGGATGGATTATTGCTACCGTTGCAAATACCCTACCCAGTATGGGCATCTATTTAAGAGGACTTGATCACCCAACTACCTGAGTCGCAAGGATCCACGTAAATAATGATAGCAGTTAATCGATTTACAAAGATGGCACATTTTATCAGACTTCAGACCACAGCTATGGCCAAGGATGTCGCAAATGCATTCCTCAAAGAAGTATGGATGCTGCATGGCCTACTAACTGAAATCTTTTTGGATATAGACTCAAAGTTTGCAGGAGAATTCTGGGAATCCCTCTATAAGGCACTGGAGATTAAGTGAAAAATGTCGATAGTATACTACCTTCAAACTGATGGACAAACCGAATGTAGCAACTAAGTGCTGGAAGCATACCTGTGAAGCTTTGTCAACTATAATCAGGACGATTGGTATCAGTTAGTACCACTAGCTGGACATGCCTATAACAATTTCGCCACCAATGTTCATTGAATGTCACCATTCTATGCGAACTGCGGATTCAATCTACTGACAGAGTGGATAAAGGAGCGTGAAGCTCAAAAGGCAGGAGCAATACTCTACGCTAACTCAATTAAGAAAATTGATGAACAAGCAAGAGGGTCACTACAAATATCATGGGAAGGAACGTAAAAATATTAGGACCGCAAAACTCGACAACAGCCAGACTCCAAGATCAGGGACAAAGTAATGTTAAACGCAAAGAATATTCACACCCAACAGAAATCAAAGAAGCTAAGCCCAAAGCTATGCTGTCCTTTCCAAATCATGAAGAAGCGAGAGTCACTAGCATTCCAGCTCAATATATCCGCTCACTAGAATGTTCACCCTATATTCTGTGTCGCACTATTGGAACCCTATCGCGAATGAGTTCATGATAATCACGAGCAACCTCTTAGAGAGCCGGAAGACATTGATGGCGATCTACAATGGGAGGTTGAAAAAATAGCGAGAAGTGAGATTCGCTCTTACAGAAAACAGGTACGCAGTCACTATCAAGAAAAGCAAGAACTGTGGTACTTCGTCAAATGGCAAGAGTGTTCAGAAGATGAGAACATATGGGAGTCAGCTACGTGTATGGAAAATGCAAAGGAAGTTGTGGAAAGTTTTTATAATGAAAATACAGACATGCCAGGAAGGACAGAAGAAAGTTATTGAGGCAAAGGATTTCCTGCTGTGGCCCAGTAAATGTGGCAGGTTTCTCACCCGGACCACACTGAGTCTTAAAATGTATTTAGAAAAATTACGAAAAGGTTATAAAGATATTCAAGGCGTGGCCTGGTAGGAGGGAGCTCATTTTAGGCATATGGAAATCTGAGACAAAAGGTGCACAGACCTCATGGTAGGGTAACTGCACACAGATCCTCCATTTTCCGGAGTGCCAACACCTTCCTGCGGCCCCCTAATGGGGCCTGCATGTCACTAGCAAGATTTCGCGAGTTTCGTCCTATAACTAAAATGTCACATCTGGGAAGTGGGACGGAAGACATCCGCTGCCGGTGCATTGAGATAGTAGGCTCAAAAGTTAGGCTTCCTAAATTATAGGCCAAAGGTGATGGGACGTTTTCGGCGAAATACTCTAAGAGGATGTCCCAGTAGCAGAGGCTATTAGAGGCATACCAAATCTACCCATGCCATTCTGAGATCAGCTGAAGGTGGGTTGGTCCTAGTAATAGGACCCCTCTATGGAGGTCGGTGGACCAAGAGGAAGCATGCTCAGAAAGGAAGACCTAGATAACTCGAGAACCCTTGATACATTGACAAATTGGTCTTGGACTTGTGATTGGCACTAGGTGGCCCAGTATGAACTTGATCACTTCATGACCAAAGAGACTGCTGGAATGATAGTCAATAAGACTAAAGTAATATAATAGTTTATACAGGCAACAAAGTAGGAGTGCGCTGTTTGGTATAACAAATGGCCCAGTCATTTCAACCAAGGAATACTATTCTGTAACTGTGATCCAGTCTGATAAGTTTCATGATCAAATAGTGCTCGCACTTTTAAGATCCTGGATGTTTGCGTATTTCAATCAGAGTGGTACTTTGGAGACATAGTAGTTAGATGTAGTCCGCGAACACTTAGACGCAGGATATATATATCAAAATGCCTCTTGAGCTTTACAGACATCATCAAGCAACAGAGCTGAGATCTTATCAACATAATATTGTTTTATACTTTAATCTTTACCTTACCTATTTTATTGAAACGAGCCTTCCTTGACAGATGCTCCAATCAAAGATTTTAGCCTACGTCCCTCAGTTACATACTTGAGATTGGCATCCACCTAGCAGGTAGTCAGGATCTAAATGAAACTAGAATCGAGATGGGAACCCAGTTTGGCAGTGGTATATTGAGTACAGAACACAACAGAGATAGGGTAGTCCTTGTACAACTACCAAAGTCCAAACTCAAAATGATCAAATAGGTGTGAAGCAAGTCTCTCCTTTCAAGATAGAAGTAGGCAGACTCCTAGTAAAGTGACCCTATGGGGAACTTGAGAGCTCCATTACATGGAATCAATATCTGGAGGGTCTTGCTTAAAAGAGACGATAGTTAACATACTCATATGGCTCAGGGGTCAACAGTACAAAGTATTGCACATCACCTGGTGGCAACCTGCTACTCATGTGTAAGCAAGTTACTACTCTAGAAAAGTTAAGACAAAGCAATGCAAGATCTATCTGAATACAATACTGGTAGGGAGATAACAGATACAGGCAATGACTTACCTATCACATGAGTTCAAGCTGTATTATACATATGTACTATTTTACCTTCTGGCCAGAGTATGAATCTGGGATGCACCCCTTTGGTGTGCAGGACTTCTTTGAGGTAGCTGGATGGATGAACACAAAACCTAAGAGAAAGGTTTAGTGAAAGCAGGTGCCCCATACCAGGGCAGTAAAATAGCTAATAACTGTCCCAAAATCAGCTCTGAACTCAGGTCAGATGTATTGGAAGAAGGCATCCAGCCTGAGAACGAGTTGCATGTAAAGAGCGTATCCGTGAAACACCACTTAGTCGGTAGACCTAGATTTTTTAGAGCTAATAATTACTAGTTTGTCTGAGGAGACCATGATGGTCAAAACTACATGGCTACAGTAAGAAACAACTAGTTCCTTGTACCCACAACTAAAGATACCTAAACAAAAGAACTAAGAAAAGACAACCCATACTAAGAGCATGGAATTAGTTACCGTAAAACCTAAACATTCCTACTACCGAGAGAGGACCACTTTCCTACACATACATGATAAGTGATACAAAGTGAAAGTCTCATTAGACTTGGAATCCAATATATTCCTTGTGAATAAGGGCCTAGTTCAAGACCTTCATGTTCCTATAGTTGAATACACCAACATAGTTGATATTTTAGGCTTTGATAGTTCATTATCAGCCTTAGGAGGTAAGTGTTAGATGCTTCCTATAAAATTGGAAATTGGAAAGAACCGACACATATCTGAAGTGTTGTGTAAAGTTGCTCAAGCAGATCACGATGGAATGATAATTCTCCTTGGATGATAGCATTGTGAATACCGAGTATCATACATACAAGATGTAAATAATATGACTCTCACTATATAAGGTTAGTAGAACTATTGGGATCAAGATGAGAGAATAGGGAATATGTTCAAATACAATGAATTAGCTACTGAAGATCTTAATGCTTACTGCATTGGGCATATTGGAACCATCAAAAAGTCAGGGAAACTCGAATCTTTGCTAAAGGAATATTGGCATTATAAATAATTGTTAAAAGCCCTGACTACAGGAGGTTTAGCCTCAGGAAAAACCTGTGACTATGAGATCAAATTGGATTCCAGATTGACTTCCCAATAGAAACTGATATATCCACTATTCGATAAACAGGTTCAAGCTTCACACAAATACTTGGAAACTATGATTAAGTAGGGTAACTTTACCTGAAGCTAATAACCAGCAGGAGCACCTATATTATTCATACCCAAACCAGATGAGAGACTACATCTACTTGTGAACTACTAAGATCAAAATAAGATTACCATCTTCAAGTAACATCCTATTCCGTTAATGTCCGAACTTCGAAACCAAGTAGCTGATGCCAAAATCTTCACTAAGTTAGAGCTAAAGGACAGCTACCACTTGATTGAGATTCAGGAAGAAGATAAATGAAAGACAGCATTCAGGATGAGATATGAACTTTATGAATATAAGCTTATGCCAGTTAGATTAGTCAATACTCTGGCAACTTTCCAAGCTATGATGAACCAAGTACTTAAAGAGTACTTATATGTTGGAGTTGTATGTTATCGCGATGATATTTACATATACTCAAAGGAGGAAAGGGAATACGTCGTAGCAGTCAAAAAAGTCCTACATAGTCTATCTGACTTTCAATTAGCAGTATCGCTAAAAATGTGGACCTTCTATACCAATGTAGTGGAATTCTTGCACTGTATTATAGTAATCTGTAGAGTATCCATGAGTACTGAGAAGGTGGAATCTATGATGGTTTGAAAACCACCTAAATTGAGCAGAGATGTACAAGTCTTTATTTGATTCACAAACTTCTACAGACTATTAATAAAAAGGTTCTCAGCCATTTGCAAACAAATTACTGAAACGGTGCAAAGAAATCAAAAGAATTTCAAGTGGCGAGTAGAGCAGAATAAGGCATTTGAATAGCTAAAATACAGCTTCATAATAGGCCACATACTTTGCCATTTCTTTTCAGAAAGGAAAACAGTAGTCGAATCCAATACTGGTTATTTCGCACTAGGTTGCATCTTTTCTCAGTACTTTAAGAAAAAACTACATCCTATAGAATTCCATTCCTGTCAGTTGAATGCAGCTGAATGCAACTACATAATTCACTATAAAGGACTCTTCACAATTCTGCAAGTATCAAAGGAATGGAGACACTGCTTGATTGAAATAACAAAACTGATCATAGTCTTTACCGACTATGAGAACCTTCAATAATTCCTCACCTCTAAGGTCTAGAGTAGCTGTTAAATAAGATGGGCTCAGAAGCTAGTAGAATACAATTTTCATATTATATACCGACAAGGTACAAAAGGTGGAAAGCGTAATGCATTAAGCTAGTGACCAGAGTAACGTCCTGAGGTGGAAGCTAGGTATTACGAAGAGAAAAGTTTGAAACTTGTAAACTTTATGGTTTCATAGGTAGCAAGATCAGGCAATGAAGGAGAATACTGGCATAGGAAAAAAGATTTTGATTTGCAACCTCGCAGAGGTGGCACAGAACCTGTACTCAGAGTGATGAGATTGAGCTAGATGGCATACTTGCCAACTAAAGACTCAAGAATGGCTACAGGTTATGATCTATAGGCCATAGAGGATGAGATTGTCCTAAAATAAGAATAAGTGCTAATAAGAACAGAGATAGCAGTAGGACTACCAGAAGGAATATATAGAAGAGTTGTTTCTAGAATCGGACTAGCAGTTCGCAGCGGAATCTCTACAGGGGTTTGGATAATCGATACAGATTATACTGGAAAGTTCATAGTCTTACTATCCAACTATACAATTAGCGATTGCCAGATAAGATTGGCAGATCATGCAGCTCAACTGGTGGTAAAATAAATTGATACCTTGGACATAATAGAAGTAGATAATTTAGGTAAAACAGAATGTGGAACTGCGAGATTCGGAAGTACCGATATAGCAACTAGATCCTTAATGGTCAAGGAACATGAACCTTGTATCAGCTACCTACAGGCATTGGCTAAAGACAACAAACACTGGTATAAAGTTTCAGAAATACTAGAAAGAGTTCCAAAGTCAAATGCTATCATCCTACAGAAAGGTCTGAAGTAGTTGAACCTTGAATTTTTAATAGTGACATAGCAAGCTATTGGAATGGAAGCAGCTGGGAGGCAAGGGATGAAAGAACTTATTAGGTTACCAAATGAAAGATAAGATTTCATCAAGGATTAGACCCTAAACAATGATCCACTATACTATAAGTAAAGACTATTTCTCCCAGACAGCCAAGTACTATGCATCAAGATCGCAGAAGGATAACACTATGTGAAACTTGTAGCACATTTCAGATGAGAGATAATGCAGGAAATTATTATGTCAGACTTGAATTGGAATGGATTTGCAAATTGGATTAATGACTATATATGATGCTGGCATGAATGCCAATACAATGAATCATCTCAGTGACCTAAGTATAGACTATTGCAATCTTTGCAAATAACCTATGCTGCAGGATAGTCAATTTCAGGGGACTTTATCACACAAAGGCCAGAGTCGTAATGCTGCACTTAAATTATGGTAGTAGTTGATTGCTTTACAAAAATGGCATACTTCATTAGGCTACAAATGTCAGCAACCTCTAAGGATATCGCAAATACATTTTTAAAAGAGGTCTAGAGGCTATAGGGCCCACTAACAGAAATCATCTCGTATATAGAATGAAAGTTCACAGCAGAATTCTGGGAATCTCTTTGCAAGACATTGGGGATTAAGTGAAGAATGTCAACAGCATACCATCCTCACACTGACAGACAACACGTACCAACCAAGGCCTGGAAAGATAATTTCAGTGTTTTATCAACTATGCTCAAGACGATTGGTATCCACTATTACCATTGGCTGAATGTGATTATAACGATTCTGCTACAAACATGAATGGGATGTCACAATTCCATGCAAACTACAGTTGCCATTCACAAATGGAATAGATAAAGGAGCAGGAAGCGGACAATCAAAGAACAACCATTTACGCGAACTGGCACAAGTTAATATAAGAGCAAGCGAGTGGATTACTAGTGTAAATCCAGGAAGCAATTGCAAAATACTATGATCAGGAAGCTAAGTAGCAATCAGATTTTAAGTTAATAGACAAGGTGATTTTAAAGACTAGAAATATCCACACCAAATGAAAATTGAAAAATGTAAGTCCGAAACCTTACGGTCCATTGCAAATCTTAGAGAAAAGAGTATTAA
Source organism: Tuber brumale (assembly GCA_014065205.1). Lineage (NCBI taxonomy): Eukaryota > Fungi > Ascomycota > Pezizomycetes > Pezizales > Tuberaceae > Tuber > Tuber brumale. The sequence goes on along the minus strand of JACCEG010000084.1, from coordinate 223,956 downwards.
AGTCTTTCAAGCTTAATATATCTGACAGAGGAAACATCTATACCCTATTTCTTATTACAATACTGAAACCTTATCATGAATCGGTTTATGAAAATCATCAACAACTGCCTAAAGAACCCAAAAATTTCAATGGAGATCTAGAGTGGGAAGATGAAAAAACTATCAGAAGTGAGATATGCTCTGACAGGAAACAAGGTTGGAGCCACTATTAGAAGTAGCATGAACTATGGTACTTCCTGAAATAGAACGGGTATTCTACAAAGGAGAATACCTAGCAACCCACAATGGGCATGGAGAAGGCAGAAGAAGTCATGAAAGGATTTCATAGTGAAAATTCAGACATGCCAGCAAGGACAGAAGTAGGATATTGAGAAAATGGTTTTCCTACCCTGGCCAAGTAAATGTGTGAGCTTTTTGCCTGCACTAGACAGTATCCTAAATTGTATATAGAAATGAAAAAGGCATTCGAGGCAAACTCTAGTAGGAGAGAGCTCATGTTAGGCGAATGGAAATTTGAAACATGTGCACAGACCCATGGTAGGGTAACTTCGCACAGACTGTTGATTTTCGGGAGAGCTAATATAACCTTTCTACCCCCTAATGGGACTTTTCTATCCTTAGTGAGATTTCGTTAGTTGCATTCTGTGACCAAAATATTACATCTGTAAAGCTCACTTGATTGCACCATATACGTCATTGCTATCCTTTGAACCGCATACTATTCACAGGTTATATGAGAGGAGACCTTTGAAGACATCTGAGTAGTAGAACAGAAGAGGTCTGTGATGGGAATATTGATATAGTAGGCTTCAAAGTTAGTCTTTCTAATGCTGGGCTAAACGTGATGGGATGTTGTTGGGAAAATACTCCAAGAGAATACAACAGTAGTTGAAGCTCTTGAGGATATACCAAATCCACCCATACCCTTTGGAGATTGGCTTTCGGTTGATTAGTTCAAGTGATAGGGCGATTCTACCATGGTAGGTAGACCAAGGGGAAGCATGCTCACACAGGATGACCTAGATAAGTCGAAGACCCTTAAGATATTGTCATGTTGGGCTTGAACCTGCAATTGGTACTGGGTAGTCCCACATGAAACTGATTGCTTCATAACTGAAGAGACTACTAGAATGATATTTAATGAGACTAAAGTGATAAAATAGTCTATGTGGTCCAATAGGTTGAAGACGTCTATTTGGTATAATAAATAGTGCGGTCATCTCAGTGCAGGAATACTATTCCGTAACCATGAAAGTGTGTGAAACATTTCAGGATCAAACTGTTAGGCGGATATTAAACTCTACTATAACTGAGGGACATAGGCCAAAATCTGTCTATGGAGAATCTGTCAAGGAGGGCTCATGTCGCTAAAACAAGTAAGGTAAAGATGTAAAACATAAAATAATTTTATATTGATAATGTCTCTTCTCCATTGCTTGATAATGTCTGTAAAGCTTGGGAGGCACTTCGATATTTATATCCCACCTCTGAGTGCTCACGGACTACTTCTAACTACTATGCCTCTGAGGTACCACTCTGATTTTAATACACAGACGTCCAGAATCTTATAAGTGCGAATACTGTCTGACCCTGAAACTTCTTAAACCTATTTACAGTTACGGAATTGTATTGCTCAATTGAGATGACTGTGCTATTTGTTATACTAAACAGCAGTCTTCAACTTAGTTATCTTTTTTTTTTTTTTTTTTTTTTTTTTTTTTT
>JACCEG010000084.1:201083-222159 GCA_014065205.1 Tuber brumale | reverse complement strand
GGCCCCGAAAGGCTGAAGAAAAACCGTCTAACTACAAGGCCAGTTGGTGTAAAAAACTCCCCCCAACCACAACCACTACAGGATACACGAACCCAAAACCTCCACAGATGCGCGACATGAGAGAAATCCCAAACCCCAACAGTGAGCCAACCAAAACAACACAAAGAAACCCGAAACAAATGAAAACCCATAAACCATCCAGCCTAGGTCACCCGGTTGCAACCTAAGGATATTGCATCACAGAACCAGACCCAAGCACTAAATAGAGTAAATTTACCCGGGGCAACGGGGGTAAGGGAACCAAAGTAGGGAGAAGCCCGACCGAAGTAGGACGAAGGCGTGTAGCAGGACCCAGGAACCCTGTGAGGTCCGCCGGAAAACCGGACCTGGTGGGGAGGCCAGCAGCCAGAGTGCGGACCAGAGAGAGGTGGTCGTAAGGTACCAGCTAGGGGGGGTGGTACTGGTCCGAGACCAGTAGAAAGTGCAGTAGGCAGTAAGGTGCCAGCTAAGGTGGGGGGGTAGCAGTAGGGTGCCAGCCTGTGTTACCAGTAGGGTGCCAGCCGATCGCACCAAGAAAATGTAGAGGAAGGGTAGACCCAGGTGTCTTCACAACTGTCGGAATGGTGTTCGTGTCTTGCTAGGCGGCCTCCAGCAAGCCCACAACGAAGCCAGCAGTTTTACCACATCTCTCATGTAGTCCCTTGTTCTAGGAGAGATAGTGTCACTATAGTGGATAGGATACCACCTGCTGAAGCGATGATGAAGGAAGGAGGGTGGAGAAATCGACTGTAGCCTGTTGAGGAGACCTGACACAACTCTCGTAGTTTCTTTAGAAGGAGCGATACAGGAATCCATCGCAATCGCGTACCGCAAACCGTAGTCCCAGCCATCTGTTGTGATAAAACGAGGGAAACCCGACCGTGCTGATGCTAAGCGAGGCCTAGCAAAAGCGGGGTAAGGGAGGTACCCAGCATCGTGAGATGCTGGAAGTAGAGGATGGGGTATCCCCAGAGGGTGAACCTCAAAGGGAGAAGGCAGTAGAGAAGGACCCGAAGTCCAGAAGGATGAATAGTGATAGCCTACAGCCCCCCCAAGGGGAGGGTGCAGACCGAAAAGTGGTGATAGTTTGGTGTGGTGTTGAGTTTATCCCAAATAGGAAATAAATTTCAATCACCGGAGGTGTAGCGGAGACGGAGGATGCTTCAACTTAGTTATCTACATAGACTATTATATTACTTTAGTTGTATTAACTATCATACCAATAGTCTTATCAGTAGTGAAGTGATAAGTTTCATGCTGAGCAACCTAGTACCAATCGCGTGACCGAGTCCAACGTGTCAGCGTCTTAAGGGTCTTCGGCTTCTCTAGGTCTTCCTTTCTGAATGTGCTTCCACTTGGTCCACCAGCCTCCATAGAGGGGTCCCATTACTAGAAGCAACTAACCGACAGCTAATCTCAGAAGGGTCTAGGTGGATTCAGTATGTCCTTAATAGTCTCCACTACTGGGACATCCTCGTGGAGTATTTCGGCAAAATTGTCCCATCACCTTTAGCCCATAGTTTAAGTAGCTTAACCTTTAAACCTATTAACGCAATCTGCCTACAACGGATATCTTCCGTTCCACTTCCTAGATATCGCCAATGGACCTCTCTCGTATAACTTGCAAACAGTATGTGGTCAGACAAAGAGAGGCAACTTATATAGTGTGATGAAGTTGACTTCATTGATCTGATATTTTAGTTATAGAACACAACTCTCGAAATCTCGCTAATGACGTGCGGGCCCCATCAGAGGGCCAGAGGAGGGTGTTTGGCTCTTTGGTAAATCAAGGATCCATGCGCAGTTACCCTACTGAGAGGTCTGTGCACTTTGTCTCAGATTTCTATATGCCTAATACAAATTGTACGCACACTTATAAGATTCTGGACATCTGCATATTCAAACCAAGATGGTACTTCGCAGGCATAGTTGTTACAAGTAGGCCATGAACACAATGACCCATGATATGAATATTGAAGTCCCTCCTTAGCTTTACAAATATTATCAAGCAACCGAGAAGAGATCTTATCAATATACAATTATTTTACACTGGAAATCTTTACCTTACCTATTTCTGGTGACAAGCCTTCTGCAGCAGATTCTCTGATCGAAGATTTGACCTATGTCTCTCAAGTCACATTAGAGTTTGGTGTCTGCTTAACAATACTTTCTTCGCAAGCCTTTGGCTAAGTTCTAACGTTCACATCAGATTCTTTCGCAGTTCTTTGGATACCACCTCCAATGCTTCAGTAATTAGACCTACTCGACACCAGCTTTCCAACAAGCTACAGAATATTTACTTAGCATCAATACTCATGAAGCTATAGGCTGTTATGAATGTGGTATTTCCCCCCCGCAATGCCGTAGCTAATTGCTGATATTGACGCCAGGTTTCTTCACAGTTGCTAGGACGCACCCTCTCAGTTTTAGAGATGTAGACCTACTCAATACCAGCCTTCTAGTCAGCTATTAAATGTCTAGCTGGTATCAATACCTATGGAGCTATAGGCTGTTATGAAAGTAGTGTTTCCTAGGTGAATCTTTGGCTAACTGCTGACCTTGATACCAGAATCCTTCAGAGTCACTTTAATGTAGGCTCCGACACTGTGGAACCTAGACCTACTCAATGCCAGCCCTCTGGTGAGCTAGAGAACGTCTACCTGGCATCAATATGCTTGGAGCTACAGGCTATTATGAAAGTGGTGTTTCCTTGGCAAGGCTTTGGCTAACTGCTGACCTTGATGCCAGATTTCTTCACAGTTATTCAGACGCAACCTCTAATACCTTAGAATCTAAACCTACCTGATGCCAGCTTTCCAATAAGCTATTGAATGCCTACTCAGTTATAGGCTATTATGGAAGTGGTTATCTACAAGTCTAGCACTAACTGTTTTCATATACCAGTTTTTGCAGAATACTTGCACTATGATACAGAAATTTTTGAGGATCCATTTTGTAAATTGCCAAGAGTGACCTATGTCAACTGTGTGACTGTTCTATTTCATGAATTTGGTATATTGATCTAAGGCTCTAGATGCCAATGCGACATCGAGATCTATCCTAGATGTTCAGTTGCTTCGTCTGGTTGTGCCTTGTAGATTTTGTGGCTATGTCTGACTGTACCCTGTGGATTTGGTAGCTACCTCTGGTTGTGGCCTGTGGATTTGGTTGCCATGTCTGGTTACATCTGGTTAAGTTGGGTAAATCCTGTACTTGAGTGACTGAATCGTGAGAGTGGTTGCTATGCCAGCTAGCACCCGAAATCGCTATTCACATTCCCGTATTTTGTATCAGATGTACAGAACGCACAGGATATAAGTTTTATACTTTGCTGATTATAGTATTAAGCAAGGTGCCTAAAAAAATCACACTACAATAGAGAGGTGACATCTTGAAATGATAAAAAACAGAATTAGTCTCTCCTAAGAGATTTACCTGTTAGATAAGAGCAATAAATATCATGCCCTGAGGCAAAGAGAAATGAGAATTGATATGCTATGCCACTCTTGAAGAGGGTGTAGGGTTGTACAAGTAGTGATGTTTTCTCGGTATTCAGTTTTTACCAATTTGGAAATAAGTTTCAATAAGGGTAAAAGATAAGGAGACAGTGGATTGGAAAAGGCACAAATTAACTGCATCTATTCTAATTAACTAGGAAAAACAAACCATGCACATTAGACTAAAACTGTAGCAGATGGAGGTTTTCAAAGTTTCATAACTGGTCCAATAATTGTCTATTTTCTGTGATTCATTTTTTTATACAGAGTTAATAACCTGCTCTCTGTACTCCATCTATTAGACATAGGACTCTATAACAAATACTTAGTATATTTAGTAAGATACTTTTTTTTTGTTTTTTTTTTATCATCAATTTTATTCTGTGTTTAAGGTATACCATCTGCATGCAGCGCTAGCTATGGCTGACACATAAACCTCCTCCCCTATACCAGCCCAAAGCAGCCAGAAGGAAAACTGTCAACGAAGTCCAAACAGGAACGCGCACTGGCAGACAGGACCAAAACCCTTAGAACATGACACCCCCTGCCCAAACCCTGCGCAGTTGCAAAAGCTCTCCTACCTCGCAACTTGTAGTATACACAAACAGTAAAAACCGTAAAGGAAAGCCACCAAGCACATCAAAAGAAAAGAAACCCCACTTCCCGACAGTGGCCCAATACCATGGCAAGATCTGCTCCAAATAACCTTAACCCAGAACAAACTGTGCCACCTACGACAATAAATGTCTATGGCCGAGGGATAAATCCAGCAAACAGGTAGAGGGACCAAAGAGAGAAGCACAAGCTGAGGAAAATAGGACCTATGGCAAGGCACAGAGACCAGTGCAATCCAGACCGGGAAGTCCAGCGGAGACAGCCCAAGGGCGCCGAAGTAAGGTGGTATAACCTTAGGGTGTAAGCCGAGTCTGGGTGTAGCAGTAGGGTGCAAGCTAATCCAACTATCAAGTCAGGAAGGAAACCGAATGCGACTGTGTAAACTCTCCGAAATAGTGTTCGTGTCTTTCTAGGCAGTCCCCAGAGGCAGAAGGAAAGCAAGCTTACCGCATCTCTCATGTAGTCCCTTGTTCACAGAGAGATAGGGTCACTTAGTGGATGGGATACCACTGCTTAAGCCAACCGTAGGGAGGAGTGACATCGACCTGAGGGCCTGTGGAAAATTTCCCATGTACTGCAAACCGTGTTCCCAGCCATCTGAAGCATGGGAAGCGAGCAGTTGCCGAGTATGAGGATGCGCCTCACTAAGCGAGGAAAGGGGCAGAAACGGGTAGCGCGTAAGGCATACCGGAACTCAGAGGGAGGAAAGCCCTGCCATGTAAAAATTCAGTAGAGGGCAATGAGGAGAGGATGGCCGTCACTCCGAGGCCAAAGCCATCATGGGAGGAGAGGGAGGGGGGGGTGGATGGTTCGTGGACTCCTAAGTGTTGAGGGTTGATTTCAAGCACGAGGAAAATAGAGGAAATGGAGGATGATATTTAGTAAGATACAGGTAAGATTACTTATATACCGATTATAGCAGTATTAGTATAAATATATTAAATTGTATATTTAAATTTATTTTCCTACTTATGATATTATACTTTTATGAATATAGAACTACTTTCATTCTTTACTACTTTACTGATATACAATCACCATATATTTACCCTATGAGTAGAGTTGAAGAAAGAGTCTTATAGGCTACAAGAGTAAGATATAAGTCTTTTTTGAAATCAGTTAGTCATTGGTTTAAGGATTATCAAGGAGACAAGACAAGAGAAGGATTACTACCTGTTTCAGATGGGGCTAATACAAAGGAAACCTAACAAATCTGCAGTATCAGAGTATTGAATTGGTATTGAGGGGATCAATTGTTATAATAAGATAAAAATCTATATTACAGGATTGATGATTTAGTGAATCTTGATAGGTCTGAACCTATATTTCAATTCTTACATCAATGTCCCACAGTTCCAGAGTCCTCAGATTTTAGTTTACTTTCATTTATGGTATATTGATTCTATTGGGCAATATAGTGTTGATATGACAGGTCATAATGACAAAAACTCTCAACTCAAAGCTGCAGTTTCCCACCTTGAATACCCTGTTTACTACTGGTTTTTCAGAAGTATCCGGACGCCTAGGCACTCAGGCTGCCTGTCTTTGCGCCAAGGCATCCGGATACGTCTTAAAACTGGTAGTACTTAGAATGCTACCTCACTGAGGGCTAACAATGTCTTTTATAATTTCCCAACTGGTGGAGTGTTTTTGTTTCCTGTCCGCTGCTGCTGACTACGGGGGTGTTTGGCACGCCAATTTTGATTTCAAAGCGTGATTTGAGATCGCGTCTTGGCAACTTTAACTTAGATTATTAGTTCTATTAATATTGTACCTGGCTCCATTTACAAGCAATAATCTAAGTTAAAGCTGCCAAGACGTGATCTCAAATCACACTTTGAAATCAAAATTGGCGTGCCAAACGCCCCCTAAGCTATCACTAAAACTGTCCACAGTAGGGGCTGCACGTAACATAATATCATACTCGAGGAAATAAAATAAAATAATCCCAGTCCATTCCCCAAGTTTAACCTGTAACGTAAGGAAAACAAAGATAAAACAACGGCACCGCTCTGAAAACCTTTTCCGGACATCACAACTTGCCCCAACCGACCAAGCGAGCCTAGTATTTCACCCATTGTAATGAAAACTGTCCCTGGAGAAATAAAGAAAAAATAAGATAACGCAAAATGATATCATTACATGAAGAGTAGAAGGGAGGTTGAAAAAATCAATGCACAAAATCAAGCACATCATCTCACTCTCCTCACGCCTAGAGCCTGGAAGAGAGATTTAATCGACGGAAGCCGCCGACGTTAACCCGAAGAATTGGCTTTTAAGAACCAAGGGATGGAGAAACAAGAAAAAAGCAAAAAAGGGATATTATATGCTCGCTGAAACAATATTCGTGAAAATCGTACCTCGTTTCCCATTGCCTTGGTTAATGTTGGATTTTTTTTGATATTTGTGATATCTGACCCCAGTGCTCTCATCTCCAGACCATTTCTTCGGACCCACGACTGAACGCAAAACCCTATTATCCGGACCCCAGAGAATAAGCTCCATCCCGTGCTGTTCGGGAAATTGTTGTTTAAAACTCGTCGGCATCTGTGAGTTTCTCGACAAGGTGCATTGATAGAATCCTGCACCAAGGTTAGTACTCGAGCTAGGAGCAAAAGGGCCAATAGAAAGACTGACATAACAAGTAGACCGATTGTGACGATGATTAGTAGAGCGAACCCGAACCAACCTAATACCATTGCTGTCACTCCGACTCCCGTTGATACCGAACCGTTTTCTAAATTTTCTGCTATTGTCGCCGCAGCTACACTTGCCGTGTGTTGCCACAAGACGGATACGAGGACGAAGATGGCGGCAACAAAGATAACAGCGAGAGCAATCTGTGAGACAGCACGACTGGGGAGACGTCTCCTTTCGGGGCCTCCTTCATATTCTTCCTCGTAACCGGGGAAAGTAGCAAGCAAAAGCAGCGTAACGGCAGCGAGAATGATAGCGATGATCCTGGTAACCCATCAGTACATATACATCTGCTTTGTCTGTAGATGGGCCATCTACAAGAGGTAGGGGAAGACAATGCTTTCCCGGAACGTCTGGGCTACCCAGATAAGATTCAACGGATCTTGGTCCACGGAAACTTGAGCGGCAAGAGATGACGCATTTGCACTGCACAACCAAGATCCAGCGTCGGGATTAATACAGATACCGAAATATCTAATCTCGGAAATTAGCCGCCGCTGCAGACTCCTAAAAATTCCTGATACTCACCCTACCCGAGCCTCTAGCGCTGCGTCACCGACGATGTTCCCAATAGCACGGGTAGCACCTGGATCAACTTGTGCTGGATCAAATTCGGGTGCTGTCTTATCATACCACAGGTTTATCAAGAATATCGAGGGGATTAATGGACTCGAGGAAGAACATCCTGCTAGTAATAATGCTGCACGCACGTCAGCTCGCCAGTTCCGTTGCAAAGAACTGTATCCTAGCCCCAAAAGGTATCTGCTATCGGACATTTTGCGACTTACACAGCAGGATTATAGCAATCAAGATCAGTACCATTAGAACATGGTGGTATGCGAGGAAAGGAACAAGCCCTAGGCAGCAATTAGTGACTTTCTCCAGGCCGCGGAGTGTCATTCCCGCCGGGCAGCGTAATTGGCGATCGGATATGTTGCAACGTACTTTCAAAGCCAAAAACAAATCTAATCCTCCGTTCTAGCATTGTATCTTCGACTACCGACCGACGTGAAGAATGATGGAATGCACGGCGAAGGAATTTGTCAAAAGGCTGCTGGAATTGTTGAAAGCGACAACCTCCGGAATTTGACGAGTGATGGGGGGGGTGAGAGGGTAGGTGTCGTCAAATTCTATCCAAGATGATTAAGACAAAGGATTGTGAGTTTTCTTGCCAGAAATGTGCAGGATCGAGTGTGGTATGAGACTAATTGCGAGATGGGTTGAGTGGGAGGTGTGGAAGAGCTGGGAGGGTGTGGAAAGTGACCAAAAGAGGAGGTTGGAGGGTGATAGGACGGTCAGCTCGGTTTAGTGAATCCAGCAAAAAGGGAGGGCGGGGATCAGCCATAAACACCATGGTTGCTACAGCAATGCGACGCTGCCCCAGCCAATCAGCCGGCCACGTCACTCTCCCAAGACTTGACACCAGCCACCTTGTGGGCTTGGGAACCAGCCACCCGGGCGGGAAAGCACCAGAAAGCACGAAAAAGGACCCTTGATCTTCATGACTCCCGGGCGCATCCGTCATCTATCTTGCCCCTGTCCAGATTTCCCCTACTCGAGCACAACTGCGGGGAGTGCCAAGGCCTGGGCTTTGCTGCAAAGTATTCTTAGTCTCTATGAATTGCGGGTAAACAATATTGATGCGATCAGGGACATTTCGAGCAAATTCAAGGAACCCCAGGTTAGACTACCCACCCTAGATGTCCTTCTTTCATCAATGTCTAGGACAGCACCTGGGGGGACGGTGCTGTCGTACAATTTTATTACTGTTCCCCAGGGTTGTGGGGTGGCGGCAGGGCCAAAATTCGAAAGGAAAAACCACGTATTCTGCAGCATTTATCGTCAGAAAAAGGGGTCAGCTCGGCATCACCTGGCGTCGCCAGTCCTTTTGGCTCCCGCCACTGTATTGGGTGAGAGTGGCTAATAACGATACTTGTACCATAACCTCGTCCATATTAGCACTCGTATCACAAAAGATGCTATGGTGATGTGGTTTATATGCGTTTGGAATGTGAGACACCGCTGGACATTGGTCGCAGGTTGGAGCAATAGCGATCACTGCACCAGCATCGAATCATTAGTCGCAGAAGACTTCTAGAAGCTCGATGGCACTTGCGAATGCTGGAAACATGGTTCGGTGATACAGGTACCTGAGCAGTGATTGATCCACCTTTGGCAGAACATAATCGTAATTAAAATAAAAATAAAAATTCCCTGCGAAAGCTTGTTTGTCCAGTCTCAACCAGATTTTAACTTACATAAGCAAGCGACCCCTCCATGCATGTCGTCCAATTTCCCATTTTTCCTTGGCTCACGAAAGTTTTCCCCCACCATCCATTCTACCGGTTATCGCAGCAAACCTCACCTGAACCCCCATCAAGATAAATATAATGTTCTATGCTAGAGCTGTCTCTCGCTTCTGGCGGGCCCCTTCCGCTAGAGTTTTCCTCGCGCGTTCAATTTGTGCTTCCAAGTCTCAATCCTCGGCTTTCCAACCTGCTCTGGCCGCACAGTACCCTCGCCTTGCCAGTCGGTTTTCTACTACGAATTCTCGTTTCGAAAAGCTGGGGCAAGGTATGGATTGCAGCTGGGCTTGGGCCTATTAACCTCCTGGACAGAACTATCTTACTTACTCATAATCACAGTTGACGAGGAATTGGCACTAAAACTCCTGACCGAGATTGATCTTGAAAAATCAAAAGAAGATGAAGCCGAGTACCCATTGAGTGTAAAGGAATATTTGGAGACTGGCCAATTTGAGGTGTCCTTTTCCTCTATTACGAATGAGCTCTTGAGTCTAACAAATTTCTCCCCAGATTATTGATAAGCCAGGCCAGGAGGAGGTCCAGCTCGTCCGCAAGTTCGGAGATGAGACGTGAGTTTTCCTCACCTCCATTTTATCTCTGTGGAGCGACCCTTATTGAATATGCATCAGTATCCGTGTTGAATTCTCCATTTCGGATCTCAATGCTCTTTCGAACGAAGGATTGAATGACGATGCTCTCTACGACGGACAGCCAGGAGAGGGCGACCTCAACACATTGTCTTCACAGTCCCGGGGTGCACAATCCAAGGCTACCCAAGGTGAGGGAAGAGCCCCAGCAGCCAGCGATATGGACGGCGACGAATACGACGATGATCCAGAGCCAGGTTTCCCCGCGCGAGTAAATGTTACGATCGAGAAGGTCAATCTCACAATTTCTTTTGAGCTAGGTTACGCCTACTAACTTTTCAAACAGCCAAACTCGGGCGCACTCCAAATAGAGGCAATTGCTCAGGATGGAATGATTGTCATTGACAATGTATTTTACCACAAGTCTGCAAAGCTTGCCACGGCTCAAACTGCTGAGGCCGATTGGGAGAGGAGGGGTATCTATGCTGGACCTCCATTCGGTAACTTGGATGAGGACCTCCAAGTCCTGCTAGAGAGATATCTTGATGAGAGAGGAATCAACACCGCTCTGGCGCTCTTTGTTCCCGACTACATTGACTACAAGGAGCAGAGGGAATATATTCAGTGGCTAGAGAGTAAGTTTGGTTTATTCCAGGAAATGTTATATATAGCTGGGAACTAACACACCCCTATAGGTGTCCACAATTTCGTTTCGAAATAAGGGTTTTCCTTTTGTTCCCACCTGGCTTTCCAAACCTAATTGTATAGTAGCCACTGCAAAGTGATGAGAAAATGTTTCACTTGTTACTCCTCTCCGTGCCCGTGATCGGGAAAATAGAACAGAATATTTTAATTTGTGGCAAAGATATGATCAGACCAGTATTGTTTGTTGAACGGGGGTGATTAACATGGGAGTAACTCCATACTCCATACTAGGGTACAATGAATATCGAGGGAATGAAGGGTCCTAAACAGTTTCTTCGTTGGTCGCTCTTGGACCGATGCCCAAGGAAAGCCCTCTGGCCAGACTTGCCCAATTGAGGCCTCCAAGCTCCGGCTCGTTCTGATAGCGAGCAGATTTCGCAGCCGCCAAAGCGTCGTCCAGTTGCCCCTGATGCATCTGCTTAATTATCAAGGTATCCTGTGCAGCCGGGAGATTGGAGTGGCGAATGTGATCCACAAACATCTGTTGCTCTTTAGGGGTGAATGGCAAGCCGATTAGTTTTAAAGCATTGGCTTCTTTGCGAACTGTGAGGCAATGATCGATAAGACTAGTGAACAGCTCATGCTGTAAAGATTCCGGAACTGTTCGTTGGTAGAGGAAGGCTGATTCAATAGAGGTAGCGTTGAGAGCGGTAAAGTAATCTCTTATTGAATCGTCTGTGTTCAGTTTTGTCTGTGTCGCCTGAACGAAGGTGGTAGCAAGCCTTGGACCCAGAGCAGGCCCAGCATGATGGATGAGGGCAGAAAGTATCTTGTGAGGATTGATGGGCGTAACGGCGGGTTCAGCCAAGTGCATGATAGCTTCCTAGAGAGCAATTATGAGAGCCACACATTTGTAGTAGGCGGAGGAGGAGCGTACCTCAAACCTAAAATTATCCAAAGCCCAGAGACCATCCATCAAGCTACAAAAGTTTGACTGAACTAGAGCCTTCCGAGCGTAGCTTCCAGCGTCATCACTTCCAAGATGCGCGTGATCAAAATCCTTCTTGAGGTAGTATATGAATGAGTCTCTCTTTAGTTTATCTAATTCTTCCTTCTCCATGATGACGGTGACAAGTGTTCGTAAGGCGACAACGTTCTTTGGTGGGTAGAGTTGGTCAACTGATGGGTTAATGTGTTATTATCATTATAGCGATGACTGAGGAATTGGCTCCAAATGGAAAACCAAGGAGCTGAATAGTTACCATCCTCGATCTGGGCTATCTCCCTAAGAACATAATCAAAGAACAGACTCCCGTCAAGCGAACTCCGATGCCGCATAATTTGACCAATACGATCCCTGGTATAGGGGAATTTCTTATCGTCGGGAAAGATGGAACGGTAAATAGCGAGGGAGCTTCGGTCAAGATCCATGGCAGAGCCTCTGGGTTATGGGAGTTGAGAATTGTGTGGTCAATGAATTCACAAAAGAGGGATGGAGGGAGTATGATACCAAAATGAGAAAGGGAAGGGGAGCACATGAGGATGATGAGTAAGCTTTCGGAGTGGAAACCGGCATTTTTAAAGTCAAGGATTTCATGCTTGGAGGCTGAAAGGTTGTTGCCAAGCAGTCGAATCTCAGTCAGACCAACTCCTCTTGACTCGAGTAGAGTGCCAATAGGATACCTGGAGGTTTACAAACTATCCGGGCACCTTGGCTTTATTAAGAGTACCTTTCGGATCACTAAGCTGTCCGAATACTTCGTAAACTGCCAAAGACTCTTGGGGACTCTATGATACTGTAGCTCGTCCTGCGAGTCACGGGTCAAGGGACTTTGTTTCCCATGCAATGCGTCAACTTTTCAACCCCCCCGTTACCGCACCCGACAAAACCACAACACCATTCTCCCTTGAAAGCTCTGCTCACCGCAACATCTTCATAACTCCAATTCCACGCGCCAAGAAGATTGTCCCCCATCGCATAACGGCGCGTTATCTATATTATTGCATTCAAAATGTCACAAGTTTGCAGATTCTACCAACGGGGCCACTGTAAATTTGGTTCCAACTGCAACTTCCTTCACCCAGGTGCCACGACCTCGGCCTCTAATGCTTTTGGCGGAGCTCGTAATGGTTTGTTCTCCAATTACCTGTCTTCTCCATCCTTGTCCCCCTTCCCTCCCAGGCTGACTATTGTTCTACAGGTTTCGGTGGTGGAGGCACTCAAACAAAGCTGACTGACGGGTGGGTTCTTTCCCTTCCCTTCCGCTAACACTATTTCTCCCCCTGCTTCAATTTACTGCATACATTACCGCAATACCTCAGAGGAATCATAAATTGTTCGAGGTGAAGAAACCGAATGAAGGATTGATTTCTATCCTTGCAGTTGAATGGGATAGCTGGCTAAGCTATGAGACTGACCAAGAATTCTAGGTTCACTATCCCCAGTGCGGATACGATCAGATTAGATCTTAGCGAACGGCCTACCTGGTGCCTATCTAGCTATGCCCCCAGCAAGGATTCACCAGCTCAGTTGATCGATGGGAAAGATATCTCCCCAGAAGAAGCGCGCGTTATGGCATACAAGTTGCGAGCCGAGGGGATTCCACAGGCATATGTACGGAGCTATCATTTTCTGACTCTTGCGGTGACTAGGGCTGACAAAGCTCTAGGAGGCGGAATGGAATAGATTGACGAGTGAAGCGTCGTCACAGATCAGAAATATACTCGATAATATTCCGGGCGCTATTGAATTTCTCAAGAATGCCCAGGGCGCGCCATCACGATACAACTCAGCGCAGGCTCCGCCATTTGGTGATCAGGTGAATATCACAACGTCGACCCTATGAGCTCGGGTGGAGCTATCTTTTCCCCGGACCGTACTAATTGAAGTGGAATTCACAGCAGGGTATGGGTGCTGGCTCGGGCCCAGCTCAGACACCATCATCACCCTTTGGTCAAGTTCAGCAACCTCAGTCTGCTTCGGGCTTCACCTCCGCATTTGCCACGCCTACTCCTTTTGGAGCCCGACCCACCCCAGCGTTTGGCCAAAGCCCATTCGGGCAACAGGTAGCGCAGCAAGCTGCACAACAGCCGGCTTTTGGGACCCCATCGCAGCCTCAGAGTGCATTTGGTAGACCAGCTTTTGGGCAACCAGCGTTTGGACAACCAGCCTTCGGTCAGTCCTCGTCATTGGGATCGCAGCCTTCACCTTTTGCCGCGGCAGCCTCAAACGCTACTCCCACTCCGCCATCGGCTTTTGGTCAACCGGCATTCGGAGTATCTAGTGGGCCAAAACCGGCATTTGGCCAACCAGCGTTTGGACAGTCTGCCTTCTCTCAAGCCCAGTCGCCACCTTATGCATCCTCAACACTTAGTCCATTTGCTCAAGTTGCTGGATCAATCACTACTCCATTCACTCAGGTTCCCCCCACACCGTCATTCGGCCAATCCTCACAATCTCAAACCGCCTCTCCTGCGAACCCATTCGGATCGCCACCTCAACAGGGCGCTGCGAACGCATTCCAACAAGCTCAAGCAGCTCAAGCAGCTCAAGCCAGTCCATCGCCATTCTCAAGCACAAACCCCTTCCAACAAAGTCAGCAGCAGCAACATGCTACAAGCACTCCCTTCTCGCAAGCTGCCCAGGGACCAGTCCAAGCTCCCACCTCCTCGCCGTTCGGCCAACCAACCCAACCCGTAAACTCCTTAGGCTCACCAGCCCCGCAGCCATCACCCTTCAGTACACAGAACCCCTTCCAGAGTGCCCAGCAGGGGCAAGCTTCTTCCTCTCTGCAGACACACGAGATAAACCCCCAACTCCGCGAGCAGCAAAAGACTAAGAAGTGGGATGATCCGGTTATTGAGTACACGCCCGAGGAACAAGCTACATTCTCTGCGAGTTCGTTTGCGCTTGGGCAGGTACCCACGGTCGCGCCTAGTCGCAATATGTGTTGGGGGTGAAAAACTTTCGCCGTGGGTCCAGTTTTTTTTCTCCCCGGTGTCTTCCTTCTCGTTTTGATTCAACGTGTTACGGTTAATGTTCCTTTTTGTAATATCAGTTAGCGGCGGAGGTTTAGTGGGAGGTTTCCTGGGGGTTCAAGTCTTTTGTTTTATGTGAAATGCTCTAGAATATCTGACCATTTGGTGCTGCTGAATTGCGGAAATATAATCACCCAATCCCATTCAGGAAGTGTGTCCACATGTTTCAAGGACTGGTTGTGCTGTTTTGGGCATCACCATGTGACTTTATGTACTCGTAAAGTCCGCTACAACGCACTAGCTACACCTTGTGACGAGTCACATTTTGGTCTACACCTATCAGAGTCCTTGATTTTATCTCATGATAGCTTCAAGTCTTTAAGTTTGAAGGGTTTTTCTTCATCTTTAACTTTGTCTAGTGAGAACATTTCATCTTGCTTTCACTTTATTCTATTACCTCCATCTACCTTATCCTGTTGGTAACCTTTCTACTGTGGAAAATATAGTTTATGAATGTTTTGGCCTCTTAGCAGTGTTGGCAGCAAAGTTAGTATTATGCCTTTTGAAAGTGGTTGAGAAATCTGTGGCCCTAGTAGCAAAAGTTTCAAGACTGCGATATTATGTTTCAGTACTCTCCTGTCATTTAAATAAAGCAAACAAGGAACTTGAGTACTGGTAGGGAGTAGGCTACATCTGTTACGGTCAGAGAGGGGTAGAAGGCTAAAATTCTCATAAGCTGGAGAAGCCTATGTTTAGTAGTGAAGTTGACTTGGCTGCTCTTCTGGTTGAGGAGTGGTAGTAGTAAGGGTGGAGTAAACTTTAGTGGCTTTCGGCAATATGTGGTATATGGATGTGGTGGAAGAGGCCGCAAAAAATATGGTAGCAGTGCAGATGAGTATGGCTGAGGTGGCTTTTGAGCAAAAGTCAGAGCCTCTAGTGGTTGAGTCCAAAGTTGTTAGAGAAAAAGAAGTAGTTACAAGCACTTGTACTCATAAAAACTTAGCAAGAAGCAGGTGGCTGGTAAGCGAAAGAAGAGAAGAGAGAATTACTATCAAAGCTGGAATGAATGTTTGAAGAGCCGGAACTGTAGTTGAGCCTGTTCCAAAGGCAGCTGAAATTGTTATGGTAAAAGTTGCAGATGTAGAAGAAATGAAATGGGGCAGTTTTATGCAGGAGTGTGATACAGAAAGGGTGGAGCTAGAGGTTACAAAGAAAAAGGTTGAGCAGGTTGAGCTGGGAGAGATGTATGAGAGTTCAATGGAAATACCTCGCAGTTACAGCAAGTTAAGTTGTGACTTGTATTTGCTGAGAAATGGGAAGTGGCTAAAAGGCAAATAGAAGAAGCATAAAAGATCAATAAGGTTAATTAAGCAGACTTGAAAAAGAGCCACAGAGAGGTTTGAATCAAGCAATTGATGTTGAAAGGGGTTTTAAACAGAAGATAAAATTGAGAAAAAGGTGAGGAGCTTGAACATTCCAAGGCGGAAAGATAAGTCCATAGAATGTGCTTGGAATTGGAAATCAGGTTCGAATAGGTTGGGAAGGTATGAAGGATACAGGATTAAAGCAGTGAAAAGTGGGATAGTAAAAGACTCAGTAATGTCAGGATGCTAGACTGACATATAGAGTAGATGGAGATGTTTGTACTATGACGAGGATATTCATCATAGGATTTCATTTGTTATATTATGATTTCATGTACATGACCTATTCAGAGGTCATGGAGGTTGTGCAGGAGACCGAGGAGGCTGTGCACTATAGTTTGCTTGCATGCAGTTAGGTGGAGGTCAATCTGTAGTATGACTGAGGGACGTAGGCCAAATCTTTGATCGGAAAATCTGTTGAGAAAGCCTTGTCATGATAAAATAGGTAAAGTAAAGATTTATAGTGTAAACAATTTTATACTGATAAGATCTCTTCTCCGTTGCTTGATGATGTCTGTAAAGCTTGAAAGGCGCTGCGATATTTATATCCCGAGTCTGAGTGTTTGCAGACTACTTTTAACTACTATGCCCCTGAGGTACCACTTTGGTTTTAATACACAAACATCTAGAATCTTATAAGTGCGAGCAGCATTTGACCCTGAAACCTATCACACCCTTTTACAGTTACAGAATAGTATCCCTCCATTGAGATGACTGTACTATTTGTTCTACCAAATAGCGGTCTTCAACTTGGTTGTCCACATAGACTATTAGATTACTTTAGTCTTGTCGACTATCATTCCAGTAGTCTCTTCAGTCATAAAGTGATCATGTTCATACAGGGCTACCTAGTACTAATCGCAAGTCCAAGCCCAGCGTGTCAACGTCTTAAGAGTCTCCAAACTATCTAGATCTTCCTTTCTGAGCATGCTTCTTCGGGGTCTGCCGGCCTCCATGGAGGAGTCCTATTACTTGGACTAAACAACATACAGTTGATCTCAGAAGGGTATGGCTGGATTCGGTATATCCTCAATAGCCTCTACTACTGGAACATCCTTTTGGAGTATTTCGCTGAAAACATCATATCACTTTGGGCCCCTAATTGAGGAATCCTGACTTTGGAGCTTACCATCTCAAGGCGCCTACGATGGATTTCTTCTGTTCTACTTCCCAGATGTCACCAAAGGTCCCCGCTCATATATCCTGTGACCAGAATGCGGTTGGATGGATGGCAGCGATGTATATGGTGTTATGAAGTGGGCTTCATCAATGTAATATTTTGGTTATCTAACGCAACTCTTGAAATCTCACTAATGTGGTGTGGGCCCCATAAGGGGGCTAGAGGGGGATTTCCGCTTCTTCGGTAAATCGAGGATCTGTGTACAGTTACCCTACTGTGAGGTCTGTGCACTTTTTGTCACAGGTTTTCATATGCATAACATGAGCTCCCTCCTACTAGGCTTTGCCTCGAATGCCTTTAACCTTTTATAATTCTACTAAATACATTTTAAGACTCAGTGTGGTCAGGGTAAAAAACCTTCCATGTTTACTTGGCCCCAGTAGGAAAACCTTTTCCGTACTATCTTACTTCTGCCCTTCCTGGCATGTCTAGAATTTCACTACGCAAATTTTCCACAGCGTTTTCCACATTTTCCATACCGGTGGCTTGCTTCCATATGTTCTCATCTTCTGAACACACTTGCCATTTGATGAAGTACCACAGTTCCTGCTTTTCTGGATAGCAGCCGCCTACTCATTTCCTGTTAGAGCGAATTGCGCTTCTTACTATTTTTTCAACCTTTCATTACAGATTACCATCAATGTCATCCGCTTCTCTATGGGGTGGCTGACAGTTGCCATGAACTGATTGACAGTAGGGTTCCAACAATGCAA
Source organism: Tuber brumale (assembly GCA_014065205.1). Classification (NCBI taxonomy): domain Eukaryota; kingdom Fungi; phylum Ascomycota; class Pezizomycetes; order Pezizales; family Tuberaceae; genus Tuber; species Tuber brumale. The sequence continues at coordinate 204,478 of JACCEG010000084.1, read as the reverse complement.
TATGGAATACGGCATGAATAGTCTATCGATCCTATATTTTTAAGCTTGAATGCCTGTGATCTACTCTTCTCCAAGATTTGGAATAGACTGTGAGGCTTTGAACTTAGCTTCTTTGATTTCTCTCATGTGCGAATGTTCTTTGTATTTAATATTACTTAGTTCTGGATCTTGAAGTCCGGCTATTGTCTAGCTTTCCGGTCATAGTATTTTGAGATTCCTTTCTATGTCTTTTCTACTGACCATCCTGCTTGTTCATGTAGCATCTTAATCTACTTTGCATAGAGTGTTGCTCCTAGATTTTGAGCTTCTCACTCCTTCATCTACTTAGTCTGTGGATGGAATCTGTAGTTTGCATAAAATGGCGACATCCCATGTGCGTTAGTCTTGTAGTTGTTATATGCATGTTCAACTAACAGTAGTAGCTGATACCAGTCATCTTGATTATAGTTGACAAAATTTCGCAGGTATCTCTTCAGCACTTGGTTGGTACATTCTGTTTGTTCATCAGTTTGAGGGTGGTATGCCATTGACATTCTTCGCTTAATTTCCCATACTTTGCAGCGGGATTTCCAAAATTCACCTGCAAACTTGGAGTTCATGTCTATGACGATTTCGGTTGGCAGGCCGTGTAGCCTCCAGATTTCTTTTAGGAATGCATTTGCAACATCTTTGGCAGTGGCTGATATCAATTGCCTGATGAAATGTGCCATCTTGATGAATCAATCAACTGCGACCATTATCTGAGTGCATCCTTACCACTCTGGTAGTTGTGTGATAAAGTCTACTGAGATAGACACCCATACTGTGTAAGGTATTTGCAGTGGTTGCAATAATTCATACTTAGCGTGTCCAGGCGATTTGTTATCTTATGTTAGGCGGACGCCAAACTCAAGTATATAACTGAGAGACGTAGGCCCGAAATATTTGATTGGAGAATCTGTCGAGGAAGGCTCGTCTCGATAAAATAGGTCAGGTAAAGATTTAAAGCGTAAAACAATATTATATTGATAAGATCTCTTCTCCGTTGCTTGATGATGTCTGTAAAGCTCGGGAGGCACTTCGATATTTATATCCCGCGTCTGAGTGTTCGCGGACTACTTCTAACTACTATGCCTCCGAAGTACCACTCTGGTTTTAATACGCAAACGTCCAGAATCTTATAAGTGCGAACACCGTTTGACCCTGAAACTTATCACACCCTTTCGCGGACTCGGAATAGTATTCCTCCGTTGAGATGACTGCGCTATTTGTTATACCAAACAGCCGCCTCCAACTTAGATGTCCGCATAGACTTTTATATGACTTTTAGTCTTGTTGAATATGGTCCAGTGGTCTCTTCGGTCATGAAGTTATCAGGTTCATGCCGGGCCACCTAGTGCCAATCGCAAGTCCGAGCCCAACGTGTCAACGTCTTAAGGGGCTCCGACTTATCTAGGTCTTCCATTCTGAGCGTGCTTCCCCTTGGTCCGCCGGCCTCTATAGAGGGGTCCTATTGCTAGGACCAACCAACCTACAGCTGATCTCAGAAGGGTATGGGTGGATACGGTATACCCCTAATAGCTTTCGCCCCTGGGATATCCTCTTGGAGTATTTCGCCGAAAACGTCCCGTCACCTTCGGCCTATTGATTAGGAAGCCTAACTTTGAAGCCTACTATCTCAATGCGCCCGTGACGGATTAACTCCGTTCCACTTCCCAGATGTTGCCAAAGGTCCCCTCTCATGTATCCTGCGAACGGCATGCGGTCGGACGGACGGCGGCGACGTATATGGTGTTATGAAGTGGGCTTCATTGATGGGACATTTTAGTTATGGGACGCAACTCGCAGAATCTCGCTAATGACGTGCGGGCCCCATAAGGGGGCCGGAGGGGGGGGTTGGCACTCCGGTAAATTGAGGGTCTGTGCGCAGTTACCCTACCGTGGGTCTGTGCATATGTCTCAGATTTCCATATGCCTAACATGAGCTCCCTCCTTCCAGGCTTCGCCTCGAATGCCTTTATAACCATTTTATAATTTCTTCTAAATACATTTTAAGACTCTGTGTGGTCAGGGTAAAAAACCTTCCGCGTTAACTTGGCCACGGTAGGAAAACCTTTTCCGCACTATCTTACTTCTGCCCTTCCTGGCATGTCCGGATTTTCATTATGAAAATTCTCCACAACTTGCTCCGCATTTTCCATACTGGTGGCAGGTTCCCATGTGTTCTCATCTTCCGAACACCCTTGCCATTTAACGAAGTACCACAGTTTCCGCTTCTCTTGATACCGGCCGCGTACTTGTTTCCTGTAAGAATCAATCTCGCTTCTTACGATTTTTTCAACCTCCCATTGCAGATCGCCGTCAATGTCCTCCGGCTCTCTAGGGGATTGTTGGCGATTGTCATGAACTGACTCGGGGTAGGGTTCTAATAGTGCGACATGGAATACAGGATGACTGTTCCATCGATCGGATATGTTGAGCATAAATGCTCTAGATCCGCATTTTTCCATAATTTGGAAGGGGCCGTATAGCTTTGGACTTAGCTTCTTGGATTTTCGTCGGGTGCGGATGTTTTTTGCGTTCAACATTACTTTGTCCCTGATCTTGAAGTCCGGCTGTTGTCGAGCTTTTCAGTCATAATATTTTGACATCCCTTCTCGTGTCTTTTCTAGTGACCCTCTTGCTTGTTCATGTATCGTCCTAATCCAGTTTGCATAAAGTGTTGCTCCTGGATTTTGAGTTTCACGCTCCTTCATCCACTCTGTTTGTGGATGGAATCTGTAGTTCGCATAGAAATGTGACATCCCGTGAGCGTTGGTTGTGGAGTTGTTATAGGCATGTTCAGCTAGAGGTAGCAGCTGATACCAATCATCCTGATCGTAATTGACAAAACTTCGAAGGTAACCTTCCAGCATTTGGTTGGTACGTTCAGTTTGTCCGTCAGTCTGCGGGTGATATGCCGTTGACATTCTTCGCTTAATTTCCAGCGCCTTGCAAAGGGATTCCCAAAATTCTCCTGCAAACTTTGAGTACATGTCCGAGATGATTTCTGTTGGTAGGCCGTGCAGCCTCCATTCTTCTTTCAGGAATGCGTTTGCGACATCCTTGGCCGTAGCCGAGGTCTGTAGTCCGATGAAATGTGCCATCTTTGTGAACCGATCGACTACTACCATTATCTGAGTGCATCCTTGCGACTCTGGTAGTTGTGTAATGAAGTCCACTGAGATAGACGCCCATGCTGCATAGTGTATTTGCAGTGGTTGCAATAATCCGTACTTAGCGTGTCTAGGCGACTTGTTATGTTGACATTCATCGCAGGATCGTACGTAGTCGTTGACCCATGCCGCAAGTCCTTTCCAGTAAAAGTCTCTCATGATTATTTCCAAAGTCTTTTCTTGCCCGAAATGTCCTGCAAC
>JACCEG010000084.1:139226-197258 GCA_014065205.1 Tuber brumale | reverse complement strand
ACAAAGGGGGTTCCCATTTCGATTCCAGCTCCATCAGGACACTGAATACCCAATCGCCGTCGCCGTTGGTGCCAATGAACTGACCTAGGTCAGTTCCTCGTCGTGCGCCAGTTACCAGATCTTATTTACCTGGGCTGGGTTCTGGACGGTTGCGACTCTTCGACCTAATTTAGGCTTCACAATAGCCGATCTTGCTCGTCGGATTCCCGTTTTTATCGGTCTTGAACTGACCGTTGCCGCCGATATATGGGCATCTCCCCAACACGTCTGATATGTGTGGCTTTTCTTTCCACAACGCATGCAATCTCCTTCTTTCCTCCCTGTGTCTATCACACTTTGTGGGATACCGGTATGGGCCTGGGGGAAGTTTGTGTGGGTGGTTTTTGTCGTACCTCCCAACCTCTTCCTGGGCTTCTCCGTTTCATCGTCCCATTTTCGTTTTCGTGGTGGGGCTCCACCTCCCTTCACATAAGGTTCAGTATCCCTTTGTCGTTTTGGTTTAGAGTCCCGTCGGTCTTCTCTTTTGACCTCTTGGACTATTTTGGGCTTCGACAGTTGGTCTCGCCCAGTCCTTTTTCTGGCTAGTAGTGCTTCTTCTGATCGTCCACATAGCCTAAGTGCCTCCTCCCATTCTTGATCCATCGTATATTGCAGGGCCGACAACCTGCGGACAATCGGCTCTGGAGGTTTGTCTTCGACTACTTCTCACCAGGATTCCCCGGTCCTGCGTGCTCGAATGTTATGATTGTGCAGGACTGTCAGATAGCGTTCAATACTGCCATCGTATGTGACTAGTTTCATGGCTCGAAGAGCTAGTCTTTCGGCTTCTACCGGGGCGAATCGCTTGATCATATCATGTTCAAAGCAGGTCCATGTCGCCAGCTCCGGTTGCTGGGTTTCCCCGTGAAGTCCGTCCATAGCCTTCCGGTACCATATGGTATAGGGAAGGACTATGTCTCCTTTTGCACGACTGAGCGCATATATGATACGTTCCTTGGCTTCATCCTTGATGTGCGGGTTTCTTTCTAAATAGTCTTTGCATTGCAAAATCCACACATATATATCTTGTGCGGGTCTGTCCTCAAAGAATGGGGGTGGCTCTGATGGTCGCTTAATGTTTAGCGCCATCGCATTGGCAATTGTCTCTGCCATACCAGACTGTTCTGGTGTTGGTCCTTGCCTGCCTCGGCTAGGACTTCCTCTCCGTCTTCCTCTCTCATCATCATCATCGTCGTCGTCACTTGGATCCCTTGGGTTACCTCCTTGGGCACCCGAGGGGGATGCATCAGCGGCATGTCTGCCCTTTCCCTTTTCCCTACGTGTAGGTGGAGCGTAGTACTCCCCATCGTCCGTTTCTTGGACTGCGGGTAGGGGTGCGGGTCTCGCAGCTTCGGGACTTGGTGCGGTGGCCAACAATCTGTTTATTGCCGGCATTAATACTTCTAGAGTATCGTTGGTCTTACTATTTTGCCGCTGCGGTTGGTCCTGATATCGGCGGATTTCCGCCTGTCGGGTAGTCTGATCTAGACGTATCTGTCCTAGTGTACGGTTGACCTCCCTTTCACGCGTAGTGCATTGGGCGTGGAATTCTGTGAATTCTGCCTGTAGACTGAGGACCATTTGTTCCAAAGTCTGATCACGGGCTAATGCCGCTTGTGTTTCTTGCCCGCGAGTTCTATGTAAACTCGTGGTTACCTCTTCATGTTCCTGTTGACGCCTTTCTTGCGCGTCAATCTTTTTTGCAACTTCTCGCAACATTTCCTCTTGTATCCCCTTGACTTCACTTTCCACGCCTGCTAGCTGCATCAACAAGATTGCAATATCGTTATCATGGATATCTTGTCCGTCGGCGATTTGCTGTTGAACCTTAATTAACCTTAAGGTATTGTCCTGGGTTGCCCCCTTCAAATGTTTGAAGGCGATGTTGGATTGGTCGAGCGAGGTGTCTATATCCTGCCTTATTCGACCCAAGGTTATCCCAAGACGGGCAGCCAATCTGGCTAAGCTTGCGGCGTGGTCTCCTCCTGGTTTAGGAGTAGAGGCCCTTGATATCCTATGCGTGCTTGCGACACTGGAGGATCGGTGAGAGGGCAAAACTCCTCTCCGGAATACAGGGTCCTGAGGTGTCGAAGGGAAGGGACTATGAATGGCGGAATCATCCGCCGTGTCCGTGGTATTGGGTCGGGTATCCATAGGTTCACCCGCCGTTATTCTTTTTCTCGGGTCCTGAGGTATCTCCGCCATTGTGATACTTTCCAGATAGGCTAGCTGCTCTAGTAGCCCTGGATGAGTGATTACTGGTACTTCGTACCAGAGTTCTCAATATCCTTGAAAGGCTTTAAGGAATCGTATGTAAGGTATCCAACGCTTGAGACACTCTAGGGGTGTAGGTACAAATAGGTTCGGTTGGTCCGACTCAGGACTTAACACCTGAATCTCCTTTTTCTCGAGGTTTAGGATGTACTGGTAGTACATATAAAAGTGTATTAGGCCCAGGCCGAGGGGATGTCTGGCCCCCGGATAACTGTGCCTAGGTTTTCCTTTTCCTTTTCTTGCGTCTTTAAAGAGCACTGGGTGCTCCAGTCGACGAAATTTTCCGACTCGGTCGAATTCCACTCAAAATCCGAACCATGCCAAGTACGATATATGCTATTGAATTGATCCCTCGTTGGGATCCCGAAAGGTACTGAGAACCACGAGGGTTCTTGCGTATATTCTTCTTCGATTTCGAACAGTTTGGTTTCAAATATTTCTTCGAAGGAATAAATATAGATGGGACAGTGAGGTGCTTCAAAAATGTAATCGAAGTCTGAGGTGAGGGTGGAGTTTGAAGTGAACTCGTAGTTCATGTAGTCAGCCTTGGTAACAGGAGAACTATCAATATACTGTTAGGCGGACGCCAAACTCAAGTATATGACTGAGGGACGTAGGCCCGAAATCTTTCATTGGAGAATCTGTCGAGGAAGGCTCGTCTCGATAAAATAGGTCAGGTAAAGATTTAAAGCGCAAAACAATATTATATTGATAAGATCTCTTCTCTGTTGCTTGATGATGTCTGTAAAGCTCGAGAGGCACTTTGATATTTATATCCCGCATCTGAGTGTTCGCGGACTACTTCTAACTGCTATGCCTCCGAAGTACCACTCTGGTTTTAATACGCAAACGTCCAGAATCTTATAAGTGCGAATACCATTTGAACCTGAAACTTATCACACCCTTTCGCGGACTCGGAATAGTATTCCTCCGTTGCGATGACTGCGCTATTTGTTATTCCAAACAGCGGCCTCTAACTTAGATGTCCGCATAGACTATTATATTACTTTAGTCTTGTTGACTATCGTCCCAGTAGTCTCTTCGGTCATGAAGTGATCAGGTTCATGCCGGGCCACCTAGTGCCCATCGCAAGTCCGAGCCCAACGTGTCAACGTCTTAAGGGGCTCCGACTTATCTAGGTCTTCCATTCTGAGCGTGCTTCCCCTTGGTCTGCCGGCCTCCGTAGAGGGGTCCTATTGCTAGGACCAACCAACCTACAGCTGATCTCAGAAGGGTATGGGTGGATTCGGTATACCCCTAATAGCTTTCGCCCCTGGGATATCCTCTTGGAGTATTTCGCCGAAAACGTCCCGTCACCTTCGGCCCATAGATTAGGAAGCCTAACTCTGTAGCCTACTATCTCAATGCGCCTCCGACGGAGTAACTCCATTCCACTTCCCAGACGTTGCCAAAGGTCCCCTCTCGTGTATCCTGCGAACAGCATGCGGTTGGATGGACGGCGGCGACGTATATGGTGTTATGATGTGGGCTTCATTGCTGTGACATTTTAGTTATGGGACGCAACTTGCCGAATCTCGCTAATGACGTGCGGGCCCCATAAGGGGGCCAGAGGGGGGTGTTGGCACTCCGGTAAATTGAGGGTCTGTGCGCAGTTACCCTACCGTGGGTCTGTGCATATGTCTCGGATTTCCATATGCCTAACATCTTATCATTCCTTGCAGGATCGTAGATAGTCGTTGATTCATTCTACAAGTCCTTTCCAGTAGAAATCACTCATAATTATTTCCAATGTTTTCTCTTATCCGCAATGTGCTGCAACCTTTGCATCGTGACATCCTTCCGTGATCTTAGTGTAGAGTGCCTAACTATCTGGTACAAATAGTTTTTGCTTATAATATAGTAGATCATCGGTTAAGGTCCAAGCCTTGGGGAAATGTTTTCATTGGTCTTGTAGCCTAATGCGCTTCTCTCTCCATTCCCTCTAAGCTGCATCTGATTCGATAGCTACCTGTATCTTGGTTTAGAATTCAGGATTGAACTGCTTCATATCTTTTTGTAATAAAATGACGTTTGACATAAGAACCTTTTTTGGTACTTCTCAAATGTTGTACCAGGGTTCATTTTCTTTAGCCAATTCCTGTAGGTAACTGATACTATGTTCCTGCTCTTTGATGATCAAGAATATTGTGGCTATATCGGTACTTCCGAATCACTCAGTTACTTGTTCTGTGTTTTCCAAGTTGTCTACTTCTATCATGCCTGAAGTATTGATTTTTTCTACTACCAGTTGGGCTATACGATCACCTATTCTTATGTGGTAGTCCATGTCTTTATTGTCAAAAAGTACGACCTTGAGTTCACTGGTGTAAGCGGCATCGATTACTCCAGCTCCAATGGAGATTCCACTTCGAACCACTAATCTTCTTCTGGGCATAATCCTTGTATAAATCCCTTCGGGTAGCCCTAAGGCTATACTCTGCCTCATTAATACTTGTTCATATTTTGGAACATTGTCATCCTCTATGGTGTACAGGTCATGCCCTGCCACCATTCTTGAGCACTTTGTTAGCTAGTATACTATTTTGCTCAATCTCTTCACTCTAGTAATGGGTTCCTTTCCACCTCTTTGAGGTTTCAAATCCAAATCCTTGTCTCCATCCCAATCTTCTCCTTCATTCCCTACCCATGCTACTAGTGATACTAAGAAATTCACTAGTTTCAAAGTTTTCTGTTCGCAATATGTAGCTCCCTCCTCAGCCCAGTACAAGGGTTATCTTCTTAATGGGTCAGGTTTTTCGCCCTTTGTGCCTGGTTGGTATACAATGTGAAAATTGTATTCCTCTAACTTCTAAGCCCATTGAATTTGACAGCCACTGCAGACTTTTGAGGTGAGGAAGTGTTGTAGGTTTTGATGGTCGGTGAAGACTGTAATCAGTTTTTCCGTTCCGATCAGGTAGTGTCTCCATTCCTTGAATGCTGCGAGGATTGTCAGAAGTTCTTTATCATGAATTTCGTAATTGCAATCTGCTGAGTTCAACTTTCGTGAAAGGAATGGTACTGAATGTAACCTTTTCTCACAGTATTAAGAAAGGACGCAACTACATCTGAAATTGCTAGTGTCAGTTTCTACCACTGTCTCTCTTTTTGGGAAAAAGTAGTTCAGTATGGGAGCTGTCGTGAATGGGTGCTTGAGTTCTTCAAACGCCGTATTCTACTCAACCCCAGATTTGAAATTCTTTGGATTTCTTTGTAATATTTCGGTTATTAGTTTATAAATGGCTGAAAGGTTTTTAATGAACAATTGGTAGAAGGTTACGAATCCAATAAAGACTAGTACATCTCTAACCCACTTGGGTAGTTTTCCAACCATTATTGATTCCACCTCGTGGGTGCTCATAGACACCCTATCAACTGCTACTATATAGTGTAGGAATTCTACTTCTTTGGAATAAAAGGTTGACCTTTTTAACCACACCGCTAATTGAAAGTCTGCAAGACTTTTTAAAACTATTTTACCTGCTTCAATGTGTTCCTTCTCATCCTTTGAATACAAAAGGATATTGTCAAGTTAACACATGACTCCCACATCACAATACTCTTTAAGTACCTAGTTCATCATGTCTGGGAATGTTGCTCGACCATTGACCAATACGAAGAGCATCACCTTATATTTGTAGTACCCATACCTCTTTCAGAATACCATTTGCCACTCATTTTCTTCCTGAATCCTAATCTAATAGTAGTTGTCTTTCAGATCTAACTTGGTGAAGATCTTGGCGCCCACTACTCGGTCTTGAAGTTCGGACATTAATAGAAGGTGATGTTTGTTAAGAATGGTAATCTTATTTACATTTTGATAATACACAACTAGATGTAGTCTTCTATCGAATTTGGGTATGAACAATGTAGGTGCTCCTGCAGGTGATTGACTTCACGTAGGTTTTCCCTACTTGATTATTGTTTCCAAGTATTCTCTTAACGGCTTAAAGAATTTTTCAGATAGTAGATATATCGGTCCCCAAGGTGGAGTTGATCCTGTAATTAACTTAATCTCTTGATTTAAGATTTGATTTGGGACCAGCTTTTCCCCTATATGGGCTTCAAATAAATGTTTTTAATGCCAGTATTCCTTTAGTAGTGGTTCAAGTTCTAACGTGTTTTCGATAGTTCTGATCCATCTGCTGCAGTAAGGGTGCAGGTCTCAAGCGACTGATTTGTCATATTCGAACATATCCACTATGCCTTCATCTTCTTCCTCACAGTTTTCACAACCCTTTGTGATAAAAGTCCAATTTTCTGCGTCTTCTATGTGAGACACTGGGTGTTCACAATGGTACTAACTGAAAGGAATTATTATTCCATAATGACGTGCTTTAGCCACTGCAGACAACAGTTCAGAAACGAGTCAGTTCTTGCCAATTTCCAATTTTATAGGTAGGGTGTAATACTTCCGTCCTGAGGCTGCTGATGATCTATTAAAGCCTAAGATATCAACGGCATTATTGCATTCAACTATAGGAACACGAAGGTCTTCAACTAGGTCCAGATTTATAGGGAACACATTGGATCCTGAGTCTAACAAGACTTTAACTTTGTATCGCTTATCGTATATGTGGAGGTAAGCGATCTCTTCCCAACAGTTGTATCCTTTTGGTTTCGCAGCATCTAATTCCATGCATTTAGCCTCGCATAGTTTTTCCTGGTTCTTGCGTTTAGGCATCGTTGGTGTTGGGTGTAGGTAACAAGATGTTTGTTACTATGCCCGCGTAGTTTTGACCATTGAGGTCGCCTCAGACAAACTAGTAATATTTTAGCTCTAATGATCTAGGTCTACATACTAAGCGGCATTTCACCAATATGCAATTGCAGAGAACCAGTTTTCATGCTGGATGCCTTCTCCGGATATGCCAGACCTAGGCTCACAGCAGATTTTTGTATGGTTATTAGCCATTTTACTTCCCGGGTGTGGTGTTCTCATTATCACTGAGCTGTTCTCTTAGTGTTTCAGTTATCCATCCTGCTACCTCAGAGGGCCCTTGTTTACCAAAGGGGTACCTTCCTGCCCTATGCTCTGGCCAGCAGGCAAGACAGTACATATGTATAATACGATTCAGACTTGTATAGTATGGGTAATGGCCCACATTGGTTGTCCTCCTATCGGTATTGTTATCAGCCAAATCTTACATTGCTATATCCTAACTTCTCTGGTATAGTAACTTGCTTACACACATGTCGCGAGCGGTCAGCAGCTAACTTGAGCAACTTCGTACTGTTGACTTGCGGGTCGTGTAGGCATGTTAACCATCCTCTCTTGCGGTAAAGACTCTCCACATGTTGATTCTTTGTGTTCGAGCTCATAAGTTCCTCATGGGGTCCTTTCACTCAGAGCCTACTTGCTTTGATCTTGATAGGAGAGACTTGCTGGGCAATGATTTGACTGTTTTGAGTTTCGACTCCCATAGTTGTACACCGACTACCCGAGACTTGTCCTAGTCAGTACCCAATACACCCCAACCAAAGAGGGTTCCCATGTCGCTTGCAGTTCCATATGGACACTGACTACTCAAACTTCATCGCCATTGGTGCCTATGGATTAACCTATGTCAGATTCTCATCATCCCACAGTTCGCGGATTTTATTTGTTCATGCTGGTTGCTTGCCTATTGCGACTCTGTATGCTAATTTAGGCTTTATAATATTCAATCTCACGCGACGAATTCCCATTTATATCGGTCTTGAACTGACTGTTGCCGCCAATATATAGACATCTCCCTAATACATTTGATATGCGTAGTTATATTTCCCATAACCTGTACAATCTTCATCTCGCCTCTGAGTGTCTATCACACAGTACAGGATACTGGTATGGGCCTGGTCAAAGTTTCTGTAGGTTGTCATTACCACACCTCCCAACTTCTTCCTCGGCCTCTCCAGCTTATTGTTTCTTTTCCGCTGGCGTGGTGGGACTCCACCTCCCTTGACATAAGATTTGCTATTTCTTTGTTGTTTTGGTTAAGAGTTCTGTGGGTCTTCTCTTTTGACCTCTTGGACTATATTTAGCTTAGGCAGTAGGTCTCTTGCCAGCCTTTCCCCAGCCAGAAGTGCTTCTTCCGATCGACCACATAGCGTAAGTGCTTCTTACTGTACTTGAATGCACGTGTATTGTAAGGACGATAACTTGTGTATAAGTTGTTTTGGAAGTTTGGATTCTCCTTCCTCTCTCCAGAATTCTCCGGTCATGCACACCCTAATGTTTAGGTTGTGCATGATTGTGAAGCAATACTCAACACTGTCCTAGTAGCAGACCAGCTTGATTTCTCCCGGCGCTTGTCTTTCAGCTTCCACTATGGTGAATCGTTTGATCATGTCATGTTGAAAGTGAATCCCCATGGCCAACTCAGGCTACTGGGTTTCCCCTTGAAGTCCGTCCATAGCCTGCCTATACCAAATAGTGTCCCGAAGTACTATGTCTCTCTTTGTACAGTTGGGCACATATATAACTCGTTCCAGGGGATTAGTGCAGATCCACTGGTTTTTTTCAAAATAGTGTGGACATTATATAATCTAGACATATATGTCTTGCAAGGATTTGTGATCAAAAAATAGGGATTGCTCTGATGGCTGCTTCACATTAGGCGCCATCGCATTGGCAAGTGTTTCTGCCATACCAGAGTGTACTGGCATCTGTCCTCGCCGGCCATGGCTTGGACTTCCTCTCCTTTTACCTCTCTCTTTACAATTATTATCCTCATTGCTAGGATTTCTGGGAACACCTCCCTGGACGCCTAAGGGGGATGCATCAGCTGCTTTCCTGCATTTCTGCATTTCCCTTTGCATAGGTGGAGCATAGTAATCTTCATCATTCTCCTCCTCAACTGCGGGTAAGGGTACTGGTCTGGCAGCTTCTTGACTTGGTATGGCAGACAGTATCCTATTTACTGACGCCATTTATACTTTTAGGTCATTATCTGTCTCCTTATTTTACTGCTGTTGTTGATTTTGGAGATTGTGGATCTCCATATGGCAGGTTGTGTGATCTAAATGCTATTGTCATAGTGTATGGTGGAGATCATTTTCATGATTGATTCTTTGAAAACAGAATTCCAAGAATTGCATTCTCCGGCTGGTAACCACTGGCTCCAGTATCTGACCTTGGGCTAATACCTCCTGGCTTTGTTGCCTGGGAGTTCTATATAACATCGTGGTTACCTCTTTATATTCTGATTGATGCTTGTCTTGTACTCTTATTTTCTTTGCTACTTCCTGTAGCATCGCCTGCTGGATATTCTTGACCTCCTATTCCACACCTGTCAGCTACATTAACGAGATTGCAATCTTCTTATCATAGACATCTTGTCCGTCTATGATTTGCCATTGAACCTTAAGTAGTTTCAAGGTGTTATCTTGGGTGGCTCCCTTCAAATGTGTAAAGGTGATGTTGGTTTAGGCGAGCCAAGTGTCTATATCTTGCCTTATTCAACTCAAGATTATCCCCAGACAGCTAGCTAACATGACTAGATTTGCAGCATAATCTATTGGCTTTGGTGTAAATCACCGGGATATCCAATATGTTCTTGTAACAATGGATGATCGGTGAGAAGGGTGGGATACCACTACTCTCTTAAAATGTAGCTCTTAAGGTGTTGATAGGGATGGACTCCATATGACTGAATCATCGGTCCCCATCGTATTCAGTCGTGTGTTCATGGAGTCTCCCACTGTTATCCCTTTTCTTGGATCTTGTGATGTCTCAGCTATTATTACCTTTTCCAGATAGGCTAATTGTTCCAACAGACCTGGATGAGTGTTTACCTGTACTTCGTACCAGAGTTCTCATAATCCCTCAAATGGCTTAAGGAACCGTATGTATACTATGCAATCTCAGAGATGTTCTGGTGGTATTGGTAAAAAAGGGCTCGTGGGATCTGATTCTAGGTTCAGGACCTGTAAGTATGGCACGTAATGTCAGAAATATTCTAGAGATGTAGGTAAATAAATATTTGGGCGATCTGATTCTAGGTTCAGGACCTGAATTTCACTGTTTTCGTAGTTTAAAATACACTTCTGGTACATTTATGGGTTGCTAGGCCCAAGCTGAAGGAATGGGCTGTACTTGGCTAATGGTGCCAGGTTTCTTATTCTCAGCGTACTGGGTACTCTACGCAATGAGGTCCTCGAACTCAGTTGAACTCCACTCAAAATTCAAACCGTCCTAGGTACGATATATGCGATTGAATTGATTGCTCATTGGGAAACCAAAGGTATTGTGAACAACGCGACGTCTTTAATAAACTCTTTTTGGCTTGTGAATAGCTCAATGTTGAATATTTCTTGGAATGTATGAATGTAAATCAGGCAGTAAGGTGCTTTGAAAATGTAATCCAAGTGTGAGCTGAGGGTGGAGTTTAAGTGAACTTGTAGTTCATATAGTGAGCATTGGTAACAGGAGAACTATCAATATACAGTTAGGCGGATGCCGATCTCTAGTATAACAGAGAGACATAGACCAAATCTTTGATCGGAGAATCTGTTGAGGAAGGCTCTTCTCAATAAAATAGGTATAGTAAAGATTAATATGTGTACATCCTCCGTCTCCGCTACACCTTCGGTGATTGAAATTTATTTCCTATTTGGGATAGACTCAACACCACACCAAACTATCACCACTTTTCGGTCTGCACCCTCCCCTTGGGGGGCGTGTAGGCTATCTCCATCCATCCTTTTAGACTTCGAGCTTGTCTCCCCATCCCTTTCCCTGTGGGTCTACCCCACTGAGATACTGTATTCTCCCCTCTGGCATCTCACGATGTCCGGAAACCTCTTTACCCCGCTTTTGCCATAGCTTCGCTTAGCATCAGCACAGTCGGCTACAACCCTTTCTTCATCTTGGCAGATGGCTGGGATTACGGTTTGCAGTACGCGATTACGATGGATTCCTGTATCCCTCCTCCTAAAGAAACTGGAGGAGTTGTGTCAGGTTTCCTCAATAGGCCACGGTCGATTTCGCCACCCTCCTTCCTCACTCATCGCTTCAGCTGGTGGTATCCCATCCACTATAGCGACACTATCTCTCTGAGAACAAGGGACTACATGAGAGACGTGGTAAAACAGCTGGCTTTGTTTGGGGCCTGCTGTAGGCCGCCTAGAAGGACACGAACACGATACTGACAGCCTTTTTGTCACTTAGGGATGGTTGCCTCCCTCCTACACTCCCCACGGTTGCGATCGGCTGGCACCCTACTGCTACACCACCCCCTGGCTGGCATCCTACTGCTACCAGACAGCTTATATCTTACTGCCGTCTTTACTCTTCGCGGGCTTTGCACCTGCACCCCCACCCAAGCTGGTATCTTACTGCTACCCGGGCTGGCACCCTACTGCTACCCCCACTTCGCCGGAGTTTCTCCGGTACCAATCCTCCCACAGCTGGCACCTTACTGCTACCTCTCGTCAGGGCTTCAAGGTGGCGGGGCCCCTTCTGCCCCACAGTTCTTTCTCTAGGTGACAAGGCCAACACCTACCTCCATACCTTTTTGTGAGCCCATACCGGGTGAGGCATTACCGCCTTGACTTTCATTTTTTGGCTAGTCATCCCTATAGGGGGTGCAATTTGGGATATTAATTGGTTTCTTTTGTGCCTTCGGGCCGAGATTTCCCGCGGGGTTTTTCCTGATGTTTCCTGCTTGTTTCTAGTTTGGCTTCTCTTATTCTCAAGTTCGCTTGTGAGGTAGGGATGGGTCTGGCTGGGGGCGAGATGTGCGGTTGGCTCCATACCAGAGGGGCTTGGGATAGACGGCTTTTACCTGGCGGGGGGAGGGATGTTTGACATTAAGGGTTTTCTTTTTGCCATAGCTTACGCTGCATGCACGTTCTTGTACCCTAATCAAGTAATATATGATTTAAAAAAAAAAGAAAAAAAAGAAAAACAATAATAACTGAGTCACGCTTTCCATCACATTTGATGACCTGATTACAGGTACATAAAGGTAGAGGACTCTTCCTGCACCTCGCCCATAGGGCCACCTCGCCTATCCTCTCTTAAGCAACTTTTCTTTGTTCAGCACAACTGTTTGGGAAGCTGAGATGTGTTTCTTTTATTATTTAACAGCTTTCAATAATCGGAGGCTCCCCCACAAATTATACTTTTGCAGGATTCCCCCATTTACCATAACAGGCTTCCTACTTTTGCTTCTTTTAAGTCATTTGCTCCGCTGTTCAAACAAGGAACTGCTCCCAAGGTGGCTACCTATATTTACTTGGATTTTTTAAATGTGTTTTCAGTACTTCCTTGTTTTTTCGACAGGCCTGACTTTATGGCTATTGATATTTAATCCCCCTTGGAGCTCTTTGATACCAACCACTCACAATTTAGGGCCTACAACTTGTACTCGATAGTTGGCACCTCCTCTGAGAATAGAATAGTCAATCTGGCAACATGCTTTCTGTAAAATTTATTTCCTACACTTGTAGCTGGGGACTTCAACATCTACTACCCACAAGCTGATCCTTTAAGGACCATCTCTGTGAATGAATTTTCCACATCCAATCCCTATTTTGAGCCGGCATAAGATTCCGGCCTCGAACACTCCAATACCACTGGAGCCCACACCAGGTTCCCCTTCAACCATAACACAAGACCCGGAGTTATACACCTGGCCTTTACCAATGCCCCCTTAGACATTTTCTACAGTCCAGGTTAACCCGGCTACCTATGACAGGTTCAGACCACCTTCCAATCTCTATTAAATTCACTGCACCACTTCTCAGAACGCCTCCTCCAACACCCTAGTGGGACAATACAGACTGGACAGTGGTTGCCGAAAGGATGAAAGACCTAACGTTTCTACCCCCACTCCGGCACACCACTGACCTCCATCTAGACAGCTGGCTAGAAAGGCATATGCTGACCCTGACGACATTCATCAAAGCATGCACCCGACCAAAAGGGCCTCAATTCATGCAAAGCCATGGTAAGACATGACAATCACCCACCTACAACAAGCACATCACCGAGCCTCCAGGGCATACAGGAAAGACCCTACTGCAAAGTCTTTGGACGAACTAAGATCACCCTGCAATCGATACTTCAAGACGATTAAGAAAGCCAAAGCCAACTACTGGAAGGAATCCCTGGCCGGGCTAATGCCACAATCAGTCTTGAAAGCCAAGAAGGCTGCCATAGGAAGGGAGAAAGATAGATTTCCTGACTTGCTAGGTACTAGCTCCCCAGCCTAAATTAACATAGCACTACTAGACCACTTCTTCCCACTAAAATCACTGGCACAGTTGGTTGCTTACTCCTACTTTGACCCCGAACATCCTCCGCTCACCCCTGAAGAGATCTCATCTTCCCTCTTTAAATCCTGCAATACCTCTGCCCCTGGCCCAGACTAAATCCCACCTGGAGTCAGGAAGAAAGTTCAGGCTATCAACCAGTCTCTGCTAACATACCTTCTCGCACCTCTTCTCACTTATGGACATCACCCGAAGATCCTCAAAATGGCCAATAGAGTGGTGCTGCCCAAACCAGGAAAGTCAAACTATTCTACCCCTGCATCATCCTGAATTGTTGTCTTTCAAGAGACCTTCTGGAAGAGCTTGGAGAGGATAGTAGCCACCTACCTCTCGCTGATAGTCCACGAAGTGGAGCTTCTGGAGCCCAATCAATGGGGCTCACACGCAGGCCTTTCAACCTTTGATGCCACAGCTGCCCTAACCCACGAAGATAGGGTATGATAAAAACCGTCCTCCTAGGCCTCCTCTCAGTGTTGGACATTAAGAGAGGCTTCAACAATGTCCCCTCCAATCCTTTCACAGCTAAACTCAGGACGGAGGGCACTCGCAAGTACTTAGTTGCCTGGGTTCAATCCTTCCTTACAGACCGGTCATGTTGACTATGATTTCAAGGGGCCCTTGGGGTCTTTGCCTCCATTCAGGTCACGACACCCCAAGGGGCACCAATTTCTCCTTTGTTATTTGTGATTCATGTTTCTGAATTGTATGTTTCCATACCCCAAGGGGTGATTTTTTCTTATGTTGATGAGTTCTTAATTACAGTTTCTACTACTTCTTACAGGGGGAATATTAGGTACTTTCAACATATTTTTGCACTTTTTCAAAGCAGGGCAGCAAGGATTAGGATTTCCTTTGCAATTCCTGAAATGGAACTGATTTACTGGAGGACTCCTAAAGACAGATCCCTGGTATCTAATCAACCCATAGCCCTTAACAGTGTGATCCTTGTGCCCTCTTCCTCTCTCAGATAGCGGGGATACTGGTTCACCCAAACCTTGGAAACCACTACCCATTTCACCAAGCAACTCACATTGGCCTGAAGAGCCTTCTCTTCGATCAGGAGGCTAGCGCCTCCCGGAAATGGAATGCCCCCTCACATGTGCCGAAGGCTCGCTATGGGCCTTATCCTTCCTATTATTACATATTGAGCTGACCTCCTCATGCCAACACTGACCACACTAGACAAAATGTCTGTCCTGAGGAACAAGGTAATGCGATGGGTCACAAACTGCTTCACCTCGACCCCCACAACCATTCTGGCCATTGGGCCTGCCTCCCGCCTCTTGGTCCACTGATCCCCTACCAAAGGAGGATGTCAACACCACATTTGGCCTGCTCCTCCCCTGCCTACAACCTAGCATTAGCCAACCTCTCCTCGGACCTATCCACCTACACCTTCCACCTAGACAGATCCGTGCACCAGAGATTACTTTAGGGAAGGAAACAGAACTTTATCCCTCAGTGCAGGGGCCAATAGAAAGCCAAACAACCTATGAGAAGACATTTACCAATTGACTCGCTCGCCCACCTCCTGCGACCGATGATACAACAGACCATATCCTTTTGGCCAACATTCCCAGCCTTCGAACGTGGATTATCTTCAATGACTTCTACCTTGCCAAGCTACAAGTCCCTCAAGGTACCCCGGAGAGAAAGGCTGCTCGCAGACTGAATACACCAGGCCCCGCCTCCTCGCTACTACCCTTATAAGCCTACACTAAGGCCCCATGCCTTCATGGGACTACACGGCTTCACAGTAGAATGAATAAACTAAGGACAGGCCAGGAAAAGCTACCTGGCTGCACACCACTCCTGGGATGACCCCCAATCCTGTCCCATATGCACCTTCTGCGTGGAGGACGATGAGACGTTCACTTATGTAATGCTTCAATGCTCGGCCAAGGCTGATAAGAGGTCACTCTACCTCCATGGAGTCTCCGACATCGGCTAAAGCTCTGCTGTTGGGCCCTCACTTCCTTCCATTATTGGCCGCGGCAACCATATCCGCACCATGGGTACCGGGTTCCCCCCTGCCATGCTGCTGACCGGGTCACTCTCACCCCCCCAGGAGGGATTGTCTTCCTCCGCTGCTCTGCTTTGATTTATACATGTTGCTGATGAACTTTCTGGGTAATTGTATGGAGAGAATTTATTGATTTCTTTACTACTTTGAGCGGTGACCGTTTGAGGTGCTTGCGATAGATTTGTCGTTTTTGGAGATTTGCGCAGATGGTTTCTTTAGTTTGTTTGTTTGGAATTAAGGTTTTCTTTTTGCCATAGCTTACCCTGCATGTACATTCTTGTATCTTTTTTATTTTCTTTTTACTTTTTTTTTTTTTATCATATGATTATTATTACAGTACAAAATCGTGCGTCTTGCTCGTGCTATGGTATACAAAAAACCTTAATCTCAAACGCTTTAAGATATATGAAAAGAAAGAACACCAATATTGCAAAATAAAACTCTCGACTAAAGCAGGAAATAACATCCTTCGCACCAAACAGTGACTAATGACCAAGTAAAGCTCCTTCAACCACCGTACTGGCAATCATCAAACAAAACCAGTACTGCCTAGCTAAAAGTAAATCAATAAAATCCCTTAAGCCTTATAAATATACAGCCAAAGAAACCATTCAACTTGTAAAGTCATTTGAGAGTCGCTATTTGGCCCCAGGTATAAGCGTAGAGGGGCACGTTGTGAATCACCATTAAGCAAGGTCATTCAAGAGGGGATGGCGACCGGAGCCTCATCCTTGGCATAGTAGGAGAGAACCCAGTTAGAGTAGCAAAGATGTATTTCACCAGCCCATTGACTAGAGTGACTAAGGACCAGACCGGGGCTTCAGGACCTAGATCATCTATCACTGACAGGTGGGACAGTCATTCGGAGAGCCTTGCCAAGTAGAGAAGAATGGCATGCGTTAGGGACTCATCCTCGTCTTCGCAAAACCTGCATAGTACTGCGGAATCAGGATCCTGGCAGCAGCAGTGGGTGGCAAGATAGCTCTTGCCTGACCGCATTTGGTGAATTCTTCCTGACATGAATTCAGAGAGCCCCATAAAGGGGTAAGGTATAGTGGTTGGTGTAAAGGCGTAGTCCTCCGGAGGAGGGTTCTTTGCCAGCCATCGCTGGACCAGCTTGGCCCTCACAGCCATCCTGAGAGTGGCATATGCAATTTCAGGTTCCAGATACTCTACAGGGGCTATCAGAAGAGGTGATGTAAGAGGGAGCATCTTGATCGGGTATATTTCATCCAATATCGATCTGCAGAGGTTGTCTAGAGGAAGAAAGTTACTGTATAGTTTTTGTGCTGAGTTTTACTTTACAGGTCTCAAGTGACCCTAGGCTCCTCATGTCAGGGGTCTGTGTGAGTCACCCGATCGCTAGCTATCCCAGGTCCTGATGGACTCAGGAATCTATGCGGTGGCAGGGTTGACATGTGCCGAGAAGCAGACAAGTCTTGTAGTGGCCAACCATCTTTTCTGAGTGAGGTATTGGCTGAGTAGAGGGAGAGCGGCCTTACAGTCAAGTGAGCCAGTAGGTGTTGTATAAAAGCAATTAGTTATCCATCTGAGAACTAGATTCCATACGACTTGCAATTTTTTTTAAAGATGTCTGGTGGGTTACTAACCAGTCGGCCCCATAGGTCAGGATATGTTTTAACTGACCCACTGCCAGTTTTCTATTGTACCATGATGATAGGCCTCTTCCGGCTTCGCTAAGCCTTCTGATCTCGGGAAACGTACTCTTAGCTAATGCCAGCCTTTTTTCAAAGTGAATTTTCATGTTGAGGGACGGGGCTAGCCAATAGCCAAGCCACTGAGTGCAAGAGCCAGGATGAAACAACATGTCATTTATTGAGATAGGAGAAGATAAGACTGGAGCCCAGTCATACAGGGTTCGCCAGTGGATAAGTTCTCTCTTGGGAATGGACAATTGGACTCCCAACCGGGAACCCAAGTGTTGCATCCTAAGAAATATTCTTTGCAAAACTTGAATGTACGACTGATAAGATGAGGAGGCAACGGTGATGGTGACGTCATCGACATATGAGACCACCAGACCCCTCTGTATCCTGCGGTGAAGGCCAGCCACCTAGATTTCAAAGAGCAGTAAAGAGAGTGGTGATCCCTGGAGGGTCCCTACCGAGATGGGGCTAAACGTCACTGGGGCTCCTGAAAAATCAACTGGCACTTGCGACTGGTCAAAAAGGAGCTAATCCAGGAGACCATATATGGTGGAGAGCCCTTCGACCTGAGAAGATGGCAGAGTTGGTTTGAGTTAACCTTGTCAAATCTGCCTTTGATGTCCAAGAACAGTGTGAAGACGATCAGTCTTGCTGCTTGCAAGAGGCAGACTTTATGGGTCAAAGTGGAGATAGCGTCGAACCAGCCTAGACCGCTTAGCAATCCACATTGGTGTGGATAGTGGAGGGCTAAGGTACGGGCCAGGGAGGCAAGTCTGGTGGCCTGAATTCTTTCCACGATTTTAGAAACTGTTTCAAGCAGCACTATTATCCAGAAGGAAGCAGCTAATTTATAGTCTGATTTTCCAGGCTTGTCTAGCACAATGCTGTTTGCCCTTCGCATTGAAACTGGGTGGTAGCCATGGAGAAAAAGATGTGTTAATAACTCAGGTGGTAGTTCTTTATTGGCCTGGTGAATATTTTTCCAGACCCCATACAGTATACCGTCAGGGCCTGGCGCTGAGGAGTTGGAGCGCTTTCGTAGCGCTAGTGCCACCTCAAGACAGGTGACTTGCGGAACATTGCCAAAAGCGAGGAGGAGGGAGGGCAATTGGGCGGACAGTTTGGAGGGAAAAAAGTAATCTATGAGGGCAGATTTGACTTCATCAGGAGAGTGAGCATTTGGTATTTCTGGGAATTGAGTCACTTGGTGACTTGCAGCTATCTTTCTTGCACACCATACTGTTCTTGAATTTGCGTTGGGGAGAAACTTTGCCCCATGGTCACGCTTGGCATGCTGGATTGCCTTGAAATAGACATACCTTGTGGACCTACCCTGCGATGGGGAGGCCAAATATTTCTTCATTGCTCTATTTTTGTGGTGAAATATCCTTTCAAGCTCAGTAAGCTGGGGTGTCTACCAGGCTTTCGTATGAATAGAAGGGTTCTTTGTGGGAGTGTAGGAGCACATTCTTGTATCTAACAAGCAATATATAAGGTCAAAAAAACAAAAAAGAAAAAAGAAAGCAAAATGAAAGAAGATTCATATGTGTAAATAATGTTATATTGATTAGATCTCTTCTCCGTTGCTTGATATTGTCTGTAAAGCTTGGGAGGCACTGCGATATTTATATCCCGTGTCTGAGCATTCACGTACTGCTTCTAACTACTATAGCCCCTAGTGCCACTCTGGCTTTAATATGCAAGCGTCCAAAACCTTATAAGTCCGAGCACCAATTCACTCTGAAACTTATCACACCCTCTTACAGTCATGGAATAGTATTTCTCTATTCAGATGACTCCACTATTTGTTCTACCAAGCAGCAGTCTTCAACTTGGTTGTCCATATAGACTATTAGATTACGTTAGTCTTGTTGACTATCATTTCCCTAGTCTGTTCAGTCATGAAGTGATCAGGTTAATACCGAGCCACCTAGTCAAATCACAAGTCCGAGCCCAACGTGTCGATGTCTTAAGGGTCTCCGACTTATCTAGGTCCTCCTTTCTGAGCGTGCAGACTCTTGGTCTGCCGGCCTCTGGGGCAGAGTCGTATTACTGGGACCAACCAACATACAGCTGATCACAGAATGTTATGGGTAGATTCGGTATGTCCTGAGTAGCCTCCACTACTGTAATATCCGCTTGAAGTATTTCCCCGAAAACGTCCCCGCATGTTTGGCCCATAGTTTAGGAAGCCAAACTTTGAAACCTATTATCTTAATGCACCTATTACAGATATCTTCCATTCGACTTGCAAGATGTCACGAAAGGTCCCATCTCTTATATCCTGTGAACAGCAGGCAGTCAGATGGATGGCGGGGATGTATATGGTGTGATGCAGTAGGCATCATTGATATGACATGTTGGTCATAAGACGCAACATTGAAATCTCACTAATGATGTGCGGGCCCTATAAGTGCGCCTGAGGGTGTTGTTAGCTTCCTTGGTAAATCGAGGGTCTGTGCGCAGTGACCCTACCATGCGGTCTGTGCACTTTTTGTCACAGATTTTCATATGCCTAACAAACACAACTGATGTATTAAGATGTCACTGGGGCTATGGACGAGACCAAGGGGACTGTGGATGAGGATATGTCATTTCATGCCTATAAGATATTAAGAGGTCATATGGCTCATGCACATGACCACTGATGGGGTCATATGACTTTGATATTACACAAGTGTATGAGTGTCATGAATGTGGCTTAGCAAGGGTAGGTTTTTACATGACTCATAGGTATGAGTCATAAGTATGATATGTTTCGCAAATGGCCTCATTTAGATGTCATGCATTTCGCGCATGTAACCACTGCGGTGATATGATTGGTTTAAGCCGATATGTTATGTTTCCAATGTGACCTTATTCAGAGGTCATGGGTTTCGTGCATGTGACTACTTTGCTCATATGAGATGTTGAGAAGGATTTCACATGACTCAAAGTTGTGAGTCATATGTGGCACATGACACAAGGAGTGAATTACAAGAGCATGAAGAGCAACTATATATGGAGGTCAATAGGACTGCGTAGATAGGCTATCCTCCAACTCCTCTATTTTCCTCGCCCTTGAAATCAACCCTCAATGCTTGGACTTTACGAACCCTTAACCCCCGCTCTCCTCCTGCAATGGCTTCAGCCTAGGAGTGACAGCCATCTTCGTCCTCCCCTCACTGCCCTCTTCTGCTTTCCTAAGCATTAAGGCTTTCCTTCCTCCGGTACAGGTATGCCTTTCATGCTGCCAGTTCTCACCCCTCTCCTCGCTTACGGATGCCCCTCCACACCGTCGGCTACCGCTTGCTTCCCATACTTCAGACCGCTAGGAACACGCTTTGCTATACAGGAGAACTATTACACAAGCCTATGGGTTGATCTCGCCCCTCCCCACAGTCAGCTTAAGTGGTAGTATGTTATCCAATAAGTGATGCTATCTCTCAGAGAACAAGGGACTATATTAGAGACGTGATAAAATCGCTTACCTTCTGCCACTGGAGACCGCCTAGAAAGACACTAATATGATTACCGAGAATGGACATAGTCGCATTCGGTTTCAGCCCTGTTCTCGCTGTTGGATCGGCTTGCACCCTACTGCTACACCCACTCCTGGCTTGTACCCTACTTCTCCACCCTCTTTTGCCATCGCGCACAGGCGGCCCCCTTATCTCGGTTATGTTGCGTTCTGGGATAACCTTTGCGCTTTGCTTCTGCTCGCGTGTATATCAGGCTCAGGTTGTCATGGCACCTACTTTGCAGGTTTTTCTTTCATTTCTTTCCAAGATGTTCCGAGCAGTTACCTTCCTATGCATTCCTGCTTGATCTTATTTGGGCATTCCCTATTCTCTGAGTTCGCTTGTGAAGTAAGGACGTATTTTTCTTTTGGGTGCGATGTGCAATTAGGCTCATACTAGAGGGTCTTGGAGATATAGGCGGGCTGGGCGGTAGGAGGAATTGGGATTGTTCATGCCGCAGCTACTGCTGCATGCAAGGTCTTGTGTACTAAACAATAATGAATACATGATGATGAAAAACAAAAGAAAATAAAAAAGACCATGTAGATAGGGATTTCCCCTATTTCCTCCCCCCTACATTTTTACCACATTCTCAACACCATAAGCATCTGGTGTGCCCATACGTTCTTACTCTGCTAAAAGACCTTCAAGCTAGGGCCTTCCTGTCTCCACAGATGTGGCCTCAGTCCCCCTTCCCTCCACGAAGCACTCCTGAGTGCCAGGAATCTGCCCTCACGTCCCGCTCCTTCTCGACCACCTGGCAAGATCGTCCATAAAGGCGTGAGTGTCCTCCCAGCTATTCCCCCCCATCAGGTTGTATGAACTGGATGACCTGTCCCCTGGGGAAGCCATCATCCACTTCCTTCTTTGCCCCTCTCCCATGGCCTCGAGGACCCTGTCCTCTCAAATTGTCCAACAGGCGTGGGAAGTGGCGCGCCCTTCAGGATTGGTTGACAATCTCCCCTCACAACTGGACAACGCTTCGCATCCTCCTGTACCTCCTGGTCAAACCGACACTACAGCGGGATTCCTCTCCACTCCTAATCTCTCTGTGAGGGATCTTACGTCCTGCCTGACCACGCCCCTCCCAAGCCAACACGCCACCAACAACTTTGACTCCAACAACGGGCACCCACGCAGTCCATCTCCAATATGGTTCGGGTTGCTCCCTCCCAGAAGGGTAAGGAGATGGCTCTGTCCACCCCCTCTCGACTCCTAGCCAATGAGGTGTCCCCCATCTACAAGGTGGGTGGTGACACAGACGTTCCCTGCTACAGTACTAAAGATCTGAAATGGTATGGCAATCTTGCTACGTACGCGGCCAAATTCCCGCGCTCCTGGGAGGCTTAGACCTACAGGGACCGAATGTATGCCCCCCTCTCGGAATTCCATCCCATGCCAAGCTCGTCAGCCCAATCCGGCGCCCCCACCTTCGCTCAGGCTTCTTCCAGTGGACCGAAGTGGAAAATAAATGCGAACAAGGCTAAAGTAACCCCATCAGCTGCCTCGCCTGCATCGGACTCGGCCTCTTCTGCCCTCTCAAAAGGTCTATGGAGCCTCCCTGCGGCTGAGAGACATTTCCATGTGTCTAGCTCAACCCCCTTACCTGATGCGCGGTTGAACGGTTACATGCCTCTTTCCCAGAAATCTCTGCCTTTGTTCTTCACAGGGCCGGTTGTAACCTACCACTATCCTTCTGCGCTCCGGTCAACGACACAGGTACTGTAACCCTCCTAGCCCTTTCTCCCTGCATCCCCTCCACGGGATATGCCCCTTACTACAATGCGCTCTTGGCCAGGCTGAATTAGTCCTTCCTGGTAGGCAACGCCGCTTGGCTTCCCTTTTGCCCTGACCCGCCGAAGGTCTAGCTTGCAATACACTCCCTCCCTGTTGCCTACCTCCCAGGAGATGATGACGCCCTCCTGCAGTCCCTCAGTAACACCACCTTGAATGTTGAAAATTTCCTGATACTCTCTGCCCACTACCTCAACCCTGATCGTGACTCCAGAATCCTGAAGAAGGTAATATCTGTGGTAGTAGCAGTTGCACTTAAGAATGAGGCCATCGTGTTGGGCAATGCTTACCTTTTCTCCTCTCGATGCAAGATCGAGAGCATATACTCGCCTAACAGCCTTACTCAATGCCATAATAGCTGCAAATATGGACTCCATATCGCAAGATTCATGATTGACCATCCAATGTGTCCAATCTGTACTCTCTTCTACAGAAAGCCGCAACATCATTGCCAGAACCCCACCTGCCCTAAGGGTGGGAACCGGAGAGTGGTGGTCGACTGCTGTCTAACCTGCCCCTTGATGTGTGTGCTCTGCAAGGGCCAGCACCCAGCCTTTGCTTGAGAATGCCCATCTAGACCCCCGCCTCCCCTTCTCTCAGCAGGGAATCTCCTACTCCACAGGATGAAGATGATATGGACACGACTAATGACTCCAGTGAGGGTCCTTCAACTGGTGCACCACCACTCCTGCCCCCCTTTGATCTTGTGACACCCCGCCCTAGGCGTGGTGATGCTCCTGTGACACTTCCCCACACCAGGGCCCAAACCCCCAAAGAGGTACCCTGCCGAATCCCGCATGGCAGGGATCTCCCACTCCTTTCCCCCAGCCTGAGATGCCAAAAGGCATGTAATAGCGGGTCAAACCTCACTTGGGAGTTGAGCACTGGAGGCGGACTCCCATAACCCAACATCCGTTCTACAACATAACTGCTTAGGAAGCTGGGATATCTTTCTTTCCCTTATTAATTCCTTTTCACTTTTGCTTTTTCCTCCTACCCTGGTTGCTCTTCAAGACCCCCTCCTGTACAGGAATCAACATCCATCATTCACCGGATTTAAGGCCTTCATACCTTTGTGCCCTGCTGGCGGCAAGCCAAGAGTGGCCTGCTACCTCCACCTCCCCACTACTCAACAGTTCTCTGTCCTCCCTGTCTACTCCTTGACGGGGGACTAGATGGCAGTTGACTTTCATTTGTCTACCAGTTTCTTCGACTCCTTCGTTACCAAGCTCAGGATTGTGAACCTCTATAGCACGTGGGAAGGCTCCTCCTTTGAGTAGACCATCTCACAGGAGGTTGCCTTCCCCCACACCACTACACCCGCGCTGGTTATCAGGGATATTAATATTCACCACCACTCAGCTGACGCGGGATATATCTTCTGGGTCTCCGACCTCCTCACCTCTATCCTGTTGTTTGCGAGGACAGCGCAAGAAGGGTTCTTCCTTCTAAATGCCCCTGGTACCCTCAGCTACTTTCTCTTCAACCCCACCCTGTGACACTGGACAATAGACTTGACCTTTGCCCGCGTTTTACTATCCTCGAACTTTCAAACCTGGAAGATGTCCCTGCTCCCATTAGGGTCTGACCACATGGTGATCCTTATGACTCTTTCCAAACCTCTAGTCTGCCTCCCCCCCCCAGGCACCCGCCTGGATGAATACCGACTGGCCCTCCCTCGAAGACTAGATAATGGCCTTCAGGATCGATCCACTACGACTTATGCAGACAGCCACGTGTTTTCCTCCTGGTTTGACATAGTCCTGGAATGACTGAGAGCCCTACTCCAAACACACACACCTGCCAAGAGGCCATCCAACAGGTCCCAGCCATGGTGGTCACCCAACCTTACAGCGCACAGGTCAGCGTTCCACTCTACGGTCATTGCAGTGAGGAGAGATCCTCTCCCCTCGGTGAAGCAGAAATGCCAGGAGGCACGGCTTGTTTACTTCAAGGCCATCAAGAAGGCCAAAAATGAATACCGGAACAACTTTGTGTAAACAGCTACCCCTCAGACATTCGGGACTGCGAACTGGTTTGCCTTCGGTAGGCCTCCAGATAGGTTCCCCCAGATACTCAGGGCTGATAGCCCAGCATCAATCAACGAAACTATCCTTTCGCATTGGTTTTCTGAAAAGCTTTCTGTCAAACCCCCCTCCATTCTGCGTGAGTTCAGGGACATTCCCGCGCTGTTGGCTGAGGAGATCACTGTTGGCTAAGGAGATCGATATTGGCTGTGGAGATCGCTATTGGCTGTGGAGATCGCTGCTGGCTGAGGAGATCGCTGTTGCCCTTAGGAACTCCTCACCCTTCTCGGCACCTGGGTTAGACCAGATACTGTACTCGATTTGGAAAAGGGTACACTCAATCAATCCAGGTGTTCTGACGTCTCTCCTTGGCCCACTGGTTCTATATGGTTACCATCCCCCTTCCATGAAGGAGGCCAGTGGCATTGTGCTAGATAACTCTCGGAAACCTTCCTATGATACGGTGTCCTTGCTCTGAATAATTGTGCTCCTGGAGACAGTCTCTAAGTTTCTTGAAAGGGTCATGGTGACTAGTCTCTCCACCCTCGCTCACTTCCTGGACCTCCTCTCTCCTCACTAAACCGGCTCTCTCCTGGATCTTACTACCATTGACATGGCAGCCACTCTGTCTCATAGGGTCTAGGTCTTCCTGGCCCTCTAGCTGAAGGTCACAAGCCTCCTCTGTGATGGAAAAGGTGGTTTCGATAACGTCTGCACTGCTACATTTCGTGAAAGGCGTGCTACCACGGAGGTCAATCCCTCCATGGTCTCGCGGGTAAGCTCCCGCCTCCATGGCCGCTCATGCTGCCTGGTTTTCCAAGGGGCTCCCCGAGTGTTTTCCCCTGTATTGGTCGGTACCCCTCAGGGTTCTCTAATTTCACTACTCCTCTTTGTCATTTACATTTCGACCCTTCATTTCCTTGTCTCGAAAGGCCACATCCTCTCTTATATGGACGACTTCATGGTTACGGATGCCTCCAGTTCTTCTTGTAGAAATTTTCAAAAGGCTGCAAGGCATAATAGTGTCTCTTCAGGCAAGAGCGAAGAAGCTGGGGTTGCCTTTGCGATTCCCAAGACCTAGCTTCTGGACTGAGTGACTCTCGTGCAGAAGGTACCACCCCTCCCAATCCTGGTACTGCTAGAAGGCCACCTTTTTCACCCTTCCAAACTCATCCAGTAGCTTGGCTACTGGTTCGCGCTCTCAGCTACCACTTGCTTGAAGGGTACAACCTCGCAATTTTCAAGCCATTTGGCTCAGGCCCAGGGGGCCTTTGCTATGGTTCAAAGACTCTACTGGCTCGGCAAGGGACTTTCAGCATTGCTATGCCACCATCTGGCCTCCACACTAGTCTCTCTGATCCTAGACTATGGGGCAGACGTATTCTCACCAATCCTCATAATGCTGGATCAGCTGTCCGTCGTTTAGAGGACAGTACAAAGATGTGTAACCAATTGCTTTTCCTCCCCCCTGGGTGGCATCCTGGCATGCGAGTGGGCCCTCCCTCCCCTCCCATTGATTATCACCCAGTAACAAAGGCTCGCCGCTGTCTGCCTTGTGTGCCTTCCACTGGAGGCCAACCCAACGACAGCCAGGCTTCACCCATCATTTCCCTCCTCCTCCCCCTTCTGAGCTGCGAAAGATCATCACCTTTTCACAAGGAATTTGATATCTGTCTACATACCTCTGCTCTGGAAGACAAGCCCCCTCTGCTTCCAGAATAGAAAGTACCTTCTCCTGGAGATGATTGCCCACAGAACACTACCTTTCATGAATGTTCCTGGCCCTGTGCCAATGGCCACGATTGATCCCCTTTTACCAGACCAACTTCCCATTAGGGGCGACACCTGCTCCTATCAGTCAGTCATGGAGAGTGGCAGAGTTGCGCTCCTGAAAAACTGGGCCTCTCAATTCCCTCTCCCACCTGGTCACCCCTATGCTCTGACCCTATCTCCCCATCCATTCATGGGCCACAGGAGGTTGATTCCCGGCAGGATCAACTAAATGTGTATGGGCGAGAGCTATTTTGCTGCCCACCTCTCCTGGTTCACTGCCATTCGCTCCGCCCTGTGCCCCTACTGTGAGGAGGATGAGGAGAGCTTCTCACATGCCATCCTCTACTGTGTGTCCTGCAAGGAACCAGGTGAGCGGCACCACCCGGGGCTCACCAACATCGGCAGGGAGCGCAATCTATGGTCCAACATGGACATCCGCGACTCACGGGCCCAGTACTTAAACCTGACCACCACCAGATTCCCACCGGGTATGCCGCCAGCCTGCTACAACTACCCGCCACGGCTATTTCTGCCCCCACAGATGCTTCTGATTCATGGCTTTAATGATTGAATGCAGAGGCACAACCCCATTTCTTTCTACCTGGGTCTGGTTATGTTTTTCATTACAATTATGCTTTTGCTAGTTTTGGTTGCTTAGGGATTTCGTGTTGGCTATCGGATACAAGGTAGGAGGGTTTTGCGAATGCACTGTGTTGTTTCCTTTGTATGTGCGTGCTTGGAGATGGAGGTTTTATTTATGCCACAGCTAGCACTGGATGCAAGTTCTTGTACTGTAAACAATGAATACATGATGATAAAAAAAAAGAAGTAAAAAAAAAAAAAAAGTAAAAGCAGTAAGAAGAGACCAAGTAGATAGGCCATCGTCCGTCTCTATTTTCATCACCATGGAAATCAACCGTCAACGCTTGGACTTCGCGAACAATCCAACCCCCTCTCACCTCTCGGGATGGCTTAGGCCGAGTAGTGAAGGCCATCTACCTCCTCTCCTCATGGTCCTCTTCTGCTTTTCACGTGTCAAGGCTGTCCTCCCTCTCGGTTCTGGTATGCCTGTCACACTGCCTGTGCTTGCCCCTGCTCTCGCTTAGCTACGCCACTCCTCACAGTCGACAGCCGCTCGCTTCCCATGCTTCAGACAGCTATGAACACGGGTTGCACTGGGTGAGAATTCTTCAACAGGCTCACGGGTCGATCTCGCACCTCCCCACAGTTGCCTTAAGTGGTAGTATGCCATCAACTGAGTGACGCTATCTCTCATAGAACCAGAGACTTCATGAGAGACGTGGTAAAATCACTTGCCTTGTATGCTGGGGACCGCCTAGCATGATATGAACACGATTACGGAGAGGCGATACGGTCACGTTAGATTGCTCCCCTGTTTTTGCGGTGGGATTGTCTTGCACCCTACTGCTAAACCCTTCCTCAGCTTGCCCCCTACTGCTCCACCCTCTTTTGCCATCGCCCACAGGGGGCCCACTTTCTCAGTTACGTCGCGTTTCGGGATAACCGCAACAACCTTCTGCTGCTAGCGTGTATATTTGGTGTGGTTGTTGTGGGATCTGCATTTCATGTTTTTCTTTTGTTTGTTTCCAAGATGTTTAGCGCAGTTACCTTCTTATGTTCTCCCGCTGGTTCTTAGTTAAGCCTCTCCTATTCTGGAAGTTCACATGTAAGGAAGGGACGGGCTTTTCTTTTAGACGAGATTTGTGGTTATGCCAAGACAAGGGGGTCTGGGAGATATGGTTGGGCTGGGCGGAGGATAGAATGAGTGTTGTTTATACCATAGCTAGCATTGCCTGCAAGTTCTTATACCCTAAATAACAATGAATACATGATGATAAAAAGAAAAAAGTGAAAAAGAAGAAAAACTAAAACCAAGTACATAGGCGTCCTCTATCGCCTCCATTTTCCTCACACTTGAAATCAACCCACGACGCTTGAACTTCACAAACCTCCTGCCCCCCTCTCCTCCCATGATGGGTTCGGCCTAGGAGTGATGGCCACATACCTCGTCCCCATACTATTCTCTTCAGGTTTTTCTTGCGTGTTGAGGCATTCCTCCCTCTGTATTCCGGTATGACTTTTGTGCCATTCATTTCTGCCTCTCTCGTCACTTAGCAACGCTACTCCACACTGTTGGTAACCATTCACATCCCATGCTTCAGACAGCTGGGAACATGGTTCGCGGTACACAGGAAATCTCAACAGGCCCCAAGGTTGATCTTGCTCCTCCCCACCGTTGACTTAAGCGGTGGTATCCTATCCACTAAGTGATGCTATCTCTCTGTGAACCAAGGACTACATGAGAGATGCGGTAAGCTCCCTTGTCTTCTGCCTCTGGGGACTGCTTAGCAGGACACGAACATGATTACTGAGAGTCAACATGGTAGCGTTCAGTTGCTGCCCTGTCCTGGCGGTTGGCTTGGCTTGCATCTTCCTGCTACACCTTCACGCGGCTTGCATCTTACTGCTACACCACACTCGGCTTGCACCTTACTGCTACACCGTCCTTCTTCGGTGCTCTCGCGGCGTCTCAGCTGGACTTCCCGGTTTGGATTGCATTGGTCTCTGTGCTTTGCCACCGGTCCTTTATTTTCCATAAGGCCTTTTCCCTATGTTCACACACCACCTTTGCTGGGTATATCCCTTGGGCCACAGGTGTTTTATTGTCGTAGGTGGCTCTAAGATTCTGTTGTATGTTTGCAGTTTAAGTTATCATGTGTGGTTCTCGCCATGGGTTTGCGCTACTGTCGGGGTGCAGTGTTTCTTTTGTTTGGATGTTCTTGCTGGCTTTCTTTTTACTCTCTTTACCACTCATATATACTACAAGTTCGCTGGGTGGGGGAGTTCTTTAGACTGCACAGAGTTTGTTCACAGGGTATCATATTCTTTGGGCTTTGCAGTGTTGTCTGCCAGTACACGTTTCTGTGCGGGCTTTGTTGATGGTTTGTCTTCTTACTGGTTGGGTGCTGGCATAGGCATGAAGGTTAGTGCATCTGCCGTAGCTTGTGCTGCATGCCGACAGTGTTCCTTTAACCATAGAATTCAACTGATAATAAAAGGAAAACAAGACGACAGCGGCAATAGGCCATCCTCTGTCACCTCTATTTTCCTGGCTCTTGAAATCAACCCTCAACGCTTGGACGTCATGAACCAGCCACCCCCTACTCGCCTCCTACAATAGCCTCGGCCTAGGAGTGACAGCCACCTACCTCCTCCTCTCAATGCCGTCTTTTCCTTTTTATGCGTCCTTGCTTTCCTCCCTCTGGGTTCCAGTATGCCTTTCTTGCTGCCTGTTCTTGTCCCTGTCCTCGCTTAGCGAGGCCCCTCCTCATGATCAGCGACCGCTTACTTCCCACACTTCAGACAGGTGGGAACATGGTTTGCTGTACATGAGAGCTCTATAACAGGCCAATGGGTTGATCTTACACCTCTCCACACTTGGCTTAAGCAGTGGTATCCCATCCACTAAGTGAGGCTATCTCACGCAGAACAAGGGACCACATGTGAGACCCAGTGAAATCGCTTGCCTTCTGCTTCTGGGGACAGCCTGGTAAGACAAGAACAAGATTACCGAGAGTCAACACCATGGCATTCGGTTGTTGTCCCCTCCCTGTGGTTTGGACCAGCTTGTACTCTACTGCTACAACCGTCCTT
Organism: Tuber brumale; assembly: GCA_014065205.1. Taxonomy (NCBI): domain Eukaryota; kingdom Fungi; phylum Ascomycota; class Pezizomycetes; order Pezizales; family Tuberaceae; genus Tuber; species Tuber brumale. The sequence continues at coordinate 167,230 of JACCEG010000084.1, read as the reverse complement.
GGCTTGCACTCTACGACTCCACCCTCTCTGGCCGGGCTTGAAGGCAGTCCCATGTCTCAGTTATGTCGCGTTCCGAAATAACTACTATGGTTTCTGCTGCCAGCACCCATATCTGATGCTGTTCATGTGGGAATTTTGCTTTGATGTTTTTTGGTTTTTCCGTGATGTCTTGTTAGGTTACCTTCCACCAGTTTACTGCTTGTTTCCTAGTTAGGTTTCTCCTATCCTTAGGGTAAGCTTGGAGGTTAGGTATGGACTTTTCTTCAGGGCCACATGTGCGGGTCAGACCACACTAAGGGGTCTTGGAGATAAGGTTGCACCTGGCGGGTAGAAGAATTGGGATTGTTTAAGCCATAGCTAGCGCTGTATGCATGATGCCTTCTTGTGTTCTAAATAACAACGAATCCATAATCATAAAAAAAGGAAGAAAAAAGAAAAAAAGAAAAAGACTGAGTAGATAGGTATCCTCTGTCTCCTCTGTTATCCTCAAGCTTGAAATCAACCCTCTATGGTTGGACTTCACGATCCATCCCGCCTCCACCTTTCTCCCATGATCACTGCGGCCTTGGAGTGATGGCACCCTACCTCCTCCGCTGACTGTCCTCTTCTGCCTCTTGCACCTCGAGGCTTTCCTCTCCAAAGGTCCTGATATCCCTTTTGTGCCGCCTGTTCTCGCACCTACTCTTACTTAGCGAGGCCCCTCCTCACAGTCAGCGACTGCTTGCTTCCTACGCTTCAGATGGCTGGGAACATGGTTTACAGTACCCAGGCACTCTCAACAGGCCCTAAGTGGATCTCGCACGTCGCCACAGTTGGCTTAGGCGCTGGTATCAAATCCACTAAAGGACACGACCTCACTGAGGACAAGGGACCAGATGAGAGATGTGGTAACATCGCTTGCCTTCTGCCACTCGGGAGAGCCTAGCACGACATGAACACAATCACTGACAGTTGACACAGTCATGTTCAGTTGTTGCTCCATTCTGGGGGTTGGATCAGCTTGCACCCTACTTCTACCCCATCCCTCGGCTTGCAACCTACTGCTCCAACCTCCCTTGCTGTGCCCACAGGGGGTCCCATGTCTTGCTTGCATCATGTTCTTGGAAAACCTCTACGGTTTGCCCTGCAAGCATGCTTTTGTGGCTTGGTTGTTGTGGGATTTAGCATTGTTATTTTTTCTGTTATGTTTTTTGAGATGTCCTGTATGGTTATCTTCCTACATTTTCCTGCTTGTTTCTTGGTTAGGTTTCTCCTGTCCTCTGAGTTCACTTGTGGGTTGGGTACAGGCTTTTCTTTGGGGCGAGATGTGGGGTCGGGCCAACACCAGAGGGTCTTGGAAATATGGTTGGGCCTAGTAGGAGGAGGACTGGAGATTGTTTACACCATAGCTAGCGTGGCACACAAGTTCTTGTACACTCAATAACAACAAATACAGGATAATAAAGAGAAGGGGGCGAAGAAAGAGAAGAGACTGAGTAGATAGGCTGTTATCCCTCTTTTCTGTTTTCCGTATTCCTGAAATCAACTCTTAATGCTTGTTCTTTGCAAACCATAAGCCCCTCCTCCACTCCCACGATGGCTTTACCCTAGGAGTAATGGCCATCTCCATCGCCCCCTCACTTCCCTCTTCTGCTTTTCCCAGCATCAGGACTTTCATTCCTCTGGGTGCCGGTATGCCTCTCGCCCTGCCTATTCTCTCCCCTTTCCTCACTGAGCAAGGCTGCTTTTGATGGTCAGCGACTGCTCACTTCTCATACTTCAGACGGCTGAGAACACAGTTTACAGTACGCGAGAACTCGTCAATCAGCACATGGGTTGATCTCGCCCCTCCCCGTGGTCCGCTCAAGCCATGGTCTGCCATCCCCTAAGTGGCGCTATCTGGTAGAGAACAAGGGACTACATGTGAGACGTCCGGAAATCCCTGGCATTCTGCCACAGGGGACCGCCTTGTAAGACACGATCTTGATTACCGTGAGTTGACATGGTTGTATTCATTTTTTGTCCTGTTATGGCAGTTCTCACAGCTTGTACCCTAATGCTACACCCACTCTTAGCTTGCACCCTACTGCTCCACACTGTTTTGCTCTCGCCCACTGGGGGCCGACTTTCTTAGTCATGTCGAGTTCACGGATAGCTTTCACAGTATTCTGCTACCAGCCCCTATACCCAGGATGGTTGTTGTGGAATCTGCTTTGCTTGTTTTTCTTTTATTTGTTTCTGAGATGTTCTGGACGGTTATATTCTGATGTTTTCCTGCTTGTTTTTAGTTAGGCTTCTCCTAGTCTCACAGTTCGCTTGTGAGGTAGAGATGGGTTAGTCTTTTAGGTGAGATGTGTGGTCATGATCATACCAGACGGTATTGGAGATCTAGTCGGGCCCGGCATATGGAGAAACAGGGATTGTTTTTACCTTAGCTAGCACTGTATACACATTCTTGTACTCTGAATAACAATGAATACATGATGATGACAAAACAAGGAAAAGAGCAAAGAAACAAAAACCGTATGGATAGGCTCTTCACCCGTCATTAAAAGTTATTTTCTTACTTATAACTTTGTACTGTTATGAATATAAAACCTTCACGCTCTTTAGGACTTTACCTATATGAGACGTGAGCTCTACTACGTGAGTAGAGTGGAAGGAAGAGTATGATAGGTGATAAGAACAAGAGACATGCAAGTCTCTCCTACCTTATTGTCGGCATAGGCCCAAGAGCTATCGTCAAGAAAGAACGAGAGAAATATCATCTACCCATTGCCAAGAAGCGATACCTGCTAGCGATTGTAACATCATGAAGCATCACTTATAGCGATACTTATACGATACCAGGGCGGACTATACTCTTTCGAGGACCCATCCTAGAGTTACCAGAAGTAGCAGGCTAACTACAATGAATGGTTTCACAGCGCAGGCAAAGGCCAAGGGTGTTAACACACATGGAACAGTCGACATACGATGAGTCTAACTCTAAAGCTGAAACAAGAAGATGGAGGTACTTGGACTAGTCAGAGAAAAAGCAGCTGGCCCCGTGCTAGGCCCAGTAAGAGGGGTAAGGCCAGAGCTCAGTAATAAACAGATGGAACAGATCCTCCAACAAATGGAGCAATACTGCTGGAAAGTCTAACACCAAGAAACCTACCGAGGAAACAGAAGCTAGCTCCGGAACTGGTTAGTAGTGTTAACAATATACTGCTGTACCATGAGATGGTAAGTAAGATGGAATGCAAAGAAAATTGTCTACGTTTCCAACGTTTTCCAGAATGACGCGAGCAAATGACTCACGCCATATACAGAAGGAAATAAACCTATCGAATGGAGAAGCTGGAACGACTTCAAAAATGCAATCAAAAAGCAGTTTCGTGATGTGGATCTGCGAGGAGCAGCTAGGATCAAATTAATGAACCTGGAACAAGGATTGCGTACCATCACGGATTACAGGAAAGAGTTCAGACTCTATCAAACAGGAGAACTCATGGATGATGCAATGGCATCGAAATCACTATATGCAGAGAAGTCGGAAAGGCTGCGGAAAGAATTCAAACTCTACAACTCCGAGGTTGACACTGTTATAGAACTGGCTGAATGGACCACCTAGAAAGAAACCAGGCTGGCAATTCTGAAAAAGCGGAAAAATGGAAAACAAGGAAAGAAGAAGGAGAGCTACAACAGGAGATATACTGATAAAATGTGCAGAGCAGTATCGCAAGCCTTGGGGGGAAGTTTCAAGCCAAATATTGATCGTGTGGTGGAAATGAACAAGGCACAAACGAGACGACTTCTCAACCTATCAAACAAGGAATACAAGAAGCGAAGAGATCAGAATCTCGGGTTGAGATGTGGGGGAAAAGGACATCGAATCTGGGAATGTCGAAGCACACCAGTCAATGGACAAAAACAGATTACACCTGCCTAAGGCAACAACTGGTTCAAGCAGCAGAGAAGGACCAACTAGAGGGAGATGACCACAGAGGAAGAACAATCAGAAAAAGATGATGGTCCACAGTAAGGGATGGTCTGGAGGACAAGAAGAAGGAGAAAACTATTGTAGGTAATTGGATGAACGGAAAAGAATGGAAGAATATCACCATGGCAAACTGCTAGACGGCATTACTGGAACAGGAAGGAGCTCGTGTCATGATCAAGGCGACACAATTCGAAAAAGAAAAGAAAGGCACTACTATGCGTGCGATGCATGACTCAGGGGGAACAGAAGATTTCATCATAGAGTAAATCTGTGACAAATACAACTATCCCCAGACACCGACACAAAAGAAGAGACAGGTCTATCTGGCAGATGGAAAACCCAGCACAATGGGACCAGTAACCCATACGGTACAAGTAGCTATGACTAGCGGCAGTCATAGGGAAGAGGCGACCTTTCAGGTAGCTAACCTGAAGAACCATGAGCTTGTCCTAGGGATACCATGGTTAAGACAGCACATCCCGTGATTGACAGGGACAATAACAAGATTATATTAGCTAGCGAACAATGCACGACAAGATCTCCCAACAGTTTGCCCATGGTGTATATGATACCCGAAAGGGAATCACAAGTAGAGGACCTGAAAGCAGGATCTGAGCAACTCTAAGAAGAACTGGATCACACAATCAGATTCAAGAAGTTCACAACAATGGGTTGAGACCCACTGAGTGTTCCCAACAGGTGGCAGGGTATGACCTATACACCTATGAAAATAAGGTGATCAAAGCGAGAGATCAAGAAACGATATCTACAGGGATAGTAATAGGATTACTCCCTGGTAGCTATGAAAGAATAGTATGACGTAGGGGACTGGCAGTCAAGAAATGACTCATTCCCAACACAGGAGTGATTGATGCGGATTATACCGGACAGGTCAAGGTGGTCCAGGCCAACCCAAGAGATATGGACCAAGATATCTGACAGCGAGATTGTCTAGTACAGTTGATCATCAAAAAGATCAGCAAGGAAGAAATGCATCAAGTACGAGAACCTCATGATACCAGGAGAGGAATGAAAAGCTTTGGCAGCATGGATAGCGCAAAGACCAAGAAGGAAGAATCAGTGCAAATTCAAGAGATATCCGTCCACACTTTTGGTAGATATTACAAGGGTAGAGATCTTATGAGGGTCCGCGGGGGGAATCCGTGAGAGGAAAAATTGAAACTAGCACGAATCAATATCAGCACCAGGCTGGTGATATGACAATAGCAACAGCGAAAGGATAAGGAGTAGTATAATATAATACCATCCGAATACCAAGGATTCAGGAACTTATTCCAGGAAAAAGAGGCCGACAGACCACTACCAAGAAGGCCAAGAGTGGATCAAAAAATCTACGTCGAGAAAGATGAGAAAATGAAAGCAAAGAAGAAGATTCCATATCAACACCTCTACCCACTGGGGGAAAATGAATTGCAGGTATTATGAGGATACATTTAACAGAACATTAAAAGAGGATAGATACGACACTCGTTAGTATCCGCAGGATCACCAATCCTCTTCATCAAGAAAAAGAACAAAAAGATGAGGCAATGCATGGATTATTGAGCTCTCAACTTGGTAACCAAGAAGGACTGATACCCGCAACCACTGATAGGAGAAGGACTAGATAGGCTAAGCACGGCAAAATATTTCACCAAACTGGATAGCAAGGACACCTACCACAATGTATGAATAAGCGAAGGAGACAAATAGAAAGCAACCTTTGCGACAACATATGGAATGTACAAATACTTGGTCAGGCCTTTTCGGCTAACCAAAGTGCTGGTGTCATTCCAACAATGAATCAACCAGGTACTCAACAAACTCCTGGATATATGTCGTATGGTCAATCAGGACGAGGTCCCCATATACTAGAAAAATATGGAACAACATCAGCACGACATCAGCAACATCATGGGCGAGATTCAGCAATCCGGGATGAAAATTAAGTAATCCAAATGCGAAATGCCGACTGTGGTAACGGAATACCTAGGGTTCAGCATCAGCAGAAAATGAGTGTAAGTGGACCCAGTCCAGACAGCGGCCATATGGGACTGGGCAAAGCCAAACAACAAAGTTGACATCCTGCCCTTCATGAGATTCTGCAACTTCTATCGAGGGTTTATAGAGGGATTTAGGCGAATGTCGAAACCTCTATATAAGCTAGCGAAGAAAGACATAAAATATGAATAGGGAGAGAAGGAGCAGAAGGCTTATGATAACATTAGGCCCAAGCTCATGACGGTACTGATATTGGTACACTTCGACCCATGAAGAGAAAGGACAATTGCGACAGAAGTGTCCAAGTGTGTCAGTTCGGGGATGCTATCAGAGAAATCCGAAGAATGAAAATGGCGCCCACTGTGCTATTGGGGCAAATGATGACACCAGCTGAATGCAACTTAAGCGTCGCTAACGAGAAGCTATTAGCGCAAGTTCCAGGGCTCTAGGAGTGGAGAAGATACATACAGTACAAGGACCATCAGGTGATGATTCTAACCAATCGCAAAAACCTAGTTCCCTACATGAAGTCGAAGGAACTCAACTACAGACAAATCAGATGGATGGAGAGCCTGAGCAAATACAACTTCAAAATCGATTACTGACCAGGAAAGGAAAGAGGAAAACCAGATGCATTGAGAAGGATTGCAAGCGACAAACCACAAGAAAAGGAGGACGAAAGGAGCAAGCAAAAGAACCGAATACTGCTCCTGCAGGAACACTTCAAAGCTGTCAGGTTGACTGAAATCTAGGCCAAGGAGGACGAAGAACTATGAAAAGCAAGCGAGGGAGAAAAGGACTTCCGAGAAATAAGGGAAAGCCGTGATAAGGCATGCAATATATGGATTATTAAAATCCCATGAGATACCAGGACAACCATGGGCATCGATATCTATGGATTTCATAACAGATTTACCTAAGGCAAATGGATATGACTCAATATTGGTTGTGGTGAATCGCCTGACCGAAATGAGTCCTTTCCTACCAGTATGAATGGATATGACAGGAGGGCAGTTCACTACAACGTTCATCAAGGAAATCTTTCCTCTACAAAGATTGCGAAAAGATATCATCATTGATTGAGGATTCATATTCACCTCGGGAATATGGAACAAGATAACGGAAGAACTGGGAATCAAAAGAAATATGTCTACAGCCATCTACCAGCAAATGAAAGGAAAAACAGAACGAATGAATGGCATACTGGAAGAATCCCTGCAGGCCTACATCAACTAGCAGCAGGACAACTGGGATGAGCTACAACTGATAGCAGAGTTTGCCTACAACAATAGAAGGCAAGAAACAATTAAGAAAACACCTTTTTACGCAAACTACGGTCACGACCCAGAATATCAGGACATAGGTCATACCACCAAAGGACTAATAACGGAGAAAGAAGATATGAGTTAATTACATGACACCCTGTGGGGAGAAATGACGACAGCGCAATTACGACCAAGAGAAAACTATGATTAACACGGAAAACCCGATCGCCACCCACGAGGAGTGGATAAGGGGTGGTTGCTAGTGAGAAATGTGTAGTCAACGCAACCATCCAAGAAATTGAACTGTGAGAAAATGAGACCATGCAAGATATTGGAAAGGATAGGGAAACAAGCATATAAACTTGATCTTCCCTCGTCCATAAAGATACACAAGACATTGCACATCTCGCTTTGGGAACTTTATCAGGACAACCAGTATCCCTCACAGGCGATCACATCTCTTCCACTGATCGAACTTGCCAGAGAACTGGAATACCAACTCAAAGAAAGAATCGACTCATGCTTGTACTACAGTAACCTTCAGTACCATGCTAAGTGGACCAGTTACTCGCCTGAACACGATCAAGAGTGGTACCTAGCTGCCAACTACATCAATGCACAAGATGCCCTCCAGCCCTTCCACCAATGCTACTCACAGAACCAATCAACCAAGAGTCAAGGACACTCCCGAAGACTTCGAGCTCATGGCTAGCCCAACAAGCCTACTACCGGACGCAGCCAAATAGGCTGCACGGGAAGAGGAAGTCAGGATCACGAAGGGGGAAGAGGAATGGACCGGCAGAGCTCAGTGGGCTAAGATGTTCAACAGCAAGAAAAGAAACCAGGCTGTCTATCACTAGACGGCATGCACAGGCGACGGGTGCCACGTACACCTAAATGGAAAAGAATGAAGTAACTTCTTCTCAAGCAAGAAGTCGGCGACAAGCATGTCGCCACCAAGAACAATGATTGAAGCTGAGTGGGCGACACAACAGTAACCTCCAGCCACCAGACCCTCACAGCACAAGATATCGTAGCAAAATTGAATAGGCAGGTAGTGCGCACACCACCAAAATCAGCGATGGGAAGTGAGGCAGGCAAGCCAAAATATGGAGGTTCAGAGGATGGTACCAGAGGAGGAGGGTGATAGAAAAACCTTTATATCAAAGACGGAACTAGGCCAGGTAATCGAAAGAGAGAGAAAATCGACAAACCACCTGGAGGAGGAACCAAAATGGCAACAGGAGATGATCACCCAGCTGGAGAGCGAGAAAAGGAAACTACAGCAAATGCTAGGTGGAGCCAGGAGGACTATGGAGATAACTCAGACCTGCTGCATCAAGAAACTAGCCAGGAAGAGTGAAGAGTAACGGAAGGAACAGCTCAAGCAACAAGCTATTGTCGACAAAGTGCACTGGCACAACCCCAAGGCGTGCGTGATGGAATCAGAAAGACATGGCCCTAGGGTACAAGGTTGATATAGGTGGTAAGTAGCATTATTCTGGAAGGGTAGGACAGGAAGGAAACAGGCAGTCACATGTGACTTTTGGGTTAGTATAGATTAAGGCACACATGGTGTCAGGAAACTGTATGTAAGGAGACCACTCCCCACTATTCTGGTAGGTGTGCAATCCATCAACAAATCCACGAGAATTCCTTTCCGACAGAAATAAACTTCTGAGTACTATCAGGTTATCAGCCATTGCTAGCCATAGCAAAGCAGCAATCACAACCAAACGAGTGATATTTTCAACAAAAATCCTCCTTCTGTTCTTTGGGATTATGAACGACAGCGGCATGAGCTTGGGGTTTGGCCAGATGGGCCTTGCCTTCGCGAAGCTGAATGGGACCAACTACCCACAGTGGTCAATGTGCATAAAGGATCTGCTCAGCCAATAGGGACTTTGGCATTTAAGCCGCAATCAGGAACCGGAAGTTGTCCGACCTGGAAAAAATGAAAATGACAGAACAATTTTAAAGGACTGGAACGAATACAAAACACATAAACTCAAAGCCAGCACATGTATCCGCCTGGCTATTGCGGACAATATACTTCCTGACTATGCTGCCGACCGCTACGACAATCCTGCCATTCGCTGGAATGCAATTCTGCGCGACTTCTAGAAAGTTATTCACCTTGATGAAAACTACCAGTATCAGGAGCTGTATGCCCGAAAGTTGGAAGACTGTCAGGGTGTACGTAACATCTCTACTCAGTTGCGAACTCTGATATCCAAGCTAAAACTTTGTGGTACTTCCATTGATGACAAATAACACTGTTTTTTCTTGCTCAATGGTTTGCCTCTTTCAGATCCGTGGAGGACTACACGGCAGATCCTTCAGAGCACCGTATCTACTGACCACTATACATCACATGAATTGGTGGCCCTTTTGGAAGTAGCTGAGGGAGACCTTTCCTGGTAACAGAGCTTTGGTTCAGTATTGGCACTTTATACCCGGAGTACCAGAAGACAAAATTGCACACTAGGGGAATATGACACCCATGATACATCAGGCAGACCCCCTGCAAATTACCGGAATCATGGTATTGAATGTTGGACATGTGGTAAGAGAGGTCATAGAGCATCTGAGTGTCGTTCAGGAAAAAAAGATGGTATAAAAGAAGCTAAAAGGGATAATCTCCAGGCCCCGGGCAGCCACACAGTACGCTTTGATGAGGCCCATGATCGGGATGAGGTGCTATATTTATAGCACATATAGTGGGCACTTGATTGTGGAGAAAAGGGGGAGGTGGCAATGCAAGCAGGTTGCAGACCCATGGTTTGTGACACCAGCCACTGGACACTGGACTCAGCATGTACGGCCCATCTGACAGCCGCTTACTATGCCTTTAATCCCAATACCTATGTTGCATTTGAGGAAGGTGCAAAACTAGTGGAGACTGCTACTGGGCCAAGTGTCGCAGCTTTGGGAAAGGGTTTGATTAAACTTTATGTCCAAGGGGCAGCTGGATCCAAACAGTGGATTCACCTCCCTGACGCCTTACATGTACCCATATCACCTGGTACTAATCTCGTTTCCATTCAACAACTGACGGACAGTGCATACAATGTTGAATTTGGATCCAATGATGCCTGTGTTTTCACAAGTGGCATACTTCAAGCTACTGCAACAAAACACAATCGTATGTACCAATTCACAGCAAAGTTTGATTTGGGAGATCAAGCACATACAATCGTTGCAAGAAGGAGTAATCAAATCGCTCTAATAGACTTGCACCTTTGGCATGCAAGGCTTGGCCACTTGGATCCTCGGGCTGTAGTTAAACTGTCAGCACATAAAATGGTTGAGAATATGCCAGATATATCTGGTCTGCAGGGAAAAGAACCATGCCAACATTGCCTGGTTGGCAAGATGACAAGGATTCCCTTTAAACCAACCAGATGCAGAACAAGTGAACCACTGGAACTGATCCATTCTGATATCTGCGGTCCAATGCAGAGAGCATCTTTTGGTGGTTCCCGGTACTTCTTTTTATTTATAGATGATTATACCAAGTTCATGATGGTATTCTTCCTTAAGAAAAAGTCTGAGGCCTATGAATGTTTTGTGTCTTATAAGGCAGCTGCAGAACTGAAGCATAGTCAACCCAGTAGCAGTGGATATTTGGTTAAAGCTATTAGAACGGATGGCGGTGGGGAATACAACTCAGGGCAATTTTTACAGGCCCTGAAGCGCGATGGAATTGTTGCACAGAGAACTGTAGCCTATACTCCACAAGAAGATGGCATTGCAGAAAATGCCAACAGGGTTCTAGTATCTCGAGCTAATGTCCTCCTGCACCATGCTAATGCACCAAAGCAGTATTGGGCAGAGGCTTTACAAACTGCTGTATACCTTAAAAATGTATCTCCTACAAGAGGTGTCATGGATGGAGATGAAATACCCTATGAAGCCTGGTTTGGGCAGAAACCAAGTGTGGGACATTTGAGAATCTGGGGATGCACAGCATTTGCCCATGTGAATGCAGCACAAAGAGAGGATAAGAAGTGGGATGCCTGAGCCAGGCACATGATTTTCACGGGATATACATTGACATCAAAATAACATCGTTTATGGGATCCTATTTAAAACAAAATAGTTACCACCCACGATGTTAACTTTTATGAAGATACACTTATTATCCAAGCGCTACAAACCAGTGGATTCATTGGATACCACAACCTGAGGAAGAACCTGGAACTAGAAGTTGTAATAAGGATGAAGAAACTGTTGATGACTACCAGAAAGCTCATGGAAGGAAAGTGTGTCAAGATAGCTGGCATGATGAGTCAGAAGAAGAGACTGAAGGTCAAGAAGGTCCTGCATCTGTTTCCCCGAGCCAGACATTCACCCAACAACCCAGTATGTTACAGGAGCTGAAGACTCACATTTGACATAGTCCCAGATGGACAGCACGTACACAGGAGCGCAGGACATACCTACGTCGCGCCTATTCTGGCCCATTATCTGAAACCTCCATCACCAGCAATACAGATGCAGAATCTGACTGGGAAGTGGAAGTAATGAATATGGTCACCACTGGACCAGAATCAATTAGAGCAGTAGTATCAGGTTTTCACAAGCAAAGCTCTGGCGCTCTGCAATTGAGGATGAGTTGGCGTCTTTGGAAAAACATGGTACCGGGAGGATTGTTCCTAAAGATCATACTATAGGTGCAAAGAAAACGCTCTCATGTCGGATGGTTCTCCAAGAGAAGTTAGGGATTAATCGTGAGGTTGTCCGACAAAAGGCACGCCTAGTTGCTCATGGCTTTCGGCAGAGACCTGGGATGGATTATCACAAATCGTATACACCAACTGTGAGTTGGAGTACCATCAGAATGGTCCTATCACTTGCTGCATCTCAGGACTTGGAGATCAAGTAACTCGATATCATTACAGTATTCCTGGAGAGTCCCATGATGGAAGATATATATTTAGCATTACCAAGGGAATTCACAACTGACTGGAAGGATCCAGAGAAGGTTGTGTTATGTAAGACACAAGAAATTATGGATGGAGGACCCAGTGCCCCTGATGCTGATGCTACTATTGTCAAGCTTGAACGTAGCCTCTATGGCTTGAAGCAATCAAGCCTCAATTGGTACCGGACTTTGGATAGTTACATCACCAGTAGTATGGGATTGATGAGATCTACGGTTGAAGCAGGACTTTATATGGGACATACAGGTGAAATCATGTTGGTCTGGGTCGATGATATCCTTCTCATCGGCAAACAACAACTAGTTGCAAATCTTGAGGAGGTACTGAGTGCAAGATTTCAGGTCAACAAGTTGAGAGATGTGCAGTACTTCCTAAGCATGGAAGTTAGAAGGATATGTGAAGAGAGAGTATTGGATTTGAGGCAGGAAACATACTTAAAAAAGGTTTTGGAGAGATTTGGGATGTTGGAATGCAATTCAGTAGCTATACAAATAGAGTATAACCTGCGACTCGGACAGACTATAGAAGGTGAAGAGCTGTGCAATAAAGCTCTTTATCAGGAAGCGGTTGGGAGCATCATATATGCGTCAATTACAAGCCGCCCTGATCTAGCATTTGTCACAGGTTACCTTGGTGGTTTTGCTGCTAGTCCTAATATGCAGCACTGGTCAGCAATGCGCCGTGTTCTCCACTATATCCAGGGAACTAAGGGGTGGGCATTGCAACTTGGTGGACAAATGAAAGGAACTGAAGTAAAGACTTATGCAGATTCGGATTTTGCAGGAGAGAGTAGTACAATGAAACCTACCACTAGGATAATTGTGCAAGATTGTAGGGGATCTAGTATTATTTGAAAATTCATCAAGCAAGGGACCACAGCGAAATCAACTGCAGAAGCAGAGTTTACGGCAACGGCAAAGGCAATATAGCCAGCACTGTAGTATTAGCGTGTGTGGATTGAATTGGTGGAAAATATGAGGATCAAAAAGGATAACAAGTGGGATGAGAGGCAGTTAAAGGTTTTCAATGATAACCAGGCTTGTGTTCAGAATTTAAAAAGTGGACGGTATAAACCAGGAACCCGACATGTGGGAGTAAGATATTACTGGTTGAGGAATATGGTGGAAAGTGGCGATGTCAATGTAGAACACATTGGAACTCAAAATATGGTGGCAGATGGTCTAACAAAAGCGCTTAATATAACTAAACATCGGAAGTTCATTGATATGTTAGGAATGAGGAGAGTACCATATCAGGAGGAGTGATGGAATCAGAAAGATATGGTACTAGGGTACAAGGTTGATATAGGTGGTAAGTAGCATTATTCTGGAAGGGTAGGGTAGGAAGGAAATAGGCAGTCACATGTGACTTTAGGGTTAGCATAGATCAAGGCACACATGGTATCAGGAAACTGTATGTAAGGAGACCACTCTCCACTGTGCTGGTAGGGGTGCGATCCATCAACAAATCCAGGAGAATTCCTTCCCGACAGAATTCAACTTCTGAGTGCTATCATATCGGACACTTTTAGGAGGATTTTACAACTTGATCAGCTTTATTTCCTTGGTCCTCGCGGGTTTTGAGATCAAGATTTTGTTTATGCCATAGCTAGTGCTGCATGCAAGTTCTTGTACCGTAAAACAATGAATACATAATGATAAAAAAAAAAGTTGTAAAAAAAAAGGAAAAAATAAAAGAGAAAAGACCAAGGAGATAGGGCATCCTCCGTCTCTTCTCTTACATCCTCTGTCTCCTCTATTTTCCTTGCGCTTGAAATCGACCCTCAATACTTGGGATATCGCGAACCATCTGCCCCCCCCTCTCCTCCTGCGATAGCCTCAGCCTAGGAGTGATGGCCATCCACCTCCCCTTACTGTCCTTTTCTACTTTTTAATGCACCATGGCTTTCTTTCCTTTGGGTTCTGGTATACCTTTCGCACTATCCATTCTCACCCCCTTCTTCGTTTAGCGTGGCCCCTACTAACGGTTTGCTGACCATTCGTTTCCATTACTTCAGAGGGCTGGGCACAGGGTTTGCAGTACACAGGATCTTTTCAACTGGCCCCCGGGTCGATCTTGCTCCTCCTCACAGTTGGCTTAAGTGGTGGTGTCCCATCCACTAAGTGATACTATCTCTCGCAGAACAACGGACTACATGAGAGAGGTGGTAAGATCACTTGCCTGCGCCCTCTAAGGACCGCCTGGAAAGGCACAAAAATGATTACTGATAGTTGACACGGTCGTGTTTGGTTTCTAGCTTGCCCCCACGGTTGGATCAGCTTGGACCCTACTACTACACCCTTACTCAGCTTGCATCCTACTGCCACACTACCTTGCTGCGCCTCCCGGCTGGCACCTCCACTGCGCTTCCCAGTCTGGATTGCGCAGGTCCCTGTGCCTTGCTACGTTTCCTGTCTTCCTCAGCTTGGGCTTCTCTCTTCGGTCCACATACTCCTTTGTCGGATTTATCCCTCGGCCTTTGACAATTATTGTCATAGGTGGCACTGTTTGGTTTGGGTTAAGGTTGTTGGAGGCCGGTCTTGGCATGGTGTTGGGCCACAGTTGGGGAGTGGTGTTTCTTTTGTTTTCATGCGCTTGGGGGGCTGTTTTCTACAGTCTTTACATTTTGTGGATACTACAAGTTGCAGGGTGGGTGAGCCTTTTCGACTGCACGTGGTTTGGGCGGGGTATGTCTGGACCCGGGGGTTTTGGTCATGTCTGCTAGTACGCGTTTCTGTTCAGGCTTTGTTGACGGTTTTTCTTCTGGCTGCTTCAGGCTGGCATAGGAGTGGAAGTTTATGTGTCTACCATAGCTTGCGCTGCACGTTGATGGTGTACCTTAAACCATGAATAAAATTGATTTTAAAAAAAGAAAAAGAAAAAAAAGAGCTAGGAGATAAGGCATCCTCCGTCTCTATTTTCCTCACCCTTGAAATCAACCCTCAATGCTAGGACTTCACGAACCATCCACCCCCACCTCTCATCCGACGATGCCTTCAGCCAAGGAGTGATGGCCATCAACCTCCATCCCGCACTGTCTTCTTCTCCTCTTTACAAGTCAAGGCCTTCCTTCCTCTGGGTTCTAGTATGCCTCTCGTGCTGCCCATTCCCCCCCCTCACCTCGCTTTGTGAGGCCGCACCACACGGTCGGTGACCAGTCGCTTCCTAGCTTACAGCTGACTGGGAACACAGTTTGTCCTATGTGAGAACTCTTTAATACGCCCAGTCATCGATCTCGCTGCTCCCCGCGCTTTGCTTAAGCAGTGGTATCTCATCTACTAAGTGACGCTATCTCTCAGAGAATAAAAAACCACATGAGAGACGCGGTAAAATCACTTGCCTTCTGCACTGGGGATTGTCTAGTAAGATACGAACTGGATTACCATGAGTCGACACGGTCGTGTTCAGTTTCGGGCCAGTTCCGGAGGTTGAAGAGGCTTGTACCCTACTGCTACACCTTTCCTCGGCTTGCAACCTACTACTCTACCCTCTTTTGCTGTCCCCCACAGGCAACCCATTTTCTTGGTTGTGTCGAGTTCTGCGATAACCTCTATGGTTTCTGCTGCCAGTGCCTATACCTGGCATGGTTGTTGTAGGATCTGCTTTGCATTTTTTCCCTTTATTTGTTTCTCAGATGTTCTGAGGGGTTACCTTCCTATGTTTTCCTGCTTGTTCTTAGTTAGGCTTCTCCTATTGTCTGAGTTCACTGGTGAGGCAGGGACGGCTTTTTCTTCTCCACGTGTTGTGAGGTTAGGCCCATACCACAGGGTCTTGGAGATATGGTCGGAACAGGTGGAGGGAGGAATGGGGATTGTTTATGTGATAATAAGCACTGCATGCAAGTGCTTGTACCCCAAATAACACCGAATACATGATAATAAACGAAAGAATGAAAAAGCAAAATGACAGAAGACCAAGGAGATAGGTCACGCTCCACTTCCGCTATTTTCCCCCCCCTATATTTCTACCTCATTTTCGACACCACTGACATCCGGTGTGTCTATACCTTTTTGCTCTCCTACAGACCTTCAACCCAGGGCCTTCCTGTCATGACAGGTATGGCCTCAGTCCCCCTTCTCCTCTCCGCGCACTCCTGAGTGTCAGGAATACGCCTTGATGTCCAACTCCTCCTCAATCTCCTTGAAAGCTCGTCATAGGAGGCAGGAGTGTCCTTCACAGCTTTTCCCCGCTATCAGTTTGGGTGAGCTTGATGACCTCTCCCCTGGGGAAGCAGTGATCTTCCCTCTCTTCTGCACCTCTCTCTTAGCCTCAAGGGCCTTTTGCAGTTAAATCAACAAAAAGGTGCTTGAAGTAGCATGGCTTTCAGGCCTGGTGGAGGACCTCCAGTCATCCAATGACAAGACACCATGCACTCCAGTACTCCCTGCCCAAAGCGACTCCACAGCTGCATCGCTCTCCACTCTCCAACTGTCTGCACAGGATCTTGCATCCTGTCTGACCACCCTACTCCCCCAACTAACACCACACTAACTGCCCCTACCGCAAGAGCAGGCACCTGCCCCTGGAAGCTCTAATACGAGTTGAGTTGCCCCTTCCTGGAAAAGCAAGGGGAAGGCTCCATCTGCCTCCACTGAACCCTTGGTTGACGAGGTGTCTGCCCTCTATGAAGAGGGTGGTGACACAGATGTCTCATGATACAATACCCAAGACCAGAAATGGTATGGCAATCCAACAACATATGCAGCGAGGTTCTCGCGCTCCTGGGAGGCACAGACCTACAGGGACAGATAGTGCCCCCCCATCTCAGAGTTCCACCCCGTACTCAAGTTATTGGCCCAATCTGGTGCCCCCTCCTTCACTCAGGCAGCTTCCGCTGGACAAAAGAACCAATGTAAATTGACCAAGGTTAAGAACACCAACTGGGCTGCCCAGGCTGCATTTGGCCCGGCCCCTGCGGCCCCTGCCAATGGTCCCAGGAGCCTCCCTGCGGCTGAGAAATGCTTCTACACCCCCAGGTCTTCCCCCTTCCCTCCAGCCCAGTCTGAATGCCTAGCTGCCACCTTCTCAGACATTGCTGCCTCTGTTCTTCGTAACACCGGTTGCATCCTACCTCTGTCCTTGTCTGCGTCAGTCCATAATAGAGGAGCTGTTACACTTCTGGCCCTCTCTCCATTTGTCCCCTCCATCAGGTATGCCCTCTACTGCGAGACGCTCTCGGCCAAACTGAATCAGTCATTTCCGATAAGAAATGTCCCGAGGCTCCCCTTCGACCCTACCTCCAAAGAGGTCTAACTCGGAATATACTCCCTCCCGCTTGCAAACCTCGCGTAGGATTATGATGACCTCCTGCAGTCCCTCAGCAATACCATCCTGAACGTTAAAAATGTCCAGATCCCCTCTGGCCACTACTTAAACCCCCACTGTGACTACAGAATCTTCAAGAAAACAACATCCATGATTTTGATGGTTGTACCGGAAAATGAGGCTATCATGTTGGGCAACACTTACCATTTCTCTTCTGGCTGCAACATCGCGAGTGCATACTCGGCTAGCCGCCTCACTCTATGCTGTAATGGCTGGGAATAGGGACACCATTCAGCTAGATGCAAGGTTGAGTACCCAGTGTGTCCAATCTGCGCCCTTTGCCACAGAAAACAGGCACAACACTGCCAGAACCCCAACTGCTCCAGGGGCGGAAACCACAGAGCGGTGGTCGACTGCGGTCCAACCTCTCCCCCGATTTGGCCGGTCAGCAAAGGCTAACACCGAACTTTCGCTTCAGAAGGTCCATCGAGACTCCCCCTCCTCCTCCCTGCCACGAGTCCACTGTGCCGTAGAATGTAGAAGATATGGACATGACGAACGATTCCGGTGAGGGTCGTTCAACTTGTGCGCAACCCCTCCTACCCCCCTTCGATCCTGGAACACCCTGTCCCAGCCCCAGGACCCCAAGGAGGTGCCCTACCTTATCCCACATGGCAGGAATCTCCAACTCCTTTCCCCTAGCCTAAGACGCTAGAAGGCTTTTAATGGGTGGTCCCACCTCTCTGGTAAGTTCCGCACTGGAGGTGGGCTCCTGTGATCAGATATCTGTTCTACCATACAATTGCTTGGGAAGCTGGGATGTGTTTCTTTTCCTTTTTAATTCCTTTTTTCGCTTTTGGATTTCCCCTCTGCCCTTGTTACTCTTCAAGACCCCTCCCTGTACCGAAACAGACCTCAGAGATTTGCTGGCTTCAAAGCTTTTTTGCCCCCGCGCCCCAATGGTGGCAAGCCACGAGTGGCCTGCTACCTACATATCCCTACCACTCAAAGGTTTTCAGTCCTCCCAGTCTTTTCTGAAGCAAGGGACTGGATGGCTGTTGATTTTTACTGGACTACTAGTTTCTTGGATTCCTTTGTTACCAAATTCCGGGGTGTGCTCCTCTATAGCACATGGGACCGCTCCCCCTTGCATCGAACCATCCCACCAGAGGTTGCCTTCCTCCACACCACTACGCCCGTGCTGATCGGCATGGAGTTTAGTATATACCATCCGGCAGTGGACCTGGGTCGCCGCTTTTCGACCTCAGACCTTGCCCCCTCTACCTCCTTCTTTGCACTGGCCACACAGGAAGACATCTGGCTCTTGAATGCCCCTAGCACCCATACCTACTTCCTCTATAATCCCGATTTACATCCCTTAGTAATAGACCTTGCATTTGCCACTGCCTTGCTGTCCCCCAACCTTTGGTCTTGGGATACACCCCTCTCTGCGATGAGATCTCACCATGTCCCGATCCTAATAACCCTTTCAGAGCATCTGACTCGCCCCCCCCCTTCGGTGCCCGCATGGACGAAAACAGATTGGCTCTCTCGTGAGGAGGAGATTATAGCCATGAGAAGCGACCTCCCTCTGCCTCTCCTGATATCCCATACGTTCTCCACCTGGTTCGACAAGGCCCTGGTTGGGCTAAAGGCTGTGCTCAGGCTTCACACCCTGACTAAGAGGTGCTCCTACAGGTCTAAACCATGGTGGACCCCCAACCTGACTGCGTAAAGATCTTCTTTCTACTCAACAGTTCGTACAGCACGGCGCGATCCTCTCCCCTCATCGAAGTGTCTGTATAAGGAAGCGCAGCTTCTATACTACCAGGCAATGAAGAAGGGCAAAAACGTGTAGCAGAATAATTTCCTGAAAATGGCTACCCCACAAACACTCATGACTGTGAAGCGCTATGGCTTTGGCTGATCTCCAGTCAGGTTTCCACAGATACCTAGGGCCGATAGCGCTACAGCAATCAATGAGGTGCTCCTCTCACACAGCTTTCCTGAAAAGTAGTCCTTGAGACCACCAGCCATTCTTCGAGAGTTCAGGGACATTCCCGCGCTATTTGCGGAAAAGATAACACTTGCCCTCCAGAACTCTTCGTCACCATCTGCCCCTAGCCCGGGCCAGATACCATACTCAATTTGGAAAAGAGTATACTCGGTGAACCCAAATATCCTCATGTCCCTTCTCATGCCCCTTGTTCGATATAAACATAGTCTCTCTTCCCACCAGAGAGCTGATGGCATCCTCTTCGACAAGCCAGGAAAACTCTCCTAAGAGACACTAGCCTCATTCAGGATTATCGTTCTCCCGGAAACTGTCTCTGATGTTCTCGCAAGGATCACGGCGACCCTTCACGCTGCACATGCCCTGTTCCTAGGCCTCCTGTCCCGGCACGAAACTGGATCCCTCACAGGTTTGAACACCTTCAACCCTGTGGCCACCCTGCCCCATGAGGTTCAGCTTTTTATGCAGCACGAGCTCACGGTCTCGACCCTCTTCCTCGATATCAAAGGTGGCTTCGACCATGTCTCAGCCCCTTCACTCTGCGACAAGCTTGCCACCAAGGCAGTAAACCCTTACATGGTCTCGTGGATAAGGTCCTTCCTCCATGGGCGCAATTGTCGCCTGGTCTTCCAGGGGGCTCCCCATGTCTTTTCCACAGTTTTGGTTGCCACCCCACAGGACTCTCCTATCTCGCCACTGCTATTTGTCATCTATTTCTCGAGCCTCCACTTCCTGGTCCCTCGGGGCCATATTCTTTCCTATGTGCATGGCCTCGCCCTCACGGTTGCTTCAGGTTTGTATCAGAGGAATGTCCCGAGACTCCCAGGCCTCACCAGAACTCTCCAAGTGAAAGCAGAGGGACTGGAGGTGTCCTTCTCAATCCTCAAGACAGGACTCATGTACTGGGTAACTCCAGCGCAAAAGGTCACACGACTCCTGATCCCAGCCTTGCTGGAAGGCCTCCTCTTTCACCCATCCAAACTAATCCAGTGGCTTGGCTACTGGTTCGAACCTGTGATGGCATTGTGCTCTAAGGACACAACCTCACACTTTGTGAAAAGACTTGCTCTGGCCCAAGGGGCCTTTGCAATGATTCAGAGACTCTCCAGGCCCGGCCAGAGCCTTCTCCCCTTCCTCTGACCTGGCCTCGCATCCTTCCTCATCTCCCTAATCCTCCTCTATAGAGTGGACCTCTTCTCACCAATTCTCACCCTCCTGGACTGGATGTCCATCTTTTGAAGGACCGTCCACAGCTCATCAGCAAAAGATTTATCTTACACCACGTACCTCTTCTGCGTCTGATGCTCAGGAAGAGCTAAATGTTAACTCCCAATCTCGATAGGTGCGGCCAGATCTGATATGTCCAGACGTGCCTCTTTCTCGTCTGGACATATCAGATGGTATACAGGAGACAATTCCTACCAACGATTCGCCTAGTTTATTGAAACTGGCCTAATTACTACAAGCATCCGCAGACCCTCAATTCCCATTGTAAATACGTCCCTCCCACCAATCTACTTTTTTTGGAGTCACCGCAATATCTGTGTTCGCCGCACCTTTCATTCCCCTTGATAGCTAGTTTCACCTGCACTTCGTCTGTATTCTACCTGGCATTTTTCTTTTTCGTCTGGTAGTCCTTCCATCACCCCTGATTTCTCTCCCATCCCCCCCCATGTTCTTTCCATCTTCCTATTCTACTTTGCTATTCTGTGTGTACACAATTTATTTACTAAGTAGCCAGTTATCGTCCGCATTTCATCCGCATTCACCCCTTACATTTCTTTCCCATCCGCACGCCACAGACAACTTCTGCACGTTCGCTAATTAAGCTGTAAATTCTAACTGCACCTTGTATTTCACCAAATCCACTAGACATATTATAAAATTCTTGGTTGATTTCAGGTTTTGTCAGACTCCATCCATAATTCATTTGCTCTATGTTTTCTTATCCCGATGTCTTCAATACTGTGACCTGAATGAGATCCTGTCCCACACCTCTCATAGAATCTTACTTTCTCTGCGATAGTTTTAATCTACTTTCTTATTTTCTTCTTTACAGAAACCAAATTATAAACTAATCAACTCATTTTCCTCCTCGTTGTTCGACCTGGTTTCGTCTAAACGCTGATGGGGATCTTCAGCTGCGCCGGACTGATAACAGTCAGTTAAACCTGCTGGCGGACCTTGCATTTCTACCAGTTCTGCTTCTCCTTGACTATATCCTCACATGGTAGTATGCCCGTGGCTGATGCTGCCTGCTTGTGATCCAACCTGCTGTGAATGAATTCCCAACTGACGTTCTAGTAGTGCTGTTCTTCCTTTACCCTGACTATCATTGGACTCTAGCGGACATTTTTTATTTCTACCTTGAGAACTGGAATGCGTGAAAAATACTTTATCAACGAAGTTCCCAGTCTGCGAACACTAGAGAGCATGATACAATAGGACCGCAGTCAGATACAGAAATGTGCGGTTAATCTTTCCTAAGAATCTGTCATCCATTGTGCCTCTCATTTTCTTGTCCGAATAATATTGTACATATATGATACCTGAAATCTGTGGGGCTAGGAATCTAAGAGAGTGTACCTGCCAGCATTGTTAGACAGATTCAGCCTTGCTGCGGTCTGGAATAATTGCAAGGAAGAGGTGCGAGCATACCTCATAGGCATCAGGGGCGCAATTAAACTGGTCACCCTCGAGGAAGTACGCTTCTGTTTGTGCACAGGTTATAGGATCCTCTGTATTAAGCTTATAGAGTTCTGTTATAGCCATCTTTGCACAATGGAGATACTGGGATCTGCATGCACTGTTCTTTGCTAAGATCTGGACAATTAGTGGCCAGCAGCCATTATATTTAGTGATGCAAATAAGAAGTAGATTATTGATTAAAGAAAACCTGCCTGATCATTAGAGCCTGCTGTGGCATCTGCGAAGTAGGAAAACTGTGACTCGTACCGGGCATCATTGCAACACGTTCATACCATTTCGGTCAGTATAATGGGGTCTGGAAACAGATTCTTGAAAAGTGTCCAATCCCATATTAATTCACAGGCTTTGATCTGAATTGTGAGCTCAATCCCCACAGCAGTATTTCGTTGGCGGCTAGTCACTACTAGGGCTGTACTGTCAAACTCTAGAGTTCCCGGTCGTGTGTGACTTGGTATGATGGCTGGTGTTACTGGTATATTCGGTCCGGAGTACAATTCAGAGGGCAGAACTGATGTTAAATACTTTTGGCTAACTTGTAGTGGTCCTGGTATTTTCCATCTGGGCAAACTAATCCACTGCAGTCTCGGAATTAGGGTAACTGTTATTGTCATCATTGATCATTTGGATTCTAACTACGGACAGGTAATCGGTCTCCGCGGCCCGTGGTCCGCTACCGAGTCCTCACCATCCTTGATTTCTATCAAATTCACCTCCTCACTGTCTCCGCCCTTACCAATATTATCCTCATATTCCTCATCATGCAAGTCCATACTATCATCAGCCGCGTCTAGACTCTCATCTCCGCCATGATGGTGATCAGGCTGTGGTATCTGAAGTCGGGATCTTGAGCTTCTATGACTTGCGGACTGAATAGAAGTCAGAGAAGGCAAAGTAGAGCGTATTACAGCCAATGTCACCTTGGATCAGGGTTTTCGGACATGCCCGCTACGGACCTCCTTTGGTTTTCTCCTAAGTTGGTACAATAGATGCAGTCTGTCCGTGTTAGTTCACGGCTTTTGTGGCATTAGAACAAAGTAAATAGATGAACAATTTGATTCAGTAGTTTGGGAAATATAGATAACCTGAGTGTCAGGGAATGTAGATATGTCAATAACAAAGGAAGTATTATTGAGGTTGTATTTATTAAACAAAACGGGTTTGGATGCATTTTTAATGGGGCCCACATGCACAGGTTGTCACTCGATTTCAGATCAATTGCCCTTGTATATTTTGAACAGAAAACACAGTAGCATGTTATCATAGGCACGATTAAAAAGTATAAAGAGGGATAGTACTCGGATCATCTATCACTTTGGGAGATGGAAGTTTAAATGAATGGACTAATCTAGGTCCTGTAAACTGGCGAGCGGACTATAACAAACACGGTTAAAGGTTGCGGTAAGATTTTGAAATACTAATCTCAAAGGGTATAGCATATGGCTAAGGTTAAGGCTAAACAAATAGGCCATGGGATAAAATTCTAGGACCAGAAAAGATACCGAGGATGATCTCAAACGAAAATAGCCCAGAAAAAACAATTCCCAAAACTCCAGAAGCAAAGAAAAGTAATATCTAGTAAAAAAAAAAACCCCCCAAAGTGCCCCCGCCCCAACATCGACCTCTCCCCTACTGCTCAGCCCCGGATCACTTGCGCCTGCCACTGACCTCCTCCAACTCCTCCTACTCCTGCTCCTGCTCCTCCTGCTCCTCCTCTGCCTCTACTTCCGCATCGTCATCCTCTACCTCGTCCTCCTCCACCATGTTCTTGTCCAGATTATTTCGCAGGTGATATCTCCGAGCTGGTGGGGCAGGAGTTCCAGCTTTGTCATCGGTGTCATAATGACAATGGAAAAGAAGGTCCAGTAGTTTGTTTGCCTGACTCAAGCCCTAACAGATGCGGAGATGCTGCCTTGACCAGATCAAGATCATCGCGGAGATCAACAACCGCTCCTTGCGATTGTTGAGGAGGAACAGCGTCCAATACCTACTGGCGGCCACGAGATGACGAAATCTTACTCCCGGCATTATCAACTGGTTGATCTCCTCAAGCTGGCGCTCCAGGGTAGGTTCGGTCAGCTTGAGCCAGTAGCCTGCTCGGTGAGTCTTCCAAGCTGGGAGCCAGTACGTTGCCCGGCTGGACCTCTGCAGCGACATTGAGCCAGAGGCAGATGGAGCATTGGCTGGCCCAACCTGTGAGATTGATATTAACATATATGGTATATAACTATGCTGCGGATAATTATAAAAGACTTGCGGTCATTATTGCGCGCAACAGCAGCAGGCATAGGACCGGGAGGAGGGATGGCCTGCATTATCGCTGTCACTCTTTGGGAACATTTTTTCCCAACAGCCTTGAACAAGTAATCCAGATGTTCCGTGAAATACCTGCTCCTCCCTGTGTCCTTCTTGCAGTATTGCGCGTGAGTAATACTGGCAATTCGCTCAACAGTTAGCGCATATGCCTGGCGCCTTCTCCATCATACTACATTCAAGTGCCAGAAGCTCTGGATCCCATTCTGCGCCATCCAGCGTTTGACAGCATCCCACCAGGCACGATACTGCGGACTAAAGGTTCCCAGATTTCGAAAGCTGCCAGCATGTTTCCACTACCGAATGTCGCTATCATTTTCGTGGCCTGGGGTTCTTGGACAAATGAGGCCCACTCTTGATCTTGGCATTATGATTGTTGATGGGGTAAGTTGGAGAGTCGAGAGGGTCGGATGTGGGAGTGCATTTTTTTTAAAATGAAGTTTGTCTGCTATGAAATTACATTAGCATGGAGTGGACAAAATTTGGTACCAGGAAACAATCTTGAACGGAAGAGAATGGAATTGATTGGGGAGAATACTGAGGATGGGAGTGGAGCGGATGTAGTTGCGGGAGTGACTCGAGCGAGGAATGGTTGTGAGGATCGTGTGGGTTGGAGGAGGGTGGTCAACCATTTTTAAGATGAAGTTTGTCCACTTGAAAACTGGGTTACCTTTGAAGCGGGCAAAATTTGATGCAAGAAAAGAATCCTCAAGGGAAGAGAACGGAATAGTGTGGGGAACATACCAGGGACAAAAGTGGAGTAGGTGTGGTTAGTGGAGAGACTCGAGCGAAGGAGGGCCACGAGGGTCGTGAGGGTTGGAGGGGGGGGTGAGCTTTTTCAAGAGAAAGTCTGTCCACTAGAAGATTGTCTTAGCCATGGAGCGAATAGAATTCAATTCAAACAAAAATGATTATGAAGAGGACAGAGCGGAGTTATTTAGAAAATATACCAAGGGCGAGTGAGAGAACGTGCAGGAATGCAAACGTCTCTTGAGTCGAAACACGATGGAAGGTAAGGTGGGAGTGTTGAAAAGGTGCATTTGGACAGTTAGAACAGTCAGGGGAGGGGTCAGAGGAAGGTAGAAAGCCAGGGATTATATAGGTTTTTCAGGAGTGGTTTTCGTCTTGAAAACTACTTGTACTTGGTACAAACATTAACACCTTGAAAATCGATCATTGCACGAGATGATTAAGTAAGCACCAAATAAACTTTTAAGCTACGAATCCACCACTTTCCATTTGCAAAGACCCATGTCAAGAGAAATACCTTAAAGAGCGGGAGACTCGAAGGATCATGGTGTTTTTTTTTAAAAAAAATACTGTTGCCAACCACTCAGATCTCACCAGAGGGCCAATTTTTGGCTCATGAAGGCTTCTTGCTGTTGTTTTTGGTCTTCAAAACAACTTGTACATGGTACAAACATTAACATCATGAAAAAAAAGAACTTTGCAGATGTGGATTATGTGAGCACCAAATCAACTTTGAGCTACAAATGAACCGCATGCAATCTGCCAAGACCTGCACTACACAAACACTATGAAAAGACTTGCACTCGAAATTGCCTGGCATTTGTAAACACAACTGCTATTACATATAGGCAAAAAATCTACCAGAGCTTCTAGGTTTTGGTGGCATGCAATAGCAGTCATGTTTACAATCGTCAGGGGATTACGGGTATCGTCAACCTTTAAGCAACGAATAAGCCACATCACACCCGCCAGAAACTGCGCCAAGCCATAAAACTGGGGACTGAGAAATACATGTAAACTTGAAACTTAACAATTATCTTGAAAGGCCAAGACTGCTGCGTGGACAACTCAAACCAGGAGAGTTTTTAGACGCTCTATTAAACAAGCTTGAAAGCTGTATTGTAATTTGGGTCCTGAGGAAATCTAGCTTTCGACTTGAGGGAAGGTATGTGAGTGTACTTTTTTCCCGCCTGATCTGCTTACGCATACTCTGACAGCCACCTTCTAACCGACATACGACATACACGCATGATGGCCTGAAACTCTATAAAGTGTCTTTATTGCAGGCAGTACTATCCACAGGCTGCTGCGTACGGAAAGCACCTCCAAACAATCCATCCTGACATCATGCCATCCCTCCATATAACCGCAGATGAGACTTGACCCAGGCGGATGGCTTTCAGAGGCAGTATCACATGTTGACCAATTGGCGGTGAAAGTGATTCTGACTACGAGTCGGATCCTGGGCCTGAGATTATTGATTGTAATTCTGCCAGCGAATCAGCAAGTACTAATATAGAGTATGACTCTGACACCGAAGATAATTTCTAGCCGCCAGCCCATAGAGCCCCATCAAGTCAGTAAACTATTCCTGGTGCTGGCAGGGCAATTGTCGACGTTGTGGGATATGAACAGCGTAATCAGGCCCTAACGGATGACCTATAGAGCCCGTTTTCCTCCAAAAGCGACTTCAATTTTGCTAGCTGGTTTGTCCCGAGTAACGTCCCCCAGGCACAGATAAATGCTTACTTTACAAAAGACTTGCATGGAAAGGATGCCGGATCATTTCAAGCCACATTTTCTTTGCAAAAACGTCTCGAAGTACTGGACCTATTTGGTGAGTATCTCGCTTGGACAGAAGCAACCATGGAGGATGGAAGGGGTGCAACAACCTTTTATTATCAGAATATCACTGCCTGTGTCCGCTATCTGATCCGCCAGGTTGCACGCAGACATTATATGATCTACATACTGATTCTGATTGACGATTCTGGTGGAGATCAATTGTATTCTGAGATGCATACAGCAGACTGGTAGTCGAAAACACAGGTACAATATCAGTAAGCAAAGCTGCCTGTAGTTGGTATTTAGTGCTAACAGTCTACCCCATTCACTTGCAGGAAACATTACCAGCTGGATCAATAGTAGTACCAATTATCCGATTATCGGACCTGACCTATCTTACCAATTTCTCGGATGATAAAGAAGCCTGACCGGTATATATCATGATTGGCAATATCCATTCATACACCAGAAACAGCTCAGCTAAGATGCCAATCCTTCTTATTGCATTGCTACCAGTGTCGCCAAAGTTTACAGGAGAATTGGCCCACCCTCATGAAGCACAGTGGGAGACAAATGCGGATATTCTGAGGACAGTCTTTGATTTCATATTTGCACCACCACAGCAGGTTATCCCAGAAGGCACGATAATGGACTGTTCCGATAGTAAAATGCGCCTCTGGTTTGCCATTTTATCAGCCTGGATCGTGGATAATACCAAGCATGCGGCCTTGCATGGATTAAGTTCACAGTTATGCCCCCAGTGTGAGGTTCTGAGTGTTGAACATAGCGGGAATCCAGGGCGTACATATCAGATCCACGACGATACATTGTATATGAAAACAGCGTTGGGGCAGGAGGATATATGAAGAACCTGCATTACAGAATACTTGCAGCAGATTGGGGTAAAGGTAGGCCGTAACGTATTCACAGGTCTCCACCGGGTAGACCCTGCAGACCTTCACCTTCTTTTTTTTTTTTTTTTTTTTTTTTTTTTT
>JACCEG010000084.1:26334-138693 GCA_014065205.1 Tuber brumale | reverse complement strand
CGTGTCTGACTAGGCGGTCCCCAGATCAGAAGGCAAGCGTTTTACCGCGTCTCTCATGTAGTCCCTTTTTCTACGAGAGATAGCGTCACTTAGTGGATGGGATACCATCGCTTAAGCCAACCGTGGGGATGAGTGAGATCGACCCGTGGGCCTGTTGAAGAGTCCTCGCGTACTGCAAACCGTATTCCCAGCCGTCTGAAGCATGGGGAGCGAACGGTCGCCGACCGTGTGGAGGGGCCTCGCTAAGCGAGGAGAGGGGCGAGAACGGGCAGCAGAAAAGAAGTACCAGAACCCAGAGGGAGGAAGGCCTCGACACGTGCAAGAGCAGAAGAGGGCAATGAGGAGAGGAGGGAGATGGCCGTCGCTCCTAGGCAGAAGCCATCGTGGGAGGAGAGGGGGGGTGGATGGTTCGTGAGATCAAACGAGGAGGTTTGATTTCAATCGCCGGGTGTGTAGAGGAGACGGAGGATGCCTGCAGACCTTCACAAGTTGGACCTTTTATATACCATCTACCTTGGTTCATTTAAACATATGAGGGAATAGGTGGAAGGGTTCTAGAAAAAGCACAAGGGGAAGCAGGCATTTGACGATAACTGGAAAGCGATCCTCCCATATGCCAGATGTAGCGTACTGAAAAAAGCCTATTGTGAAGTGACACAATGGCAAGAAAAGTAGATGCGAAACCTGGGCCAATGTATTTCAGCAGTATTGGCATCTGCACTACCCAATCCTGGTAGTTCTCAGCAACTCCCATTGAGACGCGCCTAGAAATGTGTCAATGTACTGATTGATTTTAGTCTGATGGTCCAGTATTGCAGTTATATGCAGGAAACACTCTCCAACATGGTAATGTATCTTCAGACATTTCACCAGACAAAAGACATATTTCGGGAAATCGGGACCTCAAAGGCTACCCGTGCTCGGGCTGACCGCGAGGATCAGGAACTGAGAAAACAAATGTAAAATCAACGTGCCAAGGAATCCCCAAGTATCTCCGGTGCTAAAAGGCATTGGCTTGCGACTGAAGAATGTTTCCCACGAATTGATCAGTGGGCAGATTTCTTGCTGCAGGAGAACCACTTCAACGTCAATAAGATGCACCACTTGACTCATTTCGAGTCCCACATCCGACATTCTGGGTATATTTAGATGTATTGTACTGATATTTGCGAGCTGGTACATAAGGTACAGGTTAAAGAAGGTTACCAGAGGTCAACAAAAGTGAAATTGCACGCTGCCAGATCTTGTCACAATATGCCTGCCGGCATGCCCGGGGGATGAGGCTGCAGACACTGGAGGGACTTTTGAAGACTGATAATGCGGTCAGGATTGGGAATGTCACATCAGAGCCACGCACTTTTTCAGGCCACAGCATACCACCACGGGTTCTCAGAGGCTGCTTGAAGGATACAAACCTGCTAGTTGAACTTTGAACTGTCTTCGAAATCTAGTATTCTGACATGGTAAGGAAGATGCTGAAATATATCCAGCAGACTGTAACGGATCAAGGGCAGCCACGTCGGGACTCGACAAAACTGGTATTGCTTCCCATAGAGCGCTTTACCCAGCTCGAGATTCTGGTCCCAGACTGTCAAGAGCCTGGTCCCAGACTGTCAAGAGCCAGACTTTCTTAAGATTCATAGGACCCGCTATACTAAAGCATAGAATTTGCGAAATGCTTCTCCTAGAAATGATTGGGTATGAATTCAGGTTGGGAGAGCAGACACTTGTGGGGATCTGTGTGGGAGGTCAGCGTCTCAGTTATTGGGACTTTTCAAGATAAGAAATGTCTGAAGTGAGGCCGGAGGTGACAGTCATCTGGCGTTGGTTCAATTGCTCAATGCAATGAACGGATGGAAATTTCACATAGGAAGCGAAAATATAGAGGTCTGCGAGCAGCCCGCTTGCCTAAATATGCAGATAGTCAATATAGGGACTGTGACTGGCCAGGCTGCTGTGATTTCCATTGCGGAGACATAATGGAAAGTTAATCACAGGTTTGATCTGGTAATGTTTAACGAAATATATTGAATTATTCTATATACACGGAGTTCATTATACCAATAAAGTCAATAAATATACTTGTGATAGATCTCACGTTGATTAATTATCGTCAAAATTGAACAGTTAGCCAAGAGATGTGGTAACAAGAATAATACTAGTTCTAATAAATGGAAGAAGACCGGCACAGTAGAAAGAAATTGGACAGAATGGAGAGGCATCAGAATTACAGTGGGTGATAGATTGCACTGTCAGACGACCGCCGGACAATCCGCTGACGGGCTGCAAATAAACAAATTCAGGGTGCGCTACAGCCCGCTCTACTTTATTTCCCTTTCGTAGAGGGGGCAGTCGCACACCCTGAATAGTGATGTCGCACATCAAAATGCTTTATGAACTATTCATTCTTTTAAATACTGAAATTGGGCAAATCGTGCAGCACATATATCATGACAACAAGTACGCCCTTCATGAAAAGCTATTCTTTTCTTAGTTATTCAGGGAACTGGACGCGATTGAGAATGGGTGTGGAATGGCCGGAGTCTGCTTGAAGGAGTCAGACAATTGCCGAATCCCAGGCAATGACCCCAAGTGCTAAATAGAAAAAGGTCACATAATGAGTATCAGCAGATGAATTGAGTTCACGTATGACCTAGCATGTGGGACAGGGACCAACCTTCAGATGAGTACGATTCACAATATTTATATGTAAGAACATCAGATGAAAACTAGGACTTGGGTCAGAATTGTAGAACGTGTGAGAACAAAATGAGGCTGGGGCATATAGGCAGGGGCAGAAAGATTTGAAATGAGGCGTTGGAACTAATAGGACGTGAGAGAATAAAACGGTTCACAATCACAAGAGTGGGACGCCCAAGACGAGGAAAGCGAAGCAGGCGGGTCTGGGCGTGGACATCCTAGATTGGATGGGGACACCTTTCATCCGAGGTGCAATTTCATTTCACTGATGATGTGTGACGAACTGCTTCTCTTCGACCCCAGTTGGATTCCTGGCATGTGAGTCTGCTCTCCCTCCCTTCCCACTCTTGATCTCCTACCGGCAGAGGCTAGCTACTTTGTAGCTGGTATACCTCTCTCCAAGGCCAACCCGGCGACTGTGAGACTCCACCCTTCCTTTCCTACCTTCTCTCCCTTCTGGGCCTTGGAGGACCACTATCACTTCAACAGGGGCCTGATGTCTGTCTACACTCCTCTTCTTAGGAAGACCCACCCCCTATGCACCCCGATAAGGAAACACCTGCCCCTAGACGCGATAGCGCACTGCACTCTGCCCTTTATGAAGACTTCAAGCCCCATCTCGGTGGCCTGGTACGACCTCCTGCTACCTGATCAGCTTCCCGTGAAAAAGGGGATCCTGTCCTATCAGTCAATCAAGGCATTTGTTAGGACTACACTTGTCCAGCATTGGGCTACCTAGTTCCCCCCCCCACCCAGCTACCGATATGCCCGGACCCTTGGACCCCACCCATCCATGGGCCTTGGGAGGTTCGTCGCTGGCAAGATCCATCAGACGTCCTCTGGCAAAAGCTACCTTGCCGCTCACCACTCCCTGTTCACTGATGACCCCTCACCCCTCTGTCCTTACTTTGAGGAAGATGAGGAAGACTTTGCTCATGATATCCTGTACTGCAAGTCCCACAAGGAACCTCTGAAGTGCCACCTCCCGGGGCTTAAAGATGTCAGCAGGAACAGCTCACTTTGGACTGACGTGAAAGCCCTCCACTCTCTGGCATAGTATCTTAATGCAACTGCCACAGGCTTTCCCCCTGGCATGCCGCCTGAATGCTAGGACCCTCCGCCCACGCCCTCTCCCTGCTGCACGTAGCTCTGGATCCATGGCTGCAGCGCTGGAAGTGCGACACCCATCACTAGTTCCGTTCCCTCCGAACAGTGTTTTTCTTTTCTTGTTTGGTATTATTTTTTGTTCTGATTTTTGTACTTTCTGGCTTTAGTTCCGTGGGATTTCGTGTCAGCTATTGTATACCATTAGGAGGATTTTACATCGCGGTGCAAATTGTTTCTTTTGTGCTTGCGAGGTTTGAGATTGAGGTTTTGTTTATGCCATAGCTAGCACTGCATGCAATTTCTTATACAGTAAAAATAATGAATACATGATGATAAAAAAAAAAAAAAAAACCGAAAAAAAAAAAGACCAAGGAGATAGGCCCCCCCCGATCCCAGTCCTACTAGAAGGCCTCTTCTTTTATCCCACCAAGCTGATCTGGTGGCTTGGCTACTGGTTCGAACCTGCAACAAGCTCGTGCTTTAAGGGCACTACCTTATACTTTTTGACAAGGCTCGCTCTGGCCCAACAGGCCTCCACCCATTTCTCACCACCATTTAGCATCTGTCCTCATCTCCCTAATCTTCCTTTATGGAGCAGACCTATTCTTCCCCAGCCTCATCCTCCTGGACTGTGTGTCCATCCTTTAAAGAACTGTCCAAAGGCGGGTTGCGAACTGTTTCTCCACGACTCCAGTTAGCATCCTGGCTCGTGAATTGGCTCTCCCCCCCCTGCCCCTGTTGGTCCTCTATCGACAGAGGCTCACTGCTGTCAGACTTGTGTGCCTCCCTCCGGAGGCTAACCCGGCAACCCTGAGACTCCACCTCTCCTATCCGACCTCCTCCTCCTTCCGGCCCTTAAAAGACTATCGCCCCTTCACCAATGGCTTGACATCAGTATATGCTTTGTTCCTTTAGAAGGCCCACCCCCCCTGTCCCCCTATATAGAAGCACCTACCCCTAGACACGATTGAGCACTGCACACTGCCCTTATCAACACCGGAGGCCCCATTCCAGTAGCCTCATCCGACCTCCTTCCGCATGATCAACTTCCAGTGAAAGATGAGGTCCCATCATGTCTGTCAATCATAGTGAGAGTGAAAGCCACACTGCCAAGATTTGGACTACCCAGTTCCCCCCCCCTACCCGGTTATCCCTATACCTCGACTCTGTGACCCCACCCGTTTAAGGGCCTCGCAAGGTTCATAGCCGGCAGGACCCACCAGATACGCTCGGGTAAGAGCTTCCTCACCACCCCCCCCTCCTGGTTCACCGATGACCCCTCCCCCCTCTGTCCTCTCTTCGAAGAGGATGAGGAGGACATCTCTCACACCATCCTATACTGGGAGTCCCGCAAGGTACCTCGTGAGTGCCACCCCTAGCAGCTTACCAATGTCAGCAGGGACAGTGAGCTATGGTCTAGTACAGACACCCTCTCCTCCTTGGCCAGATATCTGAAGGTGAAGGCCACCGGCTTTCCCCCAGGCATGCCACCAGTGTGCTAGGACCCTCAATCCTTGCCCTCTCCCTCCCCTCTTGGGCTTCCGATCCATGGCTTCAGGCCTCGAGAGATGATGCCCGCTAGTCGACCTGTGCCAGCCATTAGGTATTCTCCCTTTGTGTTCTGTTTAATTTTTTGTTATGTTGTTTGGATTTGTTTACTTTAGTTCCAGCAGATTTCATGTCTGCTATCGGACACTACTTGGAGGATTTTACAACTTGGAATGATTTGTTTCTTTTGTGACTGCGTGTTTTGAGATTGAGGTTTTGTTTATGCCATAGCTACCATTGCATGCAAGTTCTTATACCGTGAACAATGAATACATGATGATAAAAAAATAAAAAAAGCAAAGATAAAAAAAAAGACCAAGGGGATAGGGGGAGGGCTTCTCTCATACCATCCTATAATGCGAGTCCCGCAAGGTACCTCATGAACGCCACCTCCATAGGCTCAGCAATGTCAGCAGGGAGCTTGTGCTATGGTCCAATATAGACCTCCTTGACACCTGGGCCAGGTATCGGAATATGACAGTCAGCGGCATTCCCACATGAATCTCACCAGCATGTTGGGATCCTCCGTTCTTGCCCTCTTCTTCCCGCCCTGACCTTCTGATCCATGGCTTCAGGCCTTGAGAAATGACGCCCACCATTTGACCTGTTACAGCTGCGAGGTATTTTACTTTTGTGATTGGTTTTATTTTTTCGCTATGATTTTTCTACTTGTTTGCTTTGGTTCCCTGGGATTTTGTGTCTGCTATCAGAAACTGTTTGAAGGATTTTACAACTAGGTGTGATTTGTTTCTCTTGTGACTGCGAGTTTAGAGATTAAGGTTTCGTTTATACCATACCTAGTGCTGTATGCAAGTTCTTGTACCGCAAAACAATGAATGCAGCATGATAAAAAAAGAAAAAGAGGAGATTAAAAATGACCGAGGAGATAGGCCATCCTCTGTAGCCTCTATTATCCGTGCGCTTGAAATCCACCCTTTACGCTTGGACTTCACAAACCATCCACCCCCCCATCTATGCCTATGATGGCTTCAGCCTTGGAGTGATGGCCATCTTCATCCTCACTGCACTACTCTCTTCTGCTTTTCTAAGTATCAGGACTTTTCTTCCTTTGGATACTGGTATGCCTCTCGCGCTACCCGTTCTCACCCCTTTCCTCACTTAGCGCGGCCCCTCCTCATAGTCAGCGACCATTCACTTCCCACGCTTCAGCCAGCTGCCAATATGGTTTGCGGTACATGAGAACTTTTCTGCAGGCCACTGGGTCGATCTCGCTCCTCCCCTCTATTGGCTTAAGCGGTGGCATCCCATCCACTAAATGATGCTACCTCTCCGAGCACTAGGGACTACACAAGAGACATGGTAAGATCCCTTCCCTGCTGCCTCTGGTGACCACTTAGAAAGATACGAACATGATTTCCGCATGTTGACATGGTTGGGTTCGGTTTTCTTCCTCACCTGGGGTTGGATCAGCTAGCACCGTACTGCAACACCCTCCCATGGCTTGCACCCTACTGCTATGCCATTCTTTCTCGCCACCCTTTGGGCATCTCCACTAGGCTTCCCGGTCCAGATCGCATTGGACTCTGTACCATGCCATGGGTCCTTTTACCTTCCACTTAAGCTTTTCCTTGCGGTCTCCTACCACCTTTACCGGGTATTACCCTTTAGCCATAGAAATTTATTGTCGTAGCTGGCGCTGGGCTTTGGCTATATGGTTGGTGTTGAGGTTGCTTGGGAGGGTTCTTGTAGCGGGTTTGGGCTACTGTCGGGGTGTGGGGTTTCTTTTGTTTTGATGGGCTTGGGGGCTTTCTTTCACAGTCTTTATCATTCATGTATACTACAGGTTTGCGGAGTGGAGGAGTTTTTGCGACTGCTGGGGTCTGTTCGGGTGGCGTCATGTTCCCAAGTCTTGGGTCCTGTCTGCCAGTGCGCGTTTCTGTTCGGGTTTTCGCTAATGGTTTTTATTTTAGCTGCTTGAGGGCTGGCGTAGAGGAGGAGGTTAGTGTGTCTGCCATAGCTTGGGCTGCATGCAGACGGTGTACCTTTAAACACAAAATAAAATTGCTGAAAAAAAATGAAAAAAGGAAAGAGAAATAGAAGGAAAGAGACCAAGGAGATAAGCCATCCTCTTTCTACTCTATTTTCCTCGTACTTGAAATCAACCCTCAATACTTGGACTTCACGAACCATCCATCCCCCTTCTCTTCCTACGATGGCACTGGCCTAGGAGTGATGGCCATCTCTATTCTACCCTCACGGCCCTCTTCTGCTTTTCTAAGCTTCTGGGCTTTGCTTCTTCTGAGTGCCTGTATGCTTTTCATGCCACCCATTATCGCCCCGTTCCTAGCTTAGCGAGACCCCTGCTCATGGCTGGCAACCGCCCTCCTCCCTTGTTTGAAACTGCTAGGAACACTCTTTGCAGTACGTGAGAACTCTTCAGCAGGCTCGCTGGTCGATCTTGCTCCTCGCCAGGCTTGGCTTAAGTGGCTGTGTCCCATGCACTAACTGATGCTATCACAGGGATAATAAGGGACTACAGGTGCGATATGCTAAAACAGCTTGCCTTCTTCCACTGTGGACCGCCAAGGAAGACACGAATACGATTACCGAGGGTTGACACGGTCGCGTTCGGTTTCTGCCCTATTCTAGCACTTGCATTTGCTTGTACCCTACTGCTACACCCACCCTCGACTTGCACCCTACTGCTCCACCCTCTTCTGCCATCGCCCACTGGTGGCCCCCTTTTCTGAGTTGCGTCCCATTCCCGGATAACATCTACAGTTTTCTGCTGCCAGCACATATATCTGGCTCAGGATATTGTACCATCTGCTTTATGAATATTTCTTTTATTTGTTTCCGAGATGTTCCGCTCAGTTACCTTTTTGTATGTTCCGGCCCGTTCTTAGTTAGGCTTCACCTATTCCCCGAGTTCACTTCTAAGGGCAGAGGTATTTTCCTTTTAGGCAAGATTTGTAGTTATGCCTATATTAGAGGGTCTTGGAGATATGGTTGGGCTGGATGGAGGGCGGAATGGGGATTGTTTATGCCATAGCTAGGGCTGTATGTGTGTTCTATTATCCTCAATAATATTGAATACATGATGATAAAAAAAAAGTAAAAGAACGTAAAAGACCAAGGAGATAGGCTCTTTGCGTTTCGTTTTAAGTTACTTTCTTACTTATTACTTTATGCTTTTACAAATATCAAATCTTTACACTCTTTAGGATTTACCTATACTAGACAAGAACTGTACTATGTGAGTAGAGCTGGAGTAAGAGTACGACAGGTAGCAAAGACTAGAGATACAAGAGTCTGTCCCACATTATCATAGGCATAGGTCTTAAAGGTGTTGTCGAGATATAGTGAGAAGAGAAGTATCACCTACATGTTGCTGAGAACTCATATGAGTTAGGGAGTGAAACCTTACGAAGTTTCACTTATAGCGATGCTGGGACGCTCCCATGGTGGACTACAGTTTTGAGAACCAGTCCTTGGAGCTACCTGATGTAGCTGACAAATTACGATGAACGGTTTCACAGCTCAGACGAACACCAAGTCCGATAATACCAGAGAAATGGTTGACTCAGGAAGAATCCAGCTCTGAAGAAGAAGAAGACTAGTGAATGGAGGCACATGGACCAGCAGGTGGAGAGGGTGGAGGCCTAGCGCCCAACCTAGTACCAGAGATGATATCAGAGTTTAGCTGCAAACAAATGGAACAAATTCTTTGGGCTGTGGGACAACATCGACTAAGGGTCAAACAGCTGAAGACATATGCAGGACACCTGAGTCAGCTCATGAACAAGCTAGCTGAACTAATTATCTATTTCAGAGGGGTGAGATGGCAGACCAGATACAATGCGAAAAAGATCATTTATGTCTCAAGTCTCCAGATGGGAGACGTGAGTAAATGGCTCATGCTATACATGGTAGTGAACAAACCGACGGACTAGCTCAAGTGGAACGATTTCAAGGAAGCCATTATGAAGCAGTACGGAGTAGTGGACCCCCGAGGGGTGGCCTGGATCAAATTAAAAAATTGGGAGCGAGAATCCTGGACGATAACGCATTAGTGGAACAGGTTTAGACTAGAGTTTGTTACAAGGTGGGGCGGGACAAGTTTTGCCCTAAGGCGCTGTGCTCCAGTCCAGGCCCCCACCCCGCACTGTGTCTGGATGGGGACCCATTTCTTCCGACCCAAATTTACTGGGAGCTGTCTGGGGCACGGGCAGGGTGCCTGGTGGGTAACGGGACAGGGCTAGCCTCGAAGAACACCCCACCCAGGGCTGGTGAGTGGGCCGGGGCAGGGAATAAGGCCTGGATGCCACGTAACAAACCCTAGTTCTGACTATACCAAATAAGAGCTCTATTGGATGACACTACCGTATCAGAATAGCTACACGTGGGCATGTAAGAGAGGCCACAAAAGCAATCCAAGTACTACGAGCCTGAGGTAGATACTGTCGAGGAATTAGTAGAATGGGCCATTTAAAAGGAAACTAGGTTCGCGGTCCGGGGGAGCCTAGAGAACGAAAAATATGGGAAGACGAGAATGACCCATACTCCGAGGAAGACCAATGGAACATTCAGACAAACATCACAAGGACAGGAAGGAAATTTCAGACCCACCATTGACCGAGAGGTGGTGACAAATAAGGCACAAACGAGACAACCTCTAGGCTTGTCCAATGAAGAATACAGGAAACCAAGACACCAAAACCTCTGCTAGAGGTATGGGGGAAAAAGGCATCAGATCGGGGAATGCTGAAGCAGACCAGATAATGGAAGGAAACCAGTCACACCCACCCAGGGCAATAACTGGTTCCAATAGAAGAAGAGGACCAAGTGGAGGGAGATGACGACAGAGGAAGAGCAACTGAAAAAAGAAGGTGGTCTCTGGTAAGAGATGATCCGGTGGACAAGAAGGGGAGGGAAACCATTGGGAAACAACGGACGAATGGAAAGGAATCTAAGAATATCACTATGGCAAACTACTACATAGGACCACTGGAACAAGATGGAGATCACATTATGATTAAGACAATACTATATAACAAGGAAAAGAAAGCCAGCGCAATATATGCAATGCTCGACTCAGAGGCAACAGAGGATTTCATCAACCCAGAAATCTGCGACAAATACAAGTACCTTCTGATCCCCACATGAAAGAAGAGCGAGGTTTATCACGGGGATAGAAAGCCCAGCACTATGGGACCTATAACCCATGCAGTTCAAGTATATATGGTGATAGGCAGCTATAGGAAAGAGGCAACCTTCTAGGTAGTGAACGTGAAGAACCGCAAGCATGTCTTAGGGAGGTCATGGTTAAGACAGCACAACTCCACGATCGACTAGGACAACAAGAAGATTACATTCGCTAAGGAATGATGCAAGACAGAATATCTCAACAGTTCGCAAGTGGTATATATAATACGCGAGAGAGGAGCACAAGAGGAGAACCTGAAAGCACGATTAGACCAACTCAGAGAAGGACCGGATAAGAGAATCAGATTCAAGTAGTTGTATGACAAGGTATTGGAACTAGGGAAGGGTTCCAAACAAACGTCAGGGGATGACCTATATGCCAACAAGAACAAGACGATCAAAGCAAGACACGAAGGAATGATACCCACAGGGATAGTGATAGGA
Organism: Tuber brumale; assembly: GCA_014065205.1. Classification (NCBI taxonomy): domain Eukaryota; kingdom Fungi; phylum Ascomycota; class Pezizomycetes; order Pezizales; family Tuberaceae; genus Tuber; species Tuber brumale. Next base: position 127,728 of record JACCEG010000084.1, on the reverse strand, counting down.
CTACCCCCCAGTACCTATGGATGGATAGCACCATGCAGCGGAGTTCCAGGCAGCAAAGGACTTATTACTAATGTGGGGGTCATCGATGCCGACTATACCGGAGAGGTCAAGGTGGTCTTGGCCAATCTGGGAGATATCAACCAAGAAATCTGACAAGGAGATCAGATAGTGCGGTGGATTATTGAAAAGATCAGCAAGGAAGAAATGCATGAAGTACGAGAACTTCATGATACCGAGAGAGGAACGAAAGGCTTTGGCAGCATCGATCGTACAAATACTAAGAAAGAGGAACCAGGCCAGATTCAAGAAATATCAGCCCACGGTTTTGGCAGATATTACAAGAGAGGAGATTTCACCGGAATCCTGAAGTGGAATCGGTGAGAAGGAAAGCTGGAACAGGAACAAATCAACATCAGCAACGAGCTGGCAATACAGTAAAAGCAACAATTAAGGGAGAAGGAATAGTACGACATAATACCACCCAAATACCAAGGATTCACATACCTATTCTAGGAAGAAGAGGCTGATAAACCACAACTAAGAAGGCCTGGAGGGGATCACAAGATCCATATCAAGAAGGACGCGAAATAGAAAGAGAAGAGAAAGATTCCATATCAATGCGTCTACCTATTGGGCAAAACAGAGCTGTGGGAATTACAACGACATATTCCACAAGATATGAAGAGGGGATGGATTCGACATTCGTTCGCATCAGCGGGATCGTCCATTTTGTTTATGAAGAAAAAGGATAGAAATATGAGAGTCTGCATGGATTACTGAGCTCACAGCTCAGTAATAAAGAACGATCGGTACCCGCGACTACTAATCAGAGAAGTATTAGATCAGCTAAGGATGGCAATATACTTCACTAAGCAGGACATCAAGGACACCTACCACAACATATGAATAGATGAAGGAGACAAATAGAAGACAATTTTCTAGACAAGTTACGGGATGTACAAATATGTGGTCATGCCGTTCGGCCTGACCAATGCACTGGCATCATTCAAATACAGGATCAACTAGGAACTTACCAAATTCCAGGATATATGCTGCATCGTCTACCTGGATGATGTTCTCATATGCTCGGAAAACATAGAACACCAGCAGGACATCAGCAACATATTAAACGAGATTCAGAGATTGGGGATGAAAGTCAAGCAGTCCAAATGTGAATTTCACGAAACGGAAATGGAATACCTGGGATACATTATCAACAGGAAAGGAGTCGAGGTGGACCCAGTCAAGACAGCAGCCATGTGGCGATGGGCACAATGGAACTATAAAAACGACATCCTGCGCTTCATAGGATTCTGCAACTTCTACTGAAGGTTTATTGAGGGGCTGAGGAGGATTGCAAACCCTCTATGTAATCTAACAAAGAAAGATATCAAATGGGAATGGGGAGAGAAGGAGCAGAAGACCTACAATGATATCAGAACCAAGCTCACAACAGCACCTATATTGGTGTACTTCGACCTATGAATGGAAACAACAATCGAGACAGACGCATCTTAGTCAGTCTGTTTAGAGATTGTATCTCAGAATTGCGCGGACGAAAAATGGTGCCCAGTATGCTCCCTGTCCAAAACAATGACACTGGCTGTATACAACTATGATGTTGTCAACACAGAACAGTTAGCGATAGTTCAAGCACTGAAGGAATGGAGGAGATATATACAAAACAATGGCTACCAGGGCAGGGTTCCAACCGACTACAACAACCTGGTTCCCTTCATGATGACGAAGGAACTCAACTAGAGACAAATTTGATGGATGGAGAGCCAGCGCAACTACAACTTCAAAATTGAATCCAGACCTGGGAAAGAACGAGGGAGACTGGATGCTTTGACAAGGATCGCAAGTGACAAAGTACAGGACAAAGAGGGGGAGAGAATCAAGAAGAAAAACAGAATCTCATTACTGAAAGAATACTTCCAAGCTATGGAATCAGTAGAAATCATGGACAAGAATGATGACGAACTCCAAAAAGTGATAAGAAAGGAAGAAGAGTTTCGAAAAATAAAGGAAAGCCTGGAAAGAGGAGACAAAAAAAGAAAAGGGGTAGCCTTGGCCTATGCGAATGGAAGGACCACTACCCTTAGTATGATGGAAAGATATGGATACGGGAGGATGAAAAAATAAGGCTGAACGTTATCAAGAAACATCACGACCATAAACAGGTGGGACACGCAGGAATGGCTAAAACAATACAGCTGATCACTGGGAAATACTACTAGCTGAGACTGTACAAATCAGTCAAACAATACATCAAGAACTGCGACATATGCCAGAAGACGAACGCAGTGCGACATGTGTTATGTGGGTTGTTAAGGGCCAACGAGGCAAAATAAAAACTACGGGCATTCATATCTATGGATTTCATAACAGATTTAGCTGACGCAAATGGATATGACTCAACATTGGTTGTGGTAGATCACCGGACCAAAACGTATCACTTCATACTAATGTGAATCGATATGATGGTGGAGCAGTTCACAACAACGTTTAGCAGGGAACTATTTGGACAACATAGACTAACGAAAGATATCATCACGGATCGAGGATTCAAACTCACAATGGGAATATTGAAAGAAATAAATGAAGAACTGGGAATCAAGAGGAAGCTATCGACAGTCTACTATCTGCAAACAGACTGACACACTAAATGAACACATGGGATATTGGAACAATACCTGCAAGCATATATCAACTTTCATCTAGACAACTAGGATGAGCTACTACCGATAGCAGAATTTGCATAGAACAATGGAACACAAGAAACGATTAAGGTAATACCCTTTTATGCAAATTACAGTCTTGACGCAGAATATCAGGCCATAGGTCATGTGACCAAAGGACTGATAATGGAAAAAGAAGACATGAGTCAATTACATGACACCCTATGGGCGGAAATGACAGCCGCGCAACTGCGACAAAAAGAGAGTTACGATCAATACAGAAAACCTGATTCATACCTACAACCCAGGGAGGAGGTGTGGCTACTAGCAAGGAATAGACAGACAAAGCGGCCATCCAGGAAATTGGATTACACGAAAATAAAACGATACGAGATATTGTAAACGATAGGGGAACGCACATATAAACTTGACATTCTCCCATCCATGAAGATACACAACACATTGCACACCGCACTCTAGGAACTCTATCAGAACGACAAGCTTCCATGGTAAACTATTACACCACATCTAGCTATCAAACCAGATGTAGACCCCGTGTAAGAACTCTATGAAATAATCGACTCCTGCTCACACTATGGTAATCTACAGTACCACACTAAGCGGACCGGTTATTGTGCCAAACGAGATCAAGAGTGGTACCCAGCTACCAACTTCACTAACACTCAAGATACCCTCAACCTCTTCCACCAATACTACTCACAAAAGCCATCAAGCGAGCATCGAGGACACTGCAGAAGACTGGGTAGTCATGGGTCGCCCCACGAGCCCTCCACCAGATACAACTAAGTGGGCTGCAGTGGAAGAAGAAGTCAGGATCAAGAAAGAGGAAGAGGGGAAGACCATTAAAGCCAAGTGGGCTAAGATGGTCAAAAAAAGGGATCGCAACTGGGCCCTCTATCACTGGACCGCATGCATGGATGACGAGTGCCTCGTACACCTAGACGAAAAACAAGCAAGTGACCTTTTCCCTGGCATGAGGTCAGCGACAAGGAGGTGGCCATCAACTACACTGATCGAAGCCAAGTGGGCAACACAGCCACGACCTCCGCCCAGCGGCGTCTCACACCATAAGATATCATGCCAGAACTGTATGCGCAGGGACTGTGCACCCCAGCATAGACAACAACTGGATGCTGGTCAGGCAACCAAAAACATGGAGGTTCCGAGGACAGAATCTGCGAAGAGGGGGTATACCAAAAGCATTGTCTCCAAGAGTGAACTTCGCCAAACAAGGGAGCCAGTGAGGTACGCAGGCGATTGGCTCAATCAGGAAGCAGGGCAATAAAGGGAAACAACATCCATCTTGTGGATGACAAATAGAAACTCTCGCAAATGATCGAGAGAGCAAGAAGGTGGCTGGCAATAGCCAGGACCTCCATTAAAGAGGGACCTGAAAGAATGGACAACGACATACAAAAGGAACAGCTCAAGCGACGAGCCAACATTGACAACCTGCACGGAAAAAGCTGTAATCCATGCAATCAATACAAATGCCTCTAGTGACATGCAGACCACGCCTCCCAGGGGGAATTCCAAGCTCGAAGGTACTTGAGCTTACGGAGAAAGAAGCTAAGGTCACAAATATGGCTTAGCGAAGAACAGGTTTTCAGATGACTCATAGTTATGAGTTCTAGGTATGTTAGGTTTCGCACCAGACCTTATTTAGAGGTCATGGGTTTTATGCATGTAACCATTTTGGTAATATGATTGGTTTATGATATTATGTTATATTTCGCACATGGCCTTATTTAGAGGTTACAGGTTGCGCGCAGGTGACCATTTTGGTCATATGACAGGTTGAAATGATTTGAGATTACGCACAGTTGTAAGTCCTATGTGGCGTGTGACTCAAGGAGTGAGTGACACAGGCATAAAGAGCAGCTATATAAGGAGGTCACTAGAACCAAGGAGATGGCCCATCCTCCATCTCCTCTACACACCCGGCGATTGAAATCAACCCTCAACGCTAGGTACTCATGAACCATCCACTCCCCCTCTCCTCCCACGATGGCTTCGGCCTAGGAGTGACAGCCACCTCCTCCTTTTTCCCACAGCCATTGCTTGCTCTTTTACGCGGCGTGGCTTTCCTCCCTCAGGGTTCCGGTACTGCCTTTCTGCTGCCCGTTCTCGCCCCTTTCCTCGCTTAGCGAGGCCCCTCCTCCTGGTCGGCCACCGCTCGCTTCCCATGCTTCAGACGGCTGGGAACACGGTGTCTGCGGTACACGAGGACTACTCTTTGGGCCTGATGGTCAACCTCGCTCCTCTCCTGCTTTGGGGACCTCTCTTCTTTGTTTCCGTTTGGCGTTGGCTGTGGTGGACGCCTGTCTCCCTGTGTGCAAGCGCGCCCTGGGGGAACGCCTCGGCTAGTAACTTCGGGGCCTGTCTCGCTTGAAGATTTGGCCATACCCTCTTAGTCTTACGGTTCAAGTTGGGACTACTCTTGTTGGAGACCGCCTAGCAAGACACGAACACGATTACCGATAGTCGACATGGTCGTGTTCCGTTTCTGGCCCGTTCTGGCGGTTGGATCGGCTTGCACCCTACTGCTACACCCTTCCTCGGCTAGCACCCTACTGCTCCACCCTCTCCCGCCGCAGCCCACAGGCGGCCCCCTTTCTCGGTTACGTCGCGTTCCGGGATAACTTCTACGGTTTTCTGCTGCCAGCGCGTATCTCTGGCTTGGTTGTTGTGGGACTCACCCTGGTGCGAGGTTTCTTTTTTTTTTTTTTTCTGAGATGTTCCGGGCGGTTACCTTCCTATGTTTTCCTGCTTTCTTCTTAGTTAGGCTTCTCCTATTCTCTGAGTTCGCTTGCGAGGTAGGGACGGGTTTTTCTTTGGGGCGAGATGTGCGGTTAGGCCCATACCAGAGGGTCTTGGAGATACGGTCGGGCCGGGCGGGAGGAGGAATGGGGATTGTTTATGCCATAGCTAGCGCTGCATGCAAGTTCTTGTACCCTAAATAACAACGAATACAAGAAGATAAAAAACGGAAAAATAAAAATAAAAAAAGTAAAAAAAGTAAGACCAAGGAGATGGCCTCCTCCTCCCCCCAGCCAAGATGACACGACGGTAGCGTCGCTCTCTGCCCTCCAACTGTCAGTGAGGGACCTTGCATCCCGTCTGACCACCCCACTTCCCCAACCAGCATGCCACCAGCAACCCCCACCCCAACGCCCAATGCCTGCAGCGCCTGGCACCCACACGGCCCAGGCAGCTCCTTCCCCAAAGGGTAAAGAGATCGCTGCGTCCCCCCTCACCGCTACCCTTGCCGACGTATTGAACCCCCCCTATGAGGGTGGGCGCGACACAGACATCCCCTGCTACAGCACAAAGGACCAGAAATGGTACGGCGACCTGGCCGCGTACGTGACGAAATTCCCTCGCTCCTGGGAGGCCCAGACATACAGGGAAGAGAAGTACCCCCCCTCTCGGAGTTCCACCCCGTCCCTCACGCTTTGGCTCAGTCCGGCGCCCCCTCCTATGCCCAGGCTGCTACAGCTATGGGAAAAAAGAAAGGATAGCCGAGCAAAGCGAAGAATGCCCTCACGGCTGCTCAGGTTGCGCCTAGTCCTGCACCTCTGGCCCCCTCAAAAGGGCCCAGGAGCCTCCCTGCTGCTGAAAGACGTTTCTTCGCCCCCAGGTCTTCCCCCTTCTCACACTCCCAATCCGACCGGATAGCTGCCTCCTTCCCCGACATTCCCGCCTCAGTCCTACGCGAGGCGGGCTGCACTCTACCCCTATCCTTCTCTGCCAGGGTTAATGACAGAGGAGCGGTGATGCTTCTTGCCCCCCCCCGTTCGTTTCCTCTACTGCCTATGCCCCCTACTACGACGCTCTCACCACCAAGCTAAACCAATCCTTCCCAACCGCGGACACTTCGTGGCTCCCTTTCCGCCCTGCCCCTAACGAGGACCAGCTGGCGATTCACTCCCTCCCCATCGCCTACCTTCACGAGGACAACGACGACCTCCTACAGTGCCTGAGCAACACCATCCTGAACATCAAGATCGTTCAAATCCTCTCCTCCCATTACCTGAACCCCGACAGGGCCTCCAGGATCCTCAAGAGAGCGACCTCCGTTGTTGAGACGGTTGCACCTGATAATGAGGCCTCTGTGCTGGGCAACGCTTACCCTTTCTCCTCTCTATGCATGATCGAGAGAGCATACTGGGCTAACAGCCTCACTCAGTGCCGTAACTGCTGGGAATACGGCCACCACTCAGCCAGATGCAAGGTTGATCACCCAGTCTGCCCAATCTGCGCCCTCTCCCACCGAAAACAGGCACACAGGTGCCAGAACCCCACCTGCCCCAAGGGCAGTAACCTCAGAGCTGTGGTTGACTGCTGTCCAACCTCTCCCTCGATGTGTGCAATCTGTAGAGGTCGATACCCGGGGTTCGCTAGAGAGTGCCCATCGAGACCTTCCCCCCCTCCTGCCCATGGGGAGTCCCCTGTTCTGCAGAATAAGGAAGCTATAGACACGACGAACGACTACGGCGAGGGTCCTTCAACTGGTTCATGATCCCTCTTGCCCCCCTTTAGTCTTGAAACACCCTGCCCTAGGCGTGGTGATGCCCCCCCAACACGTCCTCCCGTTCCTGCCCCAAAACCCCAAGACGGTGTGCTGCCGAATCCCGCATGGCAGGAATCTCCCACTCCTCTCCCCCAACCTGAGACGCGGGAAGGCGTGTAATGGTTGGTCACACCTCTCCTACGAGTTCTGCACTGCCAGCGGACTCCCATAACCCCATATCCGTTCTTCAACACAACTGCTTGGGAAGCTGGGATGTGTTTCTCTCTCTCTTTAATTCGTTTTCTTTGCTGGATCACCCCCCTACCCTTGTTGCCCTCCAAGACCCCCCTTTGCACAGGAACAGACCCTCGTCATTCCAAGACTTCAAATCCTTCCTGCCCCCCTGCCCCACTGGTGGCAAGCCCAGAGTGGTCTGCTATCTCCATCTCTCCACCACTCAACAGTTTTCGGTCCTCCCAGTCTTTACGGATGCAAGAGACTGGATGGCTGTTGATCTTCACTCTTCTGTTGGCTTCTTTGATTGCTTCGTTACCAACGTCCGGGTTGTGAACCTCCATAGCACGTGGGATGGTTCCCCCTTTCGCCAAACCATCACTCCAGAGGTTGCCTTCCCCCACACCTCTACACGGAATGCTGGTTGTCGGAGACTTCAACATACACCACCCCTCAGCTGACCCGGGCCGCCTTTTCTCAATCTCGGACCTGGGCGCCTTGGCCCCTTACTTTGAAAAAGCTGCGGAAGAGGGTTTCTGCCTCCTAAATACCCCTGGTATACTCACTTACTTCCCCTTCGATCCCAGCCTCCGCCCTCAGTCATCGACCTTGCTTTTGCCAACTCCTCTCTGTCCCCCAACCTTCAGTCATGGGAGACTCCGTTGCCCCTAACAGGCTCCGACCATGTCCCCATCCTCTTTGTGCTTTCACAGCCGTTGGCCCGCCCTCCTCCCCCTGCCCTTGTATGGAAGAAGACTGACTGGCTCTCCCTTGAGGATGCGATTAAGGCCACGCGATTCAACCCCCCTCCCCCCCTCCCCACGCCCCATACTTTCTCAACCTGGTTTGACACTGCCATTGGACGACTCAGGACCATCCTCAGGTTGCACACCCCTGACAAGAGACCCTCCCCCCGATCCAAGGCCTGGTGGACCCCTGACCTCACAGCTCAAAGGGCTACCTTCCACTCAATGGTTCGGTCGGCACGACGAGATCCGCTCCCCACGTCAAAACATCGCTGAAGAGAAGCCCGCCTGCTATACTTCAAGGCTATAAAAAGGGCCAAAACTGATTATTGGAACAATTTCCTTAGGGCCGCCACTCTCCAAACACTCTGAACTGCGAAGCGCTATGCCTTTGGAAGGCCCCCAGACAGGTTCCTACAGCTACCCGGGGCTCAGAGCCCAGTGGACATAAACACAGCCCTTTTCTCCCACTTCTTCCTGCAGAAACAGCCCTCGGGCCCTCCAGCGATTATGCGCGAATTCAAAGATCTTCCCGCGCTGTTGGCGGAGGACATTACGGTTGCTCTCCAAAGCTCCTGCTTGTCCTCCGCTCCCGGCCCTGACCACATCCCGTACTCCGTCTGGAAGAGGGTCCTCGCGTTGAACCCAAGCATTCTCCCCTCCATACTCGACCCCCTCATCCGGTATGGCCACCATCCCCCTTCCCTGCAGAGAGTAAACGGGATAGTCCTCAACAAGCCAGGGAAACCCTCCTACGACACGCCGGCGTCATTCCGCATCATCGTCCTCCTCGTGACCATTTCCAAGATCCTGGAAAGGGTTATGGCCTCCCACCTCTCTGCCCTCGCCCGATTCCTGGGCCTCCTGACCCCCACTAAACTGGATCCCTTCACGGCTTGAACACCTTTGACGCTGCCACGACACTCTCTCACGAGGTTCAGCTTTTTATGCGCCCCTAGCTTAAGGTCTCAACCCTCTTCCTCGACATAAAAGGCGGATTCGACAAGGTCTCGGCCCACATTCTCTGCGACAGGCTTGCCACTAAGGCGGTCAACCCGTACATGGTCTCGTGAATCAGGTCCTTCCTCCACGGCCGCTCCGGCCGCCTGGTTTTCCTGGGGGCCCCCCAGGTCTTTTCGCCGGTCTCTGTCGGCACCCCCCAGGGGTCCCCGATCTCCCCCCTCCTGTTTGTGATTTACGTATCCTCCTTGCATTTCTCGGTCTCTCGAGGCCTAATCCTTTCCTACGTGGACGACTTCGCTGTCATGGTCACCTCTGGCTCTTATCGCAGGAACGTCCAGAGGCTGCAGGGGATCACCAAGGTACTCCAGATAAAGGCCGGAAGGCTAGGAGTAACCTTCTCGATCCCAAAGACAGAGCTCATGCACTTTGTGACCCCAGCGCAGAAGGTCCATCCTCCCGCGATCCCTGTCTTGATAGACAGACTCCTCTTCTGCCCCTCCAAATTGGTTCCCTGGCTTGGATATTGGTTCGAGCCCTCATCCACTTCCTGCAACAAAGGTACTACCTCCCACTTCACGAGGAGGCTCGGCTTGGCCCAGGGAGCCTTTGCGACGATTAAACAGCTTTCCAGGCCTGGCAATGGTCTCTCCTCCTCTTTCTTCTACCAGCTGGCGTCCTCCCTTATCTCCCCCATCCTCCTCTAAGAGGCGGACCTCTTCTCACCAAGCCTCACTCTCCTGGACAGGATGTCCGTCTTTTGGAGGCCCGTCCAGAAATGGGTGACGAACTGCTTCTCGTCCACCCTCGTTGGCATCCTGGCATGTGAGTCGGCCCTTCCCCTCCTCCTGCTTCTGGTTCTCCACCGACAAAGGCTCGCGGCTGTTCGGCTTGTCTGCCTCCCCCCTGAGACCAACCCGGCGACGGCCAGGCTTCACCGGTCCTTCCCTACTTCCTCCCCCTTCCGGGCTTCGGAGGACCACCGCCGTTACACTATGGGCTTGACATCTGTCTACGCCCCGCTCCTCTGGAAAAGCTCTCCACCCTGTCTCCCCATACAGAAACATCTTCCATTTGCCGCCATTGCCCACACGACCATCCAATTCATCAACCCCTCAGGCCCAGTTCCAGTTGCCTCCCCCAGCCTCCTTCCTCCCGATCAGCTTCCTGTGGTGGCGGGAACCCCATCTTAGCAGTCGGTCAAGCTACGGCTGCGAAATGCTGTCCTTCCGAACTGGTCTGCTCAGTTTCCCCTCCCGCCCTACTACCCCTATGCCGCGTTCCTCAGACTCCATCCTTTCACGGGCCTGGGGAGATTCACAGCAGGCAGGATCCATCAGATGCGCTCGGGCAAGAGCTACCTTGCTGCCCACCCCTCCTGGTTCACTGACGACCCCTCCCCCCTCTGGCCTTATTGTGAGGAGAACTAGGAGGACTTCGCTCATGCAATCCTACACTGCGAGTCTCACAAGCAGCCTCGTGAGTGCCACCTCCGAGGGCTCACGGACCTTGCCAGAGACAGCCTCCTATGAACCAACAAGGACTCCCTACATTCCCTGGCGAGGTACTTGAATGTGACCGCCATAGGCTTTCCACCACGCACACCGCCTGCATGATAGAACCCACCGCTCGCTTCCGCTTCCGCTGCTGTGGCTCTCTCGATTTACGGTTTTGTGCCCTGAACAGGGGCCTTCGCCCCCCACTTGTTTCCGCCCCACATTTGCTTTTGGCAGCCCAGTGGTTTTATTTTTCGTTATGATTTTTGTACTTTGTTGTTTTGGTTCCTGGGGATTTCGTGTTGACTATTGGACACAATTAGGAGGATTTTATAGTTTGGTGCGCTTGTTTCTTTTGTGTTTGCGAGTTTTTGAGATTAAGGTTTTTCTTTATGCCATCGCTAGCGCTGCATGCAAGTTCCTGTACTGTAAACAAAGAATATATGAAGATAAAAAAGAAAGAAAGGAAAAAAAAAGAAAGGAAAAAAAAGAAGAAAAGACCAAGGAGATGGCCATCCTCCGTCTCCTCTATTTTCCTCGCGCTTGAAATCAACCCTCAACGCTTGGGATCTCACGCACTACCCACCCCCTCCTCTCCTCCTACGATGGCTATGGCCTAGGAGTGACGGCCATCCACCTCCCCCCTTTCCCTTCCTTCACTTTTTTACACGTTGGGGCTCTGCCTCCTCTGGGTTCCGGTATGCCTTTTGCGCTGCCCGTCCCTGCTCCTCTCCACGCTTAGCGAGGCCCCTCCCCACAGTTGGTAACCACTCGCTTCCCATGCTTCAGACGGCTGGGAACACGGTTTGCGGTACGCGAGAACTCTCCAACGTGCCTCAGGATCGATCTCGCTCCTCCCCACGGTTGGCTCAAGTGGTGGTATCCCATCCGCTAAGTGATGCTATCTCTTGTAGAACAAGGGACTACAAGAGAGACGCGGTAAAACGCTTGCCTTCTGCTTTCGGGAACCGCCTAGGAAGACACGAACAGGATTACCGAGAGTCGACATGGTCGCGTTTGGTTTCCGCCCTGCCCCGTTGGTTGGATTGGCTTGCACCCTACTGCTACACCCTCACTCGGCTTGCATCCTACTGCTATACTACCTTACCTCGACACCCTTCGGGTGTCTCCGCCGGGCCTCTCGGTCTGGATGGCACTAGTCCCTGTGCCCTGCCATGGGTTTCGTTTCCCACGGCCCGGGTTTTTCTCTTCTCGGTTCCCCTTCTACTTTGCCGGATATATGCCTTAGCCGTAGACAATTTTTCATCGTATGTAGTACTGATCGGCCGTGTTAAGGCCGCTTGGGTTGGTTCTTGCTATGGGGTTGGACCACTGTCGGGAAGTGGGGTTTCTTTTTGTTCTGATGGGCTTGAGTAGCTTTCTTTTAACAGTCTTTACCATTCATGCATACTACAAGTTGGGGGGCAGGGGAGTTTTTTCGACTGCGCGGGGTGGTGGAGCCGGCGGCTCTAGGCGTGACCCTTCCATGTTCAAATCCTAGGGGCCATCAGGCTGGGCACCTGGTCCCTAGTATTGATGGACTTCGTGATGGTTTTTCTTCAGGCTGTTTCGGGCTGGCGTAGGGGGGTAGGTTTTTTGTCTGCCATAGCTAGCACTGCATGTGGATGGGGTACCTTGAACAAGGAATAAAATTGATGATAAAAAAAGAAAAAAGTAAAAAAAGAAAAAAGACCAAGGGGATAGCCCATCCTCCGTTTCCTCTATTTTCCTTGCGCTTGAAATCAACCCTCGATGCTTGGGAGCTCTTGAACTACCCACCCTTGCCTCTCATCCCGCGATGGCTTTGGCCTAGGAGTGACTGCCATCCACCTCCCCCCACTGTCCTCCTTCACCTTTTTGCGTGTAGGGGCTTTCCTCCCTATGGGCTTCGGTATGCCTTTTACGCTGCGCATTCCCTCCTCTCTCCTCACTTAGCGAGTTCCCACCACATGGGCAGTGACCGGTTGCTTCCCATGCTTCAGATGGCCTGAAACATGGTTTACGGCACGCAAGAACTCTTCAACAGGCCCTCGTGTCGATCTCGCTCCTCCCCACGGTTGGCTTAAGTGGTGGTATCCTTTCTACTAAGTGATGCTATCACCCGTAGAACAAGGGACTACATGAGAGATGTCGTAAGTTCATTTGCCTTCCGCCCCTGGGGACCTCCTAGCAAGACACGAACACGATTTTCGATTGTTGACATTGTCACGTTCAGTTTCCTTCCTAACCTGATGCTTGGATTGGCTTGCATCCTACTGCTACACCCTCGCTTGGCTTGCACCCTACTGCTATACTGCCTTACCTCGACACCCTTCAGGCATCACCACTTGGCTTCGTGGTCTGGATTACACTAGTCCCTGTATCCAGCGACGGGTTCTGTTTTCCTCAGCTGGGGCTTTTCTCTCTTTGGTCCCCCTTCCCCTTTGTTGGGTATATCCTTTAGCCATTGTTATTTATTGTTGTAGGTGGCACTGTTTGGCTGGGTTAAGGCTGTTTAGGGTAGCTCTTGCTATTGGGTTAGACCACTGTCGGGAAGTGGAGTTTCTTTTATTTTGATGGGCTTGGGTGCCTTTCTTTTACAGTCTTGACCCTTTGTGTATACTACAAGTTGCGGGGTAGGGGAGTTTTTTCGACTGTGCGGGGTTTGGGTGTGGGTGTCATGTTCTGTAAGTTTCGGTCCTGTCTGCCAGTGTGATTCCCTGTTCGGGTTTGTTAACTGTTTCTCTTCTGGCTGTTTTGTGCTGGCATGGGAGTGGAGGTTTATGTATCTGCCATAGCTAGCACTGCATGTGGATGGTATACCATAAACACAGAATAAAATTGATGATAAAAAAAAAGAAGACAAAAAAAGATCAAGGAGATAGCCGGAGGTGTCCTGCTCGATCTCAAAGACAGAACTCATACATTGGGTGACTCCAGCCCAGAATGTCCCACCTCCCATGATCCCCGTCCTTTTAGATGGCTCTCTCTTTCGCTCCTCCAAACTGATCCCCTAGCTTGGCTACTGGTTCCAGCCCTCAGCCACCTCATGCTCTAAAGGCACTACCTCACACTTCACGAGAGGACTTGCCCTGGCCCAAGAAGCCTTCGCAATACTTCAAAGTCTCTCCACACTGGGCAAGGGCCTCCCCCCCTTCCTCTGCCACCATCTGACATCCTCCCTCATCTCCCCAATCCTCCTCTACAGAGCTGACCTCTTCTCACCAAGCCTTACCCTCCTGGACTGGATATCTATATTTTGGAAGACCGTCTAGAGATCGGTGACAAACTGCTTTTCTTCTACCCCAGTTGGCAACCTGGCTTGCATGTCGGCTCTCCCCCTGCTTCCACTGTTAATCCTTCATCGATAGAGACTGGCCGCTCTCCGCCTTGTGTGCCTACCTCCACAGGCCAATCCGGCAATGGCGAGACTCCATCCTACCTTTCCTATGTCCTCCCTCTTCTGAACCTTGGAGGACCACCAACATTTCACCAGGGGTCTGACGTCAGTCTACACCCCTCTCCTTTGAAAAGCCCACCCCCCTTTCCCCCCTATAAGGAAACACCTACCACTGGACGCGGTAGCGCACTGCACTTTATCCTTCATCAACACTTCAGGCCCCATTCCGGTGGCGTCGGCCGGCCTCCTCCTACCTGACCAACTTTCCATGAAGCAAGGGCTCCTGTCATATCAGTCAATCAAGCTATGGGTGAAAGCTGTCCTAGTCACAGATTGGGATGCCCAGTTCCTCCCCCCACCCAGTTACCAGTATGCCCCAACCCTCTCACCTCACCCGTTCATGGGCCTGGGGAGGTTCATCGCAGGCAGGATCCACCAAATGCGCCCCAGCAAGCGCTATCTCGCTCTCTACCTCTCCTGGTTCACGGACAACCCCTCGCCCCTCCGCCCCCACTGTGAGGAGGATGATGAGGACTGCGATCATGCCATCCTGTACTGCGAGTCCCACAAAGAACCTCTTTAGTGCCACATCCAGGGGCTCACCGACATTGGTAGGAACAGCTTACTATAGACCGATAAAGATGACCTCCACTCCCTGGTATGATATCTTAACGTTACCACCACATGCTACTCCCCTGGCATGCCGCCTGACTGCTGGAACCCTGCGCCTGAGCCCTCTCCCCGCTGTGTAGAGCTCCCAATCCATGGCTTCAGGCCCTGAATCGCAACACCCGCCCTTAGTTTTACTCCAGCCATGAATGTTTTATTTTCCGCTTAGTTGGTTCTAATTTTTTGTTATAATTTTCGTTCTAGCTTGCTTTAATTCCTTGGGATTTTGTGTCAGCTATCGGACACTGTGAGGAGGATTTTACAATTTGGTGTGAGTTATTTCCTTTGTGCTCGCAGACTTTGAGATTAAGGTTTTGTTTATGCCATAGCTAGCGCTGCATGCAAGGTCTTGTACCATAAACAATGAATCCATGATGATAAAAAAAGAAAATAAGAAAATAAGAAAAAAAAAAGAAAAAAAGAGAAAAAAGAAAAGACCAAGGGGATAGCCTATACTCTGTCTCCTGTATTTTCCTTGCTCTAGAAATCAACCCTCAACGCTTAGGATCTCACAAACCATTCACCCCCCCCTTCTCTTCTGATGATGGCTTAGGCCTAGGAATGACGGCCATCCACATCCCCTCCCTGTTCTCGTCCGCTCTTTCTCGCGTCAAGGCCTTCCTCCCTCTGAGTTCCAGTATGCCTTTCACACTGCCCATTCTCACCCCTTTCTTCACTTAACTAGGCCCCTCCATGCGGTCGAGCCTACTCTCTTCCCATGCTTCAGAGGGCTGGGAACACAGTTCGCAGTGCATGAGAACTCTTCAACAGGCCCTGGGACCGATCTTGCTCATCCCCACCATTGGGTTAAGTGGTGGTATCTCATCCAGTAAGTGATGCTATCTCTTATAGAACAAGGGACTAAATGAGAGATGCAGTAAGATCGCTTGCCTTCGGTCTTTGGAGACTGCCGAGTGAGACACGAACACAATTTCCAATAGTTGACACGGTCGCGTTTGGCTTCCTTTCTGACATGATAGTTGGATCGGCTTACACCCTACTGCTACAACCTTACTCGGCTTGCACCCTACTACTATACCGCCTTACCTCGATACCCTTCGGGTTGCTTCACAGGGATTCCCTGTCCGGATTGCACTGGTCTCTGTGCCTTGCCACTGATCTTGTCTTCCTCAGTTTGGGCTTCGCTCTGTGATCCCGCTCCCTCTTTGCCAGGTTTATCCCTTAGCCACAGACATTTATTATCATAGATGTTACCATTTGGTTAGGTTAAGGTTCTTTAGAGTAGTTCTTGCAACCGGGGTGGGCCACTGTCAGGGTCTTGAGTTTCTTTTGTTTCGATGGGCTTGGGTGGCTTTCATTTTACAGTCTTTACTGTTTGTGTATACTACAGGTTGCGGGGCAAGGGTGTTTTTTCAGCTGTGCGGAGTTTGTTCAAGGGGTGTCTTGTTCCTGAGGTTTTGGTCCGGTCTGCCAGTGCACAATCCTGTTCGGTTCTCATTGACAGTTTTTCTTCTGGCTAGTTCAGGTTGGCGTAGGGAGAGAGGTTTATGTGTCTGCCATAGCTTGCACTGCATGTGGACGGTGTACCTTAAACACAGAATAAAATTCATGATGAAAAAAAAAAAGAAATAAAGTGACCAAGAAGATAGCCCATCCTCCGTCTCCTCTATTTTCCTCGTGCTTGAAATCAACCCTCCATGCTTGGATTTCACAAACTATCTACCCGCCCCTCTCCTCCAGCGATGGCTTCAGCCTAGGAGTGACGGCCATCCACCTCCTATCACTGTCCTCTTCTGCTTTTTCCTCTTGCGAGGATTTCCTTCCTTTGGCTTCCGGTATGCCTTTCGCATTACGCCTCCCAGCCCCTTTCCTTGCTTAGTGAGGCCCCTCTACAGGGCCGGCGACCACTTACTTCCCAGTCTGCAGACAGCTAGGAACACAGTTTGTAGTACACGAGAACTTTTCAACAGGCACCTAGGTCAATCTTACTCCTCCTCACAGTTGGCTTAAGTGGTCATATGCTATCCACAAAGTGACATTATCTCTCTTAGAACAAGGGAATACAGGTGAGACGTGGCAAGATCGCTTACCTTCTGCCTCTGGAGACCGCATAGAAAGACACAAAAATGATTTCTGAGAGTTGACACAGTCATGTTCGGTTTCCTGCCTGACCTGACGGTTGGGTCCACTTGCACCCAACTGCTACACCCTCCTCTGACTTGCACTCAACTACAACGCCATTCTTTCTCCCAGCCATGTGGGAATCTCCACCAGACTGCACGGTCCGGATTGCATTGGTCTCTCTGCCATGCCACCGGTTCTTTTTCCTTCCGCTTTGGCTATTTCCTTCGGTCTCCCACCACCTTTGCCAGGAATTACCCTTCAGCCGTAAACATTTATTGTCATAGGTGCCCTCGGACTGCAGCTGTATGGTTGGGGTTGAGGTTGCATAGGGGTGTTCTTGCCGCGGGTTGGGGCTACAGTCTCAGTGTGCGGTTTTTTTTGTTTTGATGGGCTTGCTGGCTTTCTTTGACAGTCTTTACCGTTCATATATACTACAGGTTTGCTGCTCAGGGACCTATTTCGACTGCGCAGGATTCATTCGGGGAGTGTCATGTTCCGTGGGCTTTGGACCTGTCTGCTAATACGTACTTCTTTCAGGATTTCATTGACCGTTTTTGTTCTGGCTACTTGGGGGTTGCCGTAGGAATTGAGGTTTGTGTATCTACCATAGCTTCCACTGCATGGGGATTGTGTACCTTTAAACATAAAACAAAATTGATGATAACAAAAAAAGAGAAGAAATAAAAAGACCGACGAGATAGCCCATCCTCCATCTCCTTTATTTTCCTCATGCTTGAAATCAACCCTCGACACTTGGACTTCATGAACCATACACTCCCCCCCTCTCCCCCCATGATGGCTTCAGCCTAGGAGTGATAGCCATTCACCTCCAGTCACTGCCCTCTTCTGCTTTTTCACACGTCGTGGCTTTCCCCACTTTGGGTTCCGGTATGCCCTTTGCGCTGCCTGGTCCTGCCCCTTTTCTCACTTAGCGAGGCCCCTTCTGAAGGTCTGTGACCACACGCTTTCCATGCTTTCGATGGCTGAGAACTGAGTTTGTAGTACACCGGAGCTCTTCAACAGGCCCTCGGGTTGATCTTGCAGCTCCTCATAGTTGGCCTAAGTGGTAGTATCCCAACCACTAAGTGACGCAATCTCTCTGAGACCAGCGGACTATATGAATGAGGTGGTAAGATCGCTTACCTTTGGCCTTTGGGACCGCCTAGAAAGACACGAACGCGATTACAGAAAGTTGATACGGTTGCATTCGGATTTTTCCCTCTCCCCGCGCTTGGATTGCCTTGCACCCTCCTACTACACTCTCCCTCAGCTTGCATCCTACTGCTACATCATTCTCCATCAGGATCCCTTGACCTTCTCCGCCAGGTATCCCAGTCTGGCTTTCATTGGTTGCGGTGCCTTACCATGGGTCCTTTTCCTTCCGCTGGGGTATTTTCCTTCGGTCTCCCACCACCGTTGCTGGGTATATCCCTTTAGGCATAGAGTTTTATTGTCGTAGGTAGCCGAGGGCTTTGGCTTCATGGTCGGAGTTTAGGTTATTTGGGGCAGTTCATGCCCCGGGCTTGTGCTACAGTTAGGGTGCAGGGTTTTTTTTGTTTTAATAGGCTTGGTGGATTCTTTTTTTACAGTCTTTACCGTCCGCGTATACTACAAGTTTGTGGGGCGGTGGAGCTTTTTTGACTGTGTGGGGCTTGTGCGGGGAGTGTCATGTGCCCAGGGCTTTGGCCCTGTCTGCCAGTGCATGTTTCTGTTCTGGCTTCGTTGATGGTTTTTCTTCTGACTGCTTGGGGGTTGGCGTAGTGGTGGAAGTTATTTTGTCTGCCATAGCATGCGCTGCCTGTGGACACTCTACCTTTAAAATACGGAATATAAATGATAATAAAAAAAAAGACAGAAAAGAAAAGTACCAAGGAGATAGGCCATCCTCTGTCTCGTCTATTTTCCGTGCGCTTGAAATCAACCTTCAATGCTAGGATTTCACAAACCATCCGCCACCCCTCTGCCCCTATGATGGCTGCGCCCTAGGAGTGATAGCCACCTACCTCCGCCTCTCACCGTCCTCTCTTAGCCCTTTTCTTGTAGTTCGAGGCTTCCTTCCTTCTATATTTTAGTATGCCTTTGGCACGGTTCGTTCTGGCTCTGTTTCTCACTTAGCAATGCCACTTCTCACGCTCAGTAACTGCTCACTTCCCATGCTTCAGACAGCTAAGAACACGGTTCGTGGTATGTGACAAGTCATCAACAGGCTCGCAAGTTGATCTCACCACTCCCCACTGTCTGCTTAAGCGGTGGTATACCATCCACTAAGTCACACTATCTTGCCGAGAACAAGGGACTATATGAGAGACGTAGTAAAATCGGTTTCCTACGGCAACTGTGGACTGTCTAGCAAGACATGAACAGGATTACCAAGAGTTGCCATGGTCATGTTCATTTTCTGCCCTGTTCTGGTGGTTGGATAGGCTTGCACCCTACTGCTACAACCAATTTAGGCTTGTACCCTACTGCACCGCCATCTTTTGCCATCACGCACAGGTGGCCCCCTGCTGTCAGGTGTGTCGCATTCTGGGATAACTTCTACAGTGTTCTGCTGCCAGTACGTATATCTGGCTCAGGTTGTTGAGAGATCTTCCTTACGTGTTTTGCTTTTCTTTGTTTCCGATATGTGCTGCGTGGTTACCTTCCTATGTTTTCCTACTTGTTCTTTGTTAGGCTTCTCCTATTTTCTGTGTTCGCTTGCGAGGTAGGGACAGGTTTTTCATTGTAGCGAGATGTACTGCTAGGCCCACATCGGATGATCTTGGAGATACGGTTGGGCCAGGTAGAGGGAGGAATGGAGATTGTTTATGCCATAGCTACCACTGCATGCAGGTTCCTGTATTCTAAATAACACCGAATTCTTGATAATAGAAACCATAAAAGAAATAAAAGAAAAAGACCGTGGAGATAGTCCATCCTCCGTCTCCTCTATTTTCCTTACGCTTGAAATCAACAGTCAACGCTTGGACTCCACAAAGCATCCACCCCCCCCTCCTCTGATGATGGCTTCGTCCTAGGAGTGACGGCTATCTCCATCCTCCCCTCACTGCCCTCTTCTCCTTTTCTTTGCATCTGGGCTTTCCTTTCTCTGTACGCTGATGTGCCTCTCGCACTTCCTATTCTCATCCCTTTCCTCACTTGATGAGGCCCCTCTTCACCGTCAGCCACCACTCACTTCTCATCCTTCAGACGGCTGGCAACACAGTTTGCAGTACACCAGAATTCTACAACAGACTTGCGGGTCAATCTCGCCTCTCCCCACAGTCAACTTGAGTAGTAGTATCTCATCCACTAAGTGACTCTATCTCTCAGAGAACAAGCGCGTACATGAGAGACGTAGTAAAATCACATGCCTTTTGCCACTCATGGCCACCTAGAAAGATACTATTATGATTACTATGAGTTAATACAGTGGCGTTCAGTTTCCACCCCATTCAGCTGGTTGGATCAACTTGCAACCTACTGCTATGCCCATCCTCGGCTGGCACCCTACTGCTCCACCCTCTTTCTCCACCCCTACAGGCAGCCCCCTTTTCTCTGTTACATTCCATTTTGAGATATATTCTATGGTTTTCTGCTGCCAGCACGTATATCTGGCTCAGGTTATTGTAGGATCTGCTTTTTGTCTTTTTCTTTTGTTTTGTTTCGGAGATGTTCTAGGTGGTTACCTTCTTATGTTTTCCTGCTTGTTCTTAGTTACACTTCCCCTATTCTCTGAGTTTGCTAGTGAGATTGGGACAGGTTTTTCTTTAGCGCGTGATGTGTGGTTAGGCCCGTACCAGATGGTCTACAAGATACGGTCGGGCCTAGTCCAGGGAGGAGTTAGTATTGTTTATGCCATAGCTAGCACTGCATCCAAGTTCTTGTACCTTAAATAACATCAAATATATGATGATAAAAAAAAGAAAAAAGAAAAAAGAAAAAGACCCCAGAAATAGGCTCTTCATGCTTCATTCTAAGTTACTTTCTTACTTCTTACTTTATGCTTTTACTAATATAAAACCTTTGCACTCTTTATGATTTACCTACATGAGACAAGAACTAGATTATGTGAGTAGAGTTGGAGAAAGAGTACAACAGGTGACTAGCACCAGAGACCCGCAAGTCTCTTCCACCTTATCATAGAGATAGGTCTAAGAGCTGTCATCGAGAGAGAGAGAGAAAAGAAGTGTAATCTACCCATTGGTGAGAACTAATATCGGTTAGGTACCGTAACAATACTTGATCTGGTTGTGCTATATGTACCTTTTAAATATCTGGCATATAGATGTACTGCATATTGTTATTGTGAGCCATGTCTTCTAACCAGTTCTGACTGTTGATATTGTGAGCTTTGTGTATTTGCTGAATGCTATATAACTTGTCAATACTTTTCTTAGTTGGACGTTCCTTCAGTCATGATCAATAAATTTTAAATATCAGTCCCCAATTCTCCTCGCATCTTGAAACCATTCCTGGGTTATTATCAATTCAATCATCAGATGCCCGCGACACCTGTTCTCTTCTCCGTTACTCGAAATGTAGACATCATACATATTTGAACTCGTAATCTGTATCTCTTCTGTTCCCGTGTAAATGAAAGGATTTCTCTGAAACAAAATCTAGTCTGACACAGATGACCTTGGTATCTATAGACTAAACCGAATTAACCATTAGCTGAGTCTCAGATTGTTAAAACCTCTTGGCTTTATTTGCTATCGTGATCCGGACGAGGGAAAGACACGATTCCACCTTCACTTCATAATACACACAAGCTTCTTACACTCCACTGAGCCAAGATCTGCAATACCTATAAAATATTCATTTGACTACTACAAATACACCCATACTGGTGACTATGAGATGCACCTGTGAAGAGCGCACAGAGACACTACTGATCTTCTCGCATCATACTTATGAAGTACTACCTTTACAAAGAGTATTCATGACATGAAATGCTCCCAATTGCCCTATGATGTCTCAGTTCACGAGAACAATTGGCCAGATTGTGACTTCAAATCAAATGCTGATATGTCTACCTGGCAGCAAGATACTACTGACGAAGGGGTTGCCAATGAATGCAACCTGGAATGACTTCTTATAGTCAACACATAATCCACTTCCTGCAAACAGGAGTATTATCCCAGATGAGGAGAATCTATTGGAGATGAGGAGACATTTTGTTGAAGAATGCCGAAATCTGTGTGATGACCCATGGCCACTATTTGCTAGAGTGCAGGATTTCAAACTTGCATCCAGTTCATACAAAGTAAGGTACCCAGCTCACGGAATAATAAATATTTTAAAAATGGCCTCGGCAATTCTGTCGATGTTGGCTATAGCTTGATGCATAGTCTCAAGAACCAACTTTGGTTATTGGATCCATATAGCACATACTTACCATGGTTCGAAGGTCAAGTTGAGGATGGCTTGAGGGCTTCCACTTCCTTCTACCATAATGTTCTAGATAGCATCAGATACTTTTTTTGACAGATAGCGTACAAAGAGGATTTTGTTTATACTCTGTGACATAAACACTATTTCCATAGACAACAACTATATTTGGAAATGCATACAGCTGTCTTGTGGTGGAACATTCAAATGGGTTGCCAATATGGTATACTTTCTTTATACCAGATAGGCCAGCTAGCTGATAACAGGATACACTTCTATCTAGTGTACTAGTTGTTCCAATTGTTGAGATGTTAGATCAGAGGCACCTCAGCAACCTCTCTGTTGAAAAGAAGGCATGGCCTGGGTATATTATAATTGGAAATCCTCTACTGACTAACCTTAACTGAGCTAGAATGATGGCAGTTATCCTTCTTGCGTTATTGCCGATCCTATCTAAGTTCCGACAGTCCTCTTCTGCAAATGGACAGCAGAGGCAAATTAATGCCAATATACTGTAAGGTGCATTCGAGCTCCTTTTCGAGCCCTTACAAGGGGCCGGACTTAATGGTACCTTAATTGACAGCGCCAATAGAAAGGTCCGGAGATGGTTCCCCATATTGGAGTTCGGGATTCCCACCGATGTGGAAATTGTTACACTGCGTGACGTTGAATCCAATGCGTGTTCCAAATATGAGATACCTCTAGATAGGTTAGGATCCACCACTCAGGAGAGGTAACGAGCCACATATTATGCGAGATATGAGTGCCTAGAGGAAGAAATTCTAGATGGGGTAAAGGAGTCCGCATTGGGTTACATCGAAATCACATTTAATACTCTTGGTATCAAGATTAGTTGAAATGTTTTTTGTGGACTTCCCTGCATTTCTGCTGCCGATTAGCACCAGCCAGATTTACTCCATACTATTCATCTTGGACTTTTCAAGCGTATGATGGATTGGGTTCTAGGATTTCAGAAGAAATATGGATGGCTGAAAGTATTTAGTAACGCCTGGAAATCTTTACTGGTGTACCCAGGATTATTTATACCTAAAAAAGACTACTGCACGGTTACCCAGTAGCAGGAAAAGGAGATGAGAAACTTGGATTGTGGTCTTTATGGTGTTCTTACCTTGGCATTAAGACACCCGGATGGTACTCTACAGTAACCTTTCAAATATGCATGCACTAGTCTCATACTATTACCCAATTTCATGGTGATTGTTGAATACTAAAGCCACATGGTGGAGACCGTCGATTATATGGAACAATATCTGAATCAGTTTCACTAGACGAAAGATATCTTCTTGAAGTTTAGAATCTATAGGAAACACATTCTAAGATTCAAGACTAGCATGCGGAGCTACACCATGAGAGAACACTACTAAATCAAATACTCGACCAATTAATATGGCCCCGTATGCAGGGGTCGCAACGGGAGGAAGAGAACCATCAATGTATGGAATTGATCCATGCAGAATTTCATTTCAACTTCATTAAGATGGATCTACTGCAGCACTTTTGGGATCATGTTTACCAGTTTGGTAACATCCCTAAGTATTCTAGTGAGCTCCGTGCGCTAGCATCTAAGGAATAGATTAAACACAAATGGTGACATTCGAACAAAAATAATACTGTGAAGCAGATCTTCCACAACTACGGGCAACAGTATGCAATCCAAATGAGACTTTGGAACCTAGATTCTCTGCAAAAATCAATTACCAATCTCTCAACAGACGCTGTGGATCTTTTGCACAAAACAAGTACTAAATTTCAGGGAACCTCAAATTGCACGATGCTGAAGGGACACCAGGGTGATGTCATCAATATTAGAGATTTCTGCTATGTCATGGGAATTTCAACCAAGACAATGTATATCAAATTGCTGAGATATAGCCGGCATATCCTCCCTATTGAGCGCCATATTCTGGAAGATCTGGAAATACTACAACACCTCCCTGTTAAACTACTAACTCAAGTTGAAATCCTAATTCTAGCATTCCTGGAAACAGATATTTACGACATCCACTGGGCGCAATATACAGTCGCAAAGCAGTTTCAAAATCCGGCTAGTCGTCATAATTGTGTTTGAGTACAGGTTGGCACAGAGGAAATATCTAGTGCACCAAGAGGCTGGCTACGTGAGAAACTCATCTTGCTATTCAAGTTCCGTGACTACCATCACTAGCACAGAGTCTACTGACTGGCAAGGGGCTAGATATTAAGTTTACATATATCTGGATGCCCATCCGAGTTACAGAATCTTGTGATAGTACAGCAGCAAGTAAGGTCAGATTGGTGAAGAGTTACGATAATGGAAATTAACACAATTGTGGACCTAGTCCACCTAATGCCCTAGGATGAGCGGACATCGCTCAACAATAGTCAGATCCATTTCAGAATGTTCAATGAAATATATTGACTGGGAATAGGATTAAACTACTGCTCCTCGACGAACACCAGATGCCTGGCTTGATAGGTGATATGTCATCGGCAAAGATGTTTCAGGCAGCAAGAACATGAGGAGATTTGGCCTAGTACCATTACACAAACGTTGTAGAATGGTACTAAGCAAAATCTCCTAATATTGAATACAGAACTAAGAGGAAGAGAACCAGAATAGTGAAAAACTAGAAGCTAGAAGGGTTGATAGATAATGAGCTAGTAATTGTAGAATATTAATAATAAAGAAAACAAAATATGAAGCCATCTCAACAATTAGTAAACCTGTGATAGCAACTAGAGCACCTGCACTATGGAATGTCTAGCAGCCTATTATGGCGAAAGAATACAAGACTTTATACAGGACAAACACAAGATAATAGTCCAACCCAAGTGTGAAATTAGAGAAAGAGCAGCAGTGGTGGTCAACACCCTGGGGACTGGTGGCGATAGGAGAAAAATAATAGCACATCAAGATGAGTAGCCAACGTTCACGACATCCAGTGCTACTCGGGAGAGTGGTGGATGTATGGCACCAGTCAGGATGTTGGGAGGGTGATAGGTGGAGAACAATGTATCAGAAGAAAGGGAACTGGTGGGAGTCGCACAGGATGTGATGCAGATGTCCAGGTGTGCAGAAAACATGTAGGAGGTTGTTCAGAGGTTGGGGTGTGCCGAATGTGTATAGGACATACAGGACGTGTTGGCCATTGCTGGTCAGGTCCTGACATACAGGATGCATGGGACACAAGTGCTAAGTGACTGGCATTAAAATGACAGGTAATCACATCAGATGTAGGTTGATTTTTTGCTGATGTGGTAGTTAGTACATCCTTTATCTCTGCTATTTTCCTCACATTTGAAATCAACCTTCAATACAGGACTCTCATGCTCATCAACTCCCTTCTCCTTTTATGAAGCCTTCAGCCCAGGAGTGCCAGCTATTCTCAACCTCTACCTACTGTCCTTCTTTGCTCTTTTCCATATTGAAGCTTTCCTCCTTCTGGGTTCCAGTACTGCCTTTCAGTTGCCTGATCCCTATCCCTCACCTCCCTTAGTGAGCTCTCTCCTCACTGTCACCCACTGTTCCCTTCTATTGTTTCAAATAGCTCAGAATACAATTTGCGGTACGCAAGAACTTCTTAACAAGCCCACGGGTTGATCTCACCCCACTATGTATTTGGTTTAAGTAGTGGTATCTTATTTATGACGTGATGATATCTCTCTGAGAACAATAAGCTATATGCGAGACATAGTAAATTCGCTTGCCCCCCTGTGCTATGAACTCTCTGGTAAGATATGAACATGATTGCTGTGAGTTGATACAGTCAGATTCGGTTTCCTTCCTGACCCAATAGTTGCATTAGCTTGTATCCTGCTGCTATATCCTCTCTCTGGCTAGTACTCTACTACTGTCATCCTCTTCAGCTATCCACTACAGTTAGCAATTGTCTCAATTTGCGTTGCGTCCCATGGAATGCTTTTATATTTTCATCTGCCGGTACTTATATTCTGGCATGGTTGGTGTACAATTTTGGTAAGAAATTTACTTTCTTTTTTAGTGATGTTCCTGGTGGTTACCTTCTTAGATTCTCCTGCATTACTCTGAGGTCTTTTCTTCTTTTTTTGGATAAATATGTTGGGGCCTTTGGGGCTAAGATGTGCATTTTGGCCCACACCAGAGGATTTTAAGAATACTGTTGAGTTGGGTGGAAGTAGGTAATAGGTTTTCTTCTATGCCATAGCTAGCGCTGTATGCACACTTCTTGTTCTTTAAACTAAGTAATTATATCAAGATAAGAAGGAGAAAGAAAAGTGAAAAAAGTGAAAAAAGGCCTGGTAGTTAGTGGGTAGAAGTGCTCTCACTCTATTGATTCTGTCCCAACCGACTCCTACTATCAGCTATGCCTCCTACTCCTACCCTCTCTTAACAAAACTTAACCAAAGTTTCCCTTTTGGTGAATCACCCTGACTCTCCTTCTGCCTTACTCCTAACGCAATACAGCTCATAATCTACTTTCTTCCAATACCTAACCTCCCTGGGGAGACCACTGATCTTCTTTCCACTTTGAAAACCACCATCTTAAATGACAACAAAATTCAAATCTTTTCTCCCAAGTACCTAAACCCTGACCATCCAGTGTCCTCAAATCCACTATATTTGTTGTTGTCTCTCTGGCCCTAAAAAATGAGGTCCAAATGTTGCGACGAGTGTATCCTTTTTCATTTCATTACAATGTTGAGTATAAATTCTCAGCTAACAGCCTTACTCAATGCCGTAACTGCCAGGAGTATGGCTATTACTCTGCGAGATGTAAAGTTGACTACTTAGTCTGCTGCTAGGTATATGGAAATCTGTGACAAAGTGTACAGACCTCATAGTCGGGTAACTGCATACAGATCCTACATTTTCTGCAAAAGCCAACACTTCTCTGTGGCTTCCTGATAGTGCCTGCATGTCTTTAGTGCGATTTCCCAAGTTGTGTCCTAAAACTAAAATATCACATCAATGAAGTCCAATTCGTAATCCCATATATGTTACTGGTATTTGTCCAACTGAATGCTGTCTGCAGGATGTATGTAAAGAGACCTTTGATGACAACACAAAGGTGGAATATAAGGATTCTGTGGAAGGCGCATTAAGATAGTAGGCTTCGAAGTTAGGCTTCCTAATTACAGGCAAAGAGTGATGAGATGTTTTCAGTATAATATTCCAAGAAGATGATACAATGGCAGAAGCTACAAAATACATACCGAATCTACCCATACCCTTCTGAGATTAGCTGTAGGTTGATTGGTCATAGTAATAGCACTCCTCTACAAAGGCCGGTGGACTAAGGAGAAGCAAGCTCAGACAATAAAACCTAGATAAGTCTAAGACCCTTATAATATTGGCGTGTAGGGCTTGGACTTGTCATTGGCACTAGGTAGCCCAGCATGAAACTGATCACTTTATGAACAAAGAGAGTACTGGAATGATAGTCAACAAGACTAAAGTAATATGATGGTCTATGCAGTGAACTAAGTTGTGGACTACAGTTTGGTATAATAAAGAGTGCAGTCATCTCAGTAGAGAAATACTATTCCGTAACCGTAAATGGGTGTCAGAAGTTTCAGGGTCAAATGGTGCTCGCAATTATAAGATTCTGGACGTTTGTGTATTAAAATCAGAATAGTACTTTAGAGACATAGTAGCTAGCAGTAGTTTGTGAACACTCAGATATGGAATATACATATTGTAGTACCTTCCCAGCTCTACAGACATCATCAAGCAACAGAGCCGAGATCATATAAGTATAAAAATTGTTTATGTTATATGTCTTTGCTTTACTGATTTTATCGAGACCAGCCTTCCTCGGCCAATTTTTTGACCCTAGATTTTGTCCTACATCTCTCAGCAGTACTAGAATTTGGTGTCTGGCTAACAGTATATTAATAGTTCTCCTGTTACCAAGGCTCACTACATGAACTATAAGTTCACTGCAAACTCTACCCTTAGCTCTCACTTCAATCACATTTTCGAAGCACCTCATTGTCTTATTTACGTTCCTGTATTTGAAGAAATATTTGATACTGTACTGTTTGAAATTGAATTTATTGAGTTCTCAAAACCCTCGTGGTTTACAATACCTTTGCAAATTCTAAGAAGAAATCAATTCAAGCACATATATTGTATCTGGCAAGATCCGAACTTCACATGCAGTTCAAATAAGTCAAAAGCCCTCCTCAAGTGGAGCATCCTACACTTCAGAAATGGACAGATAAGCACATTTGATCAAGGACAATCGATTCCCTTGGCCTGGACCTAAAGACCCATACATGTACTACTAGTACATTCTGAACCTTCAGAAAAGGGAAATTCAAGTCCTAAACCCAGAATCTGACCACCCCTATCATTCGGTACCATCTTCTAAGAAATATTTGTTGCGCCACCTACTTTGTATCAAATTCTTTAAACCTTTTACAGGAGTAATAAAATATCGCCATGAGGTGCCAGATCTAGCACCCATAGACACCGGGTTAGGATTAAACCTGTCTGACAAATTTCAAAACAGGTTGGCTAAAGTACTACAAGATACAACAAGGAGAATAATAGGGAGAGAACTTATTGATACCCAGCTAGATGTGACAGAGATGACAGATGACTCAGTAGACTGGAGTCAATCTCCCACAATACCTACTCCTGTTTAATTTCTAAGAGGAATCATAAAGTCCTCATAGTCATCCAGCGTGGCCAGTACCTATCGGATATCAAAGATACTAACCCTGAATTCAACCGACCATGCTGGGAATTTAGCCAAGTTAGCTAGTGATCTGGGAATAAGCTTGGCTCGAATAAGACCAGATATAGATATATCACCCAACTAAGCCAATGTTGCCTTCTAACATTGGAAGCTGGTAACTAAAGACAATACGATAAAACTACCTAAGGTACAGCAATAAATTGAAGGTAAGCAAGATATACATGACAATGTTATCGCTGTATTGTTGATGCAACTGGCAGGCATGGAGCAACAAGTAAAATATATCCAATAGGAAATGCTATAAGAAGTAGCAAAGAGTTTTAGGCACAAAATAAGCATCTACAAGAATATGAGGAAGTAACTATAAGATTATATTGAACTCTTGGGCAACAAAGCCAATAGGCATTGGTCTATGGTGAAACTCTGGAGTAAATGGTTAGCAGTCTGTGGAAGGAATTCTTAGAATTCTGGTCTCCAAGTATCGACAGCGCAAAGGATGATAACCACGCACTAGATTCCTGGAAAATAGACCAGTTGGTCCATCAAAAGGAGATCTGTGAACTCAAAACCCTACAACACAAGCAGGGAAAGGATACAAATACTGCCATCATGGCATTAACTATATCATTAAATTAGATACTGGTCATGTCACTAGAACAAAGTTCAGCCAGAGCAATACTCTTAGATACAGTACCTGAAGAGGACGATGAAGATTATTATTGACTACCAACCGTGGAAAATAAGGGCAAAGGCAAGGAAGCCACTGAGGTAACTCTTATAGGAGCCCAGGGCTGAGATCCAAATAATGCTGATAATGATGATGACGATGATGATGAAGGTAGAAGAGGAAGAAAAAGAGGAAGTTGAAAGCGTAGTAAGCAAGGACAAACGTCAGAGCAATCTGGTGTAGCAGAGATACTTGCCAACATGATGGTGCTAAATATTGAGTGACTATCAGAACTGTCCTCATTCTTTGGACCAAGTCCACTCAAGACATATATGTCTAGAGTATACAAGTGTAGAGACTATTTTGAAAGTAATCTGCAGATCTCAACAGATGTCCCAGAACCAGTCATTTATACGCTCAAGTGTACCAAAGCAGATATAGTCCTTCCTTATATGATTTCATGGAAGATTGCTAGGAATAATGTTCAAGGGGAAATGCAATAGTCAGAATTACCCACATAGTCAAAGTTTAAACATGATATGATCAAACGTAATGCTCCAGTCAAATCAGAAAGAGAAGCACTACGAGATATGATGTCAGTAAAGTACCAAGGCAGTCTTGAGCTCTTCCTCACATTTAGATGCAACCTAAATATTGGGACGTGAAGGACTGGAGAATCTTGAAAAAAGTAGTAGAAAGAATGTTCTAAAATAAATCCTCCACATATTGTCAGCTATACACAACAACACAGATCAAGAATGGAAACTTTTACTTTTTCTTCTTCTTTCATTTTGTATTATCATGTATTCATTGTTTACGGTAGAAGAACTTGCTTGCAGTGCTAGCTATGGCATAAACAAAACCTCAATCTCAAAACCCGCAATCACAAAAGAAACAAATCGCATCAACTGTTAAAATCCTCCAAGTAGTGTCTGATAGCCGACATGAAATCCCAAGGAACTAAAGCAAGCAAGTACGAAGATCATAATGACAAACAAGACCAACCAATAGAACCAAAACAAAACAACTCTATGGAAGGAACAAAACCAATAGTAGGCGTCGCAATTCAGGGCCTGAAGCCATGGATCAGAAGCTCCATGCACCGGGGGGAGAGTTCAGGAGGGTGGTCCCAGCACGCAGGTAGCATACCGGGGGGAAAGCCAGTGGCGGTCACGTTAAGATACCGTGCCAGAGAGTGGAGGGCATTTATGTCAGTCCATAGTGGGCTGGCTCTGCCAACGTCTGTGAGCCCCTTGAGGTGCCGCTCATGAGGCTCTTTGCGAGACTTGCAGTATAGGATGGCATGACCAAAGTCCTCCTCATCCTCCTGAGAGTAGGGACAGAAGAGTGAGGGATTATAAGTGAACCAGGAGGGGTGAGCAGCGAAGTAACTCTTGCCCGAGCGCATCTGGTGGATCACGCCTGCAATGAACCTCCCCAAGCCCATAAAGGGGTGGGGCAAGCGGGTCGTGGAGTACCAGTACCCAGGTAGGGGGGGGAACTGTGCAGCCAAATCCTTGGCGAGTGCAGCTCTCACACATGCCTTGATTGACTAATAGGAAGGGACCCCCTCTCTTAGAGAGAGCTGGTCAGGTAGAAGGAGGCCGGCCAAGGCCACTGGGGCGGGGCCTGAGTTGTTAGTGAATGGGAGAGTGCGGTGCACAATCGTATCCAGTGGAAGGTGCTTCCTTATAGGGGGGCAAAGAGGTGGGTTATCCAAAGGAAAGAGGCGTAGACGGACATCAGGCCCATGGTGAACTGCCAGTGGTCCTCCAGGGACCAGAAGGTGGAGGACATAGGGAAGGAAAGGTGGAGTCTCGCAGTTGCTGGGTTGGACCCTGGAGGGAGGCACGCAAGGCAGACAGCTACCAGTGTTTGTCGGTGGAGGATCAACAGTGGCAGGTAGGGGAGGGCTGATTCACATGCCAGGATGCTGACCGGGGTTGAAGAGAAGCAGTTTGTTACCCACCTCTGGACGGCTCTCTAAAAGACGGAAATATGGTCCCGGAGGGTGAGGCGCGGTGAGAAGAGGTCCACTCCATGGAGCAGGATTGGGGAGATGAGGGAGGAAGCCAAGCAGTGGTAGAGGGAAGGGGGGAGGCCTTTTCTGGGCCTGGAGAGTCTGCTCGTAAAGTGTGAGGTGGTGCCTTTCGAGCATGGGGTGGTTGAGGGCACGAACCAGCACCTGAGCCAACATAGCAGTTTTGAGAAACGAAAAGGATGGCCATCCAGCAGAACTGGAATCACGGGTGGGGGAACCTTTTGCGCTAGGGTCACCCAGTGCATAAGCTCGGTCTTCGGAATCTAGAAGGACAACCCCGGCATTTCCAGCTTCGCCTACAGAGTGCTGGTGATGCCTTGTCATCTCTGGACATTCCTCCAATACGAACCCGAGGCGACCATGACCGTGAAGTCATCCACGTAGGAGAGGATGAGGCCCCGCTGGACCAGGAAATAAAGGGATGAAATGTATATGACCAACCACAGTGGGAAAATCGGAGAGCCTTGGGGGGTGCCAACCAAAACTGGGGAAAGTACTTGGTGGGCGCCCTGGAATACAAGGCAGCAGGAGCGCCTGTGGAGGAATGACCTGATCCACGAGACCATGTAAGGGTTGACTGCCTTAGTGGCAAGCCTATCGCAAAGTAAGGGGGCCGAGATATTGTCGATACCGCCCGTGATGTAGAGGATGAGGGTGGATACCTTTGGCTTGGGTCACATAAAAAGCTGAATCTTGTGGGACAGAGTGGGCACTGCATCAAAGGTACTGAAACCTGGGAGGGATCCAGTTTGGTGAGGGGCCAGGAGGCCCAGGAAATGGGTGAGAACAGAGAGGTGGGTCGCCATAATCCTTTCAAGAATTTTGGAGACAGTCTCTAGGAGGACGATGATACCGAATGAGGCTGGCGTATCATAGAAGGGTTTCCTAGGCTTGTCCAGTACAATACCGCAGGCTTTTTTAAGAGAAGGGAGATAGTACCCATGTCGAACAAGTGGGCCGAGGAGGGACATGAGGATATTGGAGTTCATAGAGTGTACCTTTTTCCGAACCCTGTATGGTATCGTGTCAGTGCTGGGGGCCGAGGAGGAAGAGGGATTCTGGAGGGCAACAGGTATCACCTCCGCTGACCGAGCAGGAATATCTCTGAAGTCAGATAAAATGGATGGTGGACTCGTGGACTGCTTCTCAAGGAAGAAGTGCGTAAGGAGAGCTTTGTTGATTGCGGTGGTGTTGTCGGCCCCATGTATCTGAGGGAACCTGTCTGGAGCGCTGCCGCAGGTATAGCACTTCGCAGTCCAGAGTGTCTGGGGGGTGGCTAACTTAAGGAAATTATTCCAATATTCGGTCTTGTCCTTCTTAAGGGCCTTGAAGTACAGCAGCTATGCCTCCTGGGACAATCGCTTCGAAGAGGAAAGTGGGTCCCACCATGCCATTCGGACTATTGAGTAGAAGTCAGATCTTTGTGCTGTCAGGTTGAGCATCCACCATGGTTTGGACCTGTTAGAGGGCCTCTTATCTTTGGTGTGGAGTCTAAGCATGGCCCTCAGCCTGCCAAGGGCTGTGTCGAACCAGGTGGAGAATATGTGGGGTGTTGGGAGAGTGGGATGAGAGTCAAATCTCATGGCTTTAATCCTTTCCTCAAGAGAAAGCCAGTCAGTCTTCGTCCATGCAGGGGCTGGGGGAAGTGGGTGAGCCAGAGGCTCCGAAAGGGCGATCAGGATCAGGATATGATCGGATCCTGTGGGCGGGAGTGGTATGTCCCATGACTGGAAGCTGGGGGACAGCGGGACATTGGCAAAAGCTAAGTCTATTACTGAGGGATGCAAATTGGGATTAAAGGGAAAGTAGGTAAGGGTGTCAGGGGCGTCCTGGAGGCAAAAGCTCTCCTCTGCGGCCTTCTCAAAGAAAGGAGTGGAGATACCAAGGCCCAAGATCGAAAAGAGGCAGCGTGCATCTGCTGAGAGATGGTGAATATTAAAATCTCCAATGACCAGTTTGTGTGAAGCGGTATGGGGGAAGGCAATCACGGGAGGGATGGTGCGACGAAAGGGGGAGCCGTCCCATGTAGAATAGAGGTTTACAACCCGGAACCTGGTAATAAAGGAATCAAAGAAACCAACAGATTAGTAGATGTCAACCGTTATCCAGTTCTTTGCCTCCGAAAAGACTGGGATGACTAAATGCTCCTGTGTGGTGGAAAGGTGTAGGTAGCAGGCCACTCTTGGCTTGTAACCATTGGGGCAGGGGGGCAAAATGGCTTTGTAGCTAGTGAACGATGGAGGTTTATTCCTGTACAGGGATGGGTCTTGAAGGGCAACAAAAGCAGGGGGAAAATCCAAAAGAGAAAAGAAATTAAAGGGGGAAAGAAACACATCCCAGCTTCCCAAGCAGTTGTGTTGTAGAATAGATATTAGGTTATGGGAGCATGCCTCCAGCGCAGAGCTCACAGGAGAGGTATGACCAGCCATTACATGCCTTCAGGCGTTTCAAGCTGGGGGAAAAGAGTGGGGGATTCCTGATATACAGGGTTTGGCAGGGCACCTCCTTGGGGTTTCGGGGCAGGGATCGGGGGACATGTCGAGGGGGCATCACGACGCCTAGGGCGGGGTGTCACAGCATCGAAGGAGGGTAGGAGGGGTCACATAACAGTTGAAGGACCCTTGCCGGACTGGTTCATCGTGTTCAGAGCTTCCTCATTCGGTGGAACAGAGCACTCCCTTGTGGCGGAGGGGGGGGAGTCTCGATGGGGATTCTCTAGCGAAAGCCAAGTGCTGGCCCTTGCTGACTGCACAAATTGAGGGTGAGGTTGGGCAGCAGTCGACCACCGCTCTGAGGTTCCTGCCCCTAGGGCAGGTGGGGTTCTGGTATCGGTGAGCCTGTTTTCTGCAGCAGAGGGCGCAGATTAGACAGACTGGGTGGTCAATCTTGCATCTAGCCGAATGATGTTCGTATTCCCAGCAATTACGGCATTGAGGGAGGCTTTTAGCAGAGTATGCCCTCTCGATCTTGCATCGAGAGGAGAAGTGGTAGGCATCGCCCCACATGATGCCCTCATTTTCCGTTGTGACTATCACTACCATGGAGGTTGCTTTCTTGAGGATTCTTGAGCCATGGTCAGGAATCCGGTAGTGGGCAGAGAGGACCTGGACGTTTTTGACGTTCAAGATGGTATTGCTAACGGACTGCGAGAGGTTGTCGTCGTTTTCAGGGAGATATGCGATTGGGAGGGAGTGTATTGCAAGCTGGACCTCATTAGGGGCAGGGCGGAATGGAAGCCACAAAGCGTTTCCTGATGGAAAGGACTAGTTCAACTTGGCCATGAGCATGTCATAGTAGGTGTCATGCGTGGTGGAGGGGACGAACGGAGATAGGGCGAGAAGGGTGACTGCTCCCTTGGCATTAACCTAAGCAGAGAGGTACAGAGGTAGGGTGCAGCCAGCTTTACGAAGGACAGAGGTGGCAATGTCCGGGAAGGAGGCAGCTAGGTGATCAAACTGGAGGTGAGGGAAGGGGGAGGACTTGAGGGGTGAAGAAACGTCTCACAGTGGCAGGGAGGTGCCACCGATGTGTTGAGGGGGCCGAACGGGGCGAGCCAGATGCTACCAGGACAGCCATGGGGGTGCTCTTGGCTTTGTTGGTTTTCCCTTTCTTCTTCTGTCTAGTGGAAGCGGCCTAAGCATAGAAGGGGGCGCCGGATTGAGCTAACGGGCGTGGGACCGTGTGCAACTCCGCGAGGGGGTGGTACTTTCCTTCCCTGTAGGTCTGAGCCTCCCAGGAGGGAGGGGATTTCGGTGCATAAGGGGCCGAATCGCAGTACCATTTCTGGTCCTGCGTGCTGTAGCAGGGGATGACGGTGTCGCCAACGCCCTCATAGAGGGTGGTCAGCTCACCGGCGAGGTTGTGGTGGGAGCAGACGTGTCCTTTTTGTTACCCTTTTGGTAAGGAGCTGTCCAGGCTGCGTTGGTACTGGACAGCACAGGGGTGGGGTGTTGGGGTGAGAGCTGTTGGTGGCATGCTGGTTGGGGAAGGGAGGTGGTCAGCCTGGATGCAAGGTCTCTAACTGATAGCTGGAGAGTGGAGAGCGATGTGACTGTGGTGTCGCATTGGGTGGGGGGAGCTGGAGGGCTTTGGACTACGTCCCAGTCGGAGCGGAGTTCGTCGACTTGTCCCAAAAGGAACACGATTTCCAGCGCCAGTTCATCGATCTGAGTGGACACGCTCCTTGAGGCCAGGAGAGAGGTACACAGGAGGGGGAGGATGACGGCTTCCTCAGGGGAGAGGTTGTCGACCTCGCCCAAACTGATGGGAGGGAAAAGCTTGGTGGACACTCCCCCCTCCACCAACAATCTTTCGAAGAGGTCAAGGAGGAGCTGAACGTGCGGGCGACCTCCATACACTGAGGAGTGTTCAGAGGGCGGAAGGAGGACTGAGGCCCTACCTGTCGCGACAGGAAGGCCTTAACTTAGATTTCTGAATGGGAAACAAAAATGTATGGGTGCACCAGATGCCAGTGGTATTGAGAACGAGGTAGAAATATAGTAGGGGGAAAGTTGCGGAAGCAGAGCAAGAGATCAAGTATGGGAAGTAGTACTTTGGTTATATAGTTGATTGGAAAGAGTACTTCTTACCATAGAAAAGCTTGCAAGAGACCCACCTACTAAGTCAAAAAGAGTCTAGGCAGTCAAAGCAGAAGTCCTACTGGACTTAAAACAAAGATGACAGAGAACTAGCAAATCTTATGTAAATGGAGGTGGGGTCCTACTATAAAAATAAAAACAGGAATATGAGCTAGAAGGGCCAAAGAGGAAATTAGGAGGACTGGGAAAAACAACCCAGATTAACTTTGACCAGGGTCATACTGGTATTCCACAAAGTATTATTGACACATAATAGTCGCAAAGAAATTATATATGTTGTGGAATAATAAACCACACCTACCAAGTATGTTGGAGAGACATTTATATTTTGGCAGCAACTCTCCGTTCAGGAACAATAAAAAGGGAAATTCATTGTGCAAGATCAGCTATGGTAAAGCCTAAATTAGCAGGTAAAGTCACTATCCTCCAGCAATCAGCCAGAGTTAATAAGATCTGGAAACTGGCGAATGATGAAGAACTAACGTAGATGAGTTCACAGGTACTGATTGTGACAGTGATTGGGTAGTCAGTATCTCTATGGAGCTGGAACTGAAATGGAAACCCCTTTGGCTGGTGTGTAGTGGTATTGACTACGATGGGGATTGCATAGTCGATATGGAACTACGGGAGTCAAAACTCAAAATAATCAAAGCAATATCTAGCAAGTGCATCTTTTCAAGATCCAAGGAAAAATAGGCTCTAAGTAAAGTGACAACATGGGGGACATGAGAGCTGAAATACAAGGTATCAATATATAGAGGGTCTTGACTGAAAGAGAGAATAGTTATCATGCCTACATGACCCCGGAGTCAACAGGATGAAGTGCTTCAAGTCACCTGGTAGAAGCCTTCTACTCATATGTAAGCAAGTTACTCCCTCAAAGAAGTTAGGACATAGTAATAGAAAATCTACCTGAACAGAATACTAGCAAATGAACAACCAATACGGGCCACTCCACCAACTAGACAAGTTCGAGTTGTCTTATACCCATGTACTGTCTTGCCTTCTGGCCTGAGTGTGGGGCAAAGATGTAGTGCTTTGGTGCACAGGGCCCTTCTGAAGTAACTGGATAAATGTACCGAAACTCTAAGGGAAAGGATCACGGGAAACGGGAGCCCCACACCATGTGAGCAAAATGGCTAGTAACCGTGCGAGAATTTGCTATGAACCTAGGTCTGGCACATCAGAAGAAGGCATCCCGCGTGAGAACTGGCCACGCACAATTTGGTATGGATGAAGCACTGCATAGTATGTAGACTCAGATTGTCAGAGCTAATAATTGCTAGTTTGTCTGAGGGGACCTTAATAGTCGAAACCTCTTAGGCATAGCAACAAACATCTTATTACCAATACTGATGACCCATGATGCCTAAATGAAAGAAACAACTAAAACTAATCCATGCTAAGCATACAGAATTAGATACTGGGAAACTATGACAATATAACTGTCTACAAAAGACTGCATTGCCATTACAACTTCAGCGGAAAAAAAACCACAACAAACCTTTCACCAAGCCACTACCCTATTGGTCAACATACATTTCTCACCTCTTCCCCCTTTACTTTAAAGACTTTTCAACAACAAATCATCTTCCATTATTTGTTTTTTATCTTCTTCCATCAACTGAGTCCATCCCATATCCCCTCTGATGGCCCCCAAAGGTAGAGGAAAAGGCCAAGGTACCACAAACCCTCTTGCCACTGTGTTCAACCCCAGCTCCCGCCTACAACAACACACCTCACCAGCAGATACTGATATGGGAGAGGGCTCCTCTTCTCCTTTCCAGACTGGGGTTGACATGAGCAATCCTCAAGGCTCTGAGTCTGATGAGGGAATTCTTTCTCTTGAGTACCTTGATAGAGTCACTGATACTCTCAATGACTCACGAATAAAGATCATCAATATTACAATCCAGGTATCACACCGCCTTCAGTCTCTTGCAGCCCAGGTGCTGGTTGTCCAAGCACACCACATCAAAGACACTCAAGAGCTTAGTGACCAAGTTACTACCCTCACCACCCAAGTCACAGCCCTTCAGCTCCAAGTCCCACAACACGCTGGCCCCCCTATCAGTACCCTGCCTACCCCCCTACCATTACCTCTACCACAGCTGACCTTGGTGCAGAAAGTGTCCAGAACACTCCCTCTCAATTCTACAACCACTTCACTAGTCAAAATTGCAACCACCAAAGTTTTGACCAAATGTGATGGTGCAATTGTCATTGAAAGAGATGGATCCCTCCTCCAAGAAGACACCAACTACCTTACCATCTACACTGCTATCAACACAGCCATTATAAAATAGTGGATTTCCAACGTTGAATTCTCACGTGACTACCACATCCTACTAATCACCAAGCACCACATCTCCACCTCCACTGTCCTCAAGAGCTGTTATTTTGCAATTGCGGAAGCTATTAAGTCCACTGTTTCAGCTGTCAATGGCCTTAGAAAGGATCAAGTCTGGCTCGAGGTCATCATTCATGGCATTCCTACCACTTCTACTTTCTCCACTGTTCAAGCTAAGGTTGAAACCTTCAACCCTGGCACCCACCTTTCCAACCTCCTAGATGGCTTACCACTGATACCCAATACAAGGACAAAGTAGCCTCTACTATGGTTCTTAACATTGCCGGCAAAGACCCCACAGAAAAAGCCCTCAGTAGAGGCCTATTACCTTTTGTCAGGAAATCCAAAGTCTAACGCTACGTCATTTTTCGTCCTGACACTCAATGCTCCAGATACTTGGAATTTGGCCATCACCACTCTCAATGCACCAAAACCTCCCACTGTGCTATCTGCTCCCAAGAGTACCCAGCCTACCTTTACACTTGTGGCAGATCAGACTGCCCTACCAATGGCAAGCCATCCCTATACACTACCATTCTTTGCCTCAACTGTGGCAACAATCACCTGGCTACCTCCAAGGAGTGCCCTACCAACCTTCACGCACACCAGGCAGCAACTAATAGGAGGAACTGGGCAGCTGAGGTTTCAATCACTTGTATTTCCTTTATTTGTTAGGCTTTAGGTGGCTAGGAGGATTTCCTTACTTTGTTGTTGTTTGTGCTTTGGCCATTGGTGCCCATTCAAAAGATGACACTACCATTTAGAAGATGAGATTTCTGGACAGGCATGTATTTTGCTTTCATCAGTTGCATGTTAGTGCCACTTCATAGCCTCTGGCTCCATAAGTGAAATAATAATATATAATAATAATGATAATAATAATAACTATCCCACGCTCCGCGTCCTCTATTCACCTCTTGCTTGAGAAATTACCGCTTTCGGTCACCCCTAAACTCCAGGGTTTTGGGTGGCAACCAGCTCGACACATCAATTTTGGCCTCTCGCTTAGGCTTCACACTATAAGCGACCCTATCCCTCACTTGACTCACAGCTTTTGCTATAGCTCACAACACTGGAAGGGCCTTGCGCCCAGAATCCCGCGCCTCTGACCACTCTCACCCCTATGCAGGCAGACCTGCTCAAGTTCCAACTGCCCCTGCTCTGGCACCAGCTGCCCAAATTCACTCCTCCCCCCTCCAGAATCAGACTCGGTCCTCCTCTGTGGGCCCACTCGATCCTAATCTTCCCCTCCTTAGAGAAACGTACAACCACACTAGATCCAACCTTGCCACCAACAGAGATGTCTTCCTCCGGCTCTGGGTTGCTGATCGTAGAAGCCTCACGGTGGGCGAAGCCTCTATCCTTCCCCTAATTATGACTGCACTTGAAGGGATAGCAGCCCTCCATGCCAGGATAGGCTCCATCGAGAACAAACTCACTTCCCCCTCACAACACCTCCAGCCCAATGCGGGTCCCTCCCTCGCTTTGATCCAAGCGACCGTGGCTGACATCTCGTTCAGAGTGGTGGTCTCTCTCTCAACAGAGCCGGCTGCGGCCCCTCAAGAACCTCAACAAGGAAAACAACAAGCACGAGCAGGGAAAAACCCAGCAACCACAGCCACCCCGACAATCAGCCCAGCGACTGACTTCGACCCCGACATCCCCCGCTATGATACAGCCACAGAGAAGTGGTATGGTGATCCCAACGCATAGGCAGTGAAAAACACGCGATCCTGGAAAGCCCAGGCCTTCTGCGAGGGAAAATATAGCACCTACTCATTCACCCCTGACCATCTAGAGCCATCGCTCAACAAGGCTCTCAGTAAAGCCAAACCCTAACCATCAACCTATACCCAGGCTGCAGCCCCACAAGTGCAATTGGAGGGAAGAAAGTCTGAGAAAATGAAGGATGGAGACCAAGGCTCCGCCTCCGCAGCCCAAGTCGCAGCGTCGACGGGTGTGGGCCCCTCAGTAAGAGGGCCACCCCTCCTGCCAGCGGCAGGCAGAAGGTTCTTCTCACCCCGAGAGACTCCCCTTCCCTACCAAGATGTACTATGGATAGTAGCAACAGCCCCAGACATAGCAGCGCAAGTATTGAAGGAAGCGAACTGCCCCCACCCACTATACTTCAGTGCCTCGGTTAACGCCCGAGGTGCACTCACCGTTACAACACACTCTTTACAGATCCCTACTACCGCCTACTCCCCGTATCATGACTCTCTCGCCGCAAGGTTTAACAAGTCGTTCCCAATTGGAGACAACCTATTCAGGCCTTTTAGGCCAGCCCCGAACGAAGTCCAACTTGCTATCCATGGACTTCCAATTCCTTTCCTCCCGCAAGGCCAAGAGGAGCTTCGCTCTGAGCTGAGAAACTCTATCCTAAATGTGACAGGAGTGACCATCTTCTCCGCGAGATACCTCCAACCAAACCCTGAAACCAGGGCCACCAAGAACTCTACTTCCATTGTTGTATCGGTCCCTCCCACTGACGTTGTGAAGATAGGAAGGACTATCTACCTCTACTCCAAACCACGCAAAGTGGCTGTATGCCACTCTAAGAGCCGATACATGCAATATCGGAAGTGCGGGAAATTCGGACACCCCTCTCGCATGTGCAAGGAGGGCACCTCAGTCTACCCACTCTGCTCTGGATCTCACTCCCACTCGGCCCACAGATGCTCGAACCCAACATGTCCCAAGGATGGCCACTTAAAAGCTGGGGCCGCATGCTGCCTAACTTGACTATTGAAATGCCCCAACTGCTTCGGGGACCACTCCGCGACCAACAACGACTGCGCCTCACGGCCCAAACCGCCAGCCAAGGACGACCTACCACTTCCACAGGAGGAAGGAAGAATGGACACCAATGAAGACGTCTCGAGACCGGCCACCCCTAAGGGAAGAGGCAAACAAACCGATGCCAGTGTGGAAGAGACCCCATGTCAGTTGACCTCCCGCACCCTCCCAATGAGCCTGTTTCAGGCACCGATACCCAAACCAGTTGGCCCCCCCCCCCCAGTCGGCTGACGCATTTTCCTCCAAAGACCCCATTACAGGTGCATAAAGGTGGAGGACTCTTCCTGCACCTCGCCCATAGGGCTACCTTCCCCATTCTCTCTTAAGCAACTTTTCTTTGTTCAACATAACTGCCTGGGAAGCTGGGATGTGTTTCTTTCATTGTTTAATAGCTTTCAAGATCTAAAAGCCCCCCCGCAGATAATACTGCTGCAGGACCCCCCGGTCTACCGCAACAGACATCCTTTTTTTACATCCTTTAAATCGTTTGCCCCTCCATTTAAACAAGGGACACCCCCCAAGGTGGCTATTTATGTTTATGTGGAATTTTTGAATGTGTTTTCTGTACTTCCTTGTTTTTTTGATAGGCCTGATTTCATGGCCATTGATGTTAACTCTCCCTTAGGGCTTTTTGACTCTGACCACTCACAATTCAGGATATGCAACCTGTACTCAACGGTGGGCACCTCCTCTGGTAACAGAATGGTCAGCCCCACTACATGCTTTCCAAAAAATCCCTTTCCCACACTCGTGGCCCGGGATTTCAACATCCACCACCCACAAGCAGATCCTCTAAGAACCATCTCTTCGAATGAATTCGTGATGTCCAACCCGTACTTTGAGCAAGCACAAGACAGTGGCTTCGAACTCTGCAACAACCCTGGAGCCTATACTAGGTTCCTGTTCGACCACAACATTAGGCCTAGAGTCATTGACCTGGCCTTCACCAACAGACCCCTCACCCGCTTCTTGCAATCCTGGGCAACCCGCCTACAAGTGACTGGCTCCGACCACCTTCCAATATCAATCATATTTACAGCGCCTCTCATGCGAGCCCCATCCCTAAGTCCATACTAGGACAAGACAGACTGGACAGTCGTTACTGACCAGATTAAAAACCTGTCATTCCCACTCCCACGCCTCCATACCACGGACCTCAATCTAGACAACTGGCTAGAAAGACACATGCTAACACTAACGACACTGATCAAAGTCTGCAATCCAACCAAGAGGACCTCTGTTCACTCAAAACCATGGTGGGACATGACGATCACCCACTGGAGACAAGCACAACACCGTGCCTCGAGGGCGCATAGGAGGAACCCAACTACACAATCCTTGGAAGAACTCAAGTCCCACCGCAATCGATACTTCAAGGCGATTAAGAAAGCCAAAGCCAAATACTGGAAAGAGTTCCTTGCCGGGGTAACGACACAGTCAGTCTGGAAGGCCAAGAAGGCCGCCCTGGGAAGAGAAGAAGACAGATTCCCTGACCTACTGGGTGCGGACTCCCCAACCAAGATTAATGCGACTCTGCTGGACCATTTCTTCCCACCAAAACCACCAACTCAGTCAGTGGCCTACCCCTGCTTCAACCCCAAACATCCGCCACTTGCCCCCGCTGAGATCTCGTCTGCTCTCAGCAAATCCTCCAATACCTCAGCCCCGGGCCCAGACCAAATCCCGTACGGAGTCTGGAAGAAAGTCCACGCTATTAACCCAACCATACTCACATCCCTTCTTGCCCCTCTCCTGGCGTATGGACATTACCCAAAAAGCCTCAAGATGGCCAATGGAGTGGTCCTGCCTAATCCAGGAAAGCTAGACTACTCAACACACTCGTCGTTCCGGATTATTGTCCTACTGGAAACCTTTTCGAAGATACTGGAAAGGAATGTAGCAACCCGCCTTTCTCTCATAGCCCGCAAGGTGGAGCTCCTGAACCCAAATCAATGTGGCTCACTCACTGGCCTCTCAACCTTCGACGCCACAGCTGCCCTTACCCAGGGGGTTAAGGCAAGGCAAAACCCCTCCTCCAAAGCTTCCTCCTTGTTTCTGTACATAAAAGGAGGGTTCGATAATGTTTCCTCCAGCATTCTTACAGCCAAACTTAGGGCCAAAGGTACCCCCAGATACCTGGTGTCCTGGGAGCGATCATTTCTTACAGACTGGTCTTGTCACCTGTTGTTTCAGGGAGCCCCTGGGGTTTTTTCCTCCGTTCAGGTGGGAACACCCCAAGGGTCGCCTGTTTCCCCTTTGTTATTTGTGATTTATGTTTCTGAGTTATATGTTTCTATACCTCGAGGGGTGATTTTTTCCTATGTTGATGATTTTTCAATTACGGTTTCTACTACTTCTTATAGGGGGAATATTAGGTACCTTCAATTTGTTTTTTCCTTACTTCAGAGAAGGGCAGCGAAGATTGGAGTTGCCTTCTCAATCCTCAAGACAGAACTGATACACTGAAGGACTCCCAAAGACAGGTCCCAGGTCTCCAACTAACCTATAGCTCTCAACGGCTCGGTATTTGCGCCGTCCTCCTCTCTAAGGTGGCTAGGATACTGGTTCACCCCTACCCTGGAAACTACCACCCACTTCATCAAACGCCTCACTATGGCCTCAGGGGCCTTCTCTGCTATCAGAAGATTGGCGCCCCCGGGGATCAGAATGCCCCCCCACATGTGCAGAAGGCTAGCTATGGGCCTCATCCTCCCCATCCTTACGTACAGAGCCGACCTCCTGACACCCACACTGGCCTCAATGGACAAGATGTCGGTCCTGTGGAACAAAGTAATGAGATGGGTCACAAACTGCTTGAGCTCCACCCCCACAACCATCCTTGCAATCGAGGCCTGCCTCCCCCCCCTTGATCTACTGATCCCCCACCGCAGAAGGATGTCGGTACTTCGTTTGGCCTGCTCCTCCCCTGCCTACAACCTGGCGGCAGCCAGGCTCCCCCCAGACTTCCCCTCCTACACCTCCCACCTGGAC
Source organism: Tuber brumale (assembly GCA_014065205.1). Taxonomy (NCBI): domain Eukaryota; kingdom Fungi; phylum Ascomycota; class Pezizomycetes; order Pezizales; family Tuberaceae; genus Tuber; species Tuber brumale. The sequence continues at coordinate 83,445 of JACCEG010000084.1, read as the reverse complement.
AGATCCATGCATAGGGAACTGCTCAAGGGGAGACTACAGAACTACATCCCTCTGGGTTGGCGCCAATACAAGGCTGAACAACCCATAAGAAGACACCTACCTATTGACTCAATGGCACACCTCCTGCTGCCGATGTTGGGATGAATCACAGCATTCCCACCTGCTTATCCCGCTCTGGAACCAAGACCGATTCTTTTACCCCCTACCCCTACAGGCTACAGATCTCTGAAAGCCTCCCTGAGGAGGAGACTCCTCTCGGACTGGACACATCAGGCCTCACCGTGCAAATACTATCCATACAAACCCACTCGGAAGACCCATGCCTTCATGGGACTTGACCGCTTCACAGCTGGTCGGATACACCAAGGAAGGGCCCGGAAAAGCTACCTGGCCGCCCACCACTTCTGGGATGACCCTTCGTCCTCCTCAACGTGCAGTTTCTGCGAAGAGGATGACGAGACGTTCACTCCTGCAATCCTCTACTGCTCAGCCAAAGCTGACAACAGAGCGCTCTACCTCCATGGAGTCTCCGACATTGGCCAGGACTCACCTGTTTGGTCCTCACTGACTGCCATCATTGGCCTTGCAAACTACATCCGCACCACTGGTACCGGGTTTCCTCCACCCATGCCGCCGATTAGGCCACTTTCACCCCCTCAGGAGGAACTGCCTCCAACCGCTGCCCTGCTTTGAATTCTATACGATGTTGGCAAAATGTAATTGTTTTTCTTTTTTTAGTTTGCTAAGAAGAGAGTTTTGTTAGTTTCTTTACTGGTTTGAGTGGTCACCATATGAGGTGCTTGCGACGGATTTGTCGTTTTTGGAGATTTGAGCTGATGGTTTCTTTTGTTTGTTTGTTTGGAATTAAGGTTTTCTTTTTGCCATAGCTTATGCTGCATGCACGTTCTTGTACCTAACAAGCAATATATGATATATAAAAAAAAAAAATAATAATAATAATAACTATCTACAAGGGATCACCTACCTACAGATACATGATAAGCGATATAAAGTTAAAGTCCTATTGGATACGGGATCCAATGTGTTCCTTATAAATAAAGACCTAGTTGAAGACCTTCACTTTACTAGACTTGAACGCAATAAGACAGTTGATATCTTCCGCTCTGATAGCTTATTAGCAGCTGCAGGAGGAAAGTGTTATAGCCTACCTATAAAATGGAAAAGAGAAAACAACCACCACATATCTGAAGTATTATGTAAAGCTGCTAAAGCAGTTCATTATAGAATTATAATTCCTTTCAGTTGGTGGCATCAAGAACACCCAGTATCACACATAGGAGATGCAAATTGTTAGACTTTCATGGCAAAAAATTGTGAGGACTATGGGGAAGAGGCGGAGGGAATAGCTGATATGTTCTAATACAATGAATCAGTTGTGTGGGATCTAAATGCTTGATGCATCAGACATAGCAGAACCATTCAAAATACGGTACAACTTAAAATGTTACTAAAGGAATACTGGCAGTACAAAGATTGGTTCGAAGCCTCAAGGGCAGAAAGGTAAGCCCCAAGACAAACCTTAGACTATAAGATTAAACTGGTTCCAGAATCAACTCCCCACTAGAGACTGATATATCCACTATTTGAGAAACATCTCAAGGCTTTACACGAATACTAGGAAACCATGATTCAGCATGGTAAAATTACCCAAAGTCAATCGCCAATCAGGGCACTTATATTATTCAAACCTAAACCTGATAGAAGACTACACCTAGCTTTGAATTACAGGAATCTTAACAGGATTGCCACGCTCAACTAACATCCAATCCTGTGAATGTCTGAACTTTGAAACTGTGTAGCTGGTACTAAGGCTTTTACTAAGTTAGCTCTTAAAGATGCCTATTACTTGATTAGAATTAAGGAAAGAGATCAATGGAAGACAGCATTCAGGGCAAGATATGCTTGTTATGAATATAAAGTCATACTAGTTGGATTGGTCAATACTCTGACAACTTTCCAATACATGATGAATCAAGTACTTGAAAAATACTTAGAACTTGGATTCCAATATTACCGCGACAACATTCTAATATATTCAAAGGACTACAAGAAACATGTCGAAGCTGCTAAAAAAAGTCCCACAAAGTCTATCAGACTTCCTATTAACTGTATCGCTGAAAAGGTTGACATTCTACATTAAAAAAGTGAAATTCCCAGGCTACATTGTAGCAGTTGATACGGTATCCATGAGTACCCCAAAGGTGGAATCCATAATGGTTTAGAAACTGCCCAAGTTGCTACGAGATGTACAAGTATTTATTAGATTTGCAAACTTGTACCGACGATTTATTGAAAACTTATCAGCTGTCAGCAAGCCAATAACTGAAACTTTACAAAGAAATCCAAAGAATTTCAAATTGGTAGTAAAGCAGAATACAGCATTTGAATAGCTAAAATACTACTTTACAACAGCCCCCATACTTCACCACTTAATTTTAGAAAGATAAACAGTAGTAGAAACAGATGTTAGCGATGTCATACATGGTTGCATATATTCTTGATACTTTGAGAAAAAACTTAATCCAGGAAAATTCCATTGCAGAAAGTTGAATTCAGCTGAACCCAGGTATGGGATTCATGATAACCAACTTCTCACAATACTAGAAGCATTCAAAGAATGGAGACACTACTTTATCAGAAAGGAAAATCCAATCAAACTCTTTACTAACCATCAGAACCTACAATATTTCCTCACCGCAAAAGTCTGCAGCGGTTGTCAAATTAGATAGACTCAGAAGCTAGAGGAATACAATTTTCATATTGTATACTGACTTAGGACAAATGGCCAAAAGCGTGATGCATTGAGTGTATGGCCAAAGTACCATCGAAATGAGAGAGCTATGCATTGCAAAAATTTCGTTTTTAAAACCTGAAACTTTCATAGTTTTATTAGTAGCAAGATCAGGGGATAAAGGAGAAGACAGGAATGCAGAAGAGGATTTTGATTTGAGCCTCATCAAGGTGGAAAAAAACCCATAATGAGGATTAAAAGGTAGAGCGAGATAGCATACTTGCTAACAAAGAGCGCAAGAATGGCGGCAGGTCCCGACCTATTTGCCATAGACAACGAGATTGTCCTCAAATAGGGACAAGTACTAATAAGAACAGGGATGGCAGTAGCTCTACCTGAAGGAATAAATAGAAGGATTTCTCCAAGAAGCAGACTAGCAGTATGCAGCGGAATCTGCACTGGGGCTGTAGTAATTGATGGAGATTACACTAGAGAACTCAATGTCTTACTATACAACCATAAGGATATCTATTGTCAAATAAGAATGGGTGACCATATAGCTCAACTGGTAGTAGAAAAAGTCGATATGTCAGACATGATAAAGGTAGACAACTTAGAAAAAAGGGAATACAGAACTGAGGGATTTGAAAGCACTGATATAGCAACCAGATCATTGAATGCCAATAAACAGCAACCTAGTATCAGTTACCTACAGGCATCGGCTAAAGACAATGAACAATGATACGACATTTCAGAAATACCAGAAAAGATTTTAATCTTGAAAGCTCTTATTCTGCAGAGAGGTCTGAAGTAGTTCAATCCTGAATTCTGAAGCGACATACAGGAAGCTATTAGAATGGATATAGCTGATAGGTAATCGAAAGAAAAACCTATTATGTTATGAGACAAAGGAAAATATTTCCTCCAAGATTGGACCCTAAACAACGATCTACTATAGTAAAAGCAAAGACCATTCATAACAGACAGCAAGATGATATATGCTATAATCGCAGAAGAATGTCATGATGCAAAAATTACAGGACATTTTGGACAAGCAAATACCCTAGAAATCATTATAGTGACTTCTATTAGACAAGACTTACGAATTGGGTAAGTGACTATATACAATCCCACAATAAATGCTAACATAATAAATCCCCTAGACATACTATGTATGGATCATTGTAACCATTGCAAATACTATACACAGTATGGGCCTCTATATCAGTGATCTTTATTACACAACTACCGGAATTACCAGGATGTACAGAAATTATGATAGTAGTTGATCACTTTACAAAAGTAGGACACTTCATCACACTTCAAATATTGGCAACTACTCAGGATGTCACCAACCCATTTCTAAATGAAGTCAAGAGGTTACACAGCCTACTAACAGAAATTATCCCAGATATGGAATTAAAGTTCGCAGGAGAATTCTTGGAATTGCTTTACAAGGTATTAGAAATTAAGCAAAGAATGTCAATAGCATACCAACCTCAAACTGATGGACAAATGGAATGTACTAACCAAGTGCTAGAAGAATACCTGCGAAGTTTTGTTAACTTTGATCAGGATGACTTATATTAGTTATTACCATTAGCTGAAGATGCTTATAGCAATCCTGCTACAAATACCTATAGCATGTCACCCATCAATATAAACTACTAATTCCATCTACAGGTAAAGTGGATGCAGAAGCCCGAAGCTTAAAATCCAGGAGCAACACTTTCTCCAAACTAGATTAAGATGATATATGAACAAGCAAGAGGATTACTAGGGAAAGTACAGGAAGGAATGGCAAAATATCATGATCACAAATGAAAGCAGCAACCTGATTTCAAGGTCAGAGACAAAGTGATGTTGAATTCGAAAAATATCCATGCCCGAAAAAAATTGCACAAGCTAAGTCCTAATCCTCATGGCTCATTGAAAACTTTATGGAAAAGGGAGTTGCAGGCTTTCAAGCTTAACATATCTGATCGATGGAACATCCTTGCAGTATTCCATATAGCGCTACTGGAACCTTATTGCGAACCAGTTCTGGATAATAACTAACAACCCCCCACGGTATCCAAAAATATCAATAGAGATTTGCAATAAAAGGTTGAGAAAATTGTAAGAAGTGAGATACATGCTTACAGGAAACGAGTATGTGGTTGCTATTAGAAGGGGCATGAACTTTGGTACTTCTTGCAATGGGAGGGTGCTGTCAAGATGAAAATACCTGGGAGCTAGTAAGAGGTATAGAAAATGCAGAAGCAGTTGTAGAGAGTTTTTATTGCAAAAACCTGGACATGCCAAGAAGAGCAGAAGTAGGATAGTGAGGAAAAGGGTTTCCTACTAGGGCCAAGTAGATCCAGGAGGTTTTTTACTCTAACTACAAAGAGTCCTCAAATGTATATAGAGATAAAAAGTTAGAAAGGCATTCGAGGTGAGGCCTAGTAGGAGGAAGCTCATATTTGATATATGGAAATCTAAGACAAAGTGCACAGACCTCACAGTAGGATAACTGTGTACAGACTCTCAATTGTCTAGAGAAGCCAACACCACTCTTCAGGCCCCCTTGTAGAACCCGCACAACATTGGTGAGATTTCGTGAGGTGTGTCCTAAAACTAAAATGTCATACCAATGAAGCCTACTTCATAACACTATATATGTTGCCACTATCTGTTCAGCTGCAGACGGTTTGCAGGTTGTAGGAGGGTGGACCATTGGTGGCATCCAAGTCATAGAATTAAAGGAATCTGTTAGAGGAACCTTGAGATAGTAGGCTTCAAGGTTAGGCTTATTAATTGCGGGCAGAAGGTGATGGGACATTTTCGGCAAAATACTCCAAGAAGACGCCAACATGGCAGAAACAACTAAGGGCATACCGAATCCACCCATACCCTTCTGAGATCAGCAGTAGGTTGATTGGTCCTAGTAATATGATCCCTCTATAGAGGCAGGTAGACCAAGGGAAAGCATACTTAGACAGGAAGACCTAGATAAGTCGAAGATGCTTAAGATGTTGACACATTAAACTTTGACTTGCAATTGGTACTAGGTAGCCTGGTATGAAACTAATCACTTCATGATCAAAGAGAGCACTGAAATAATAGTTAATAAGAGTAAAGTAATATAATAGGCTATGCAGTCAATTAAGTTGAAGACCACTATTTTGTATAACAAATAGTCCAGTCATCTCAGCTGAGAAATGCTATTCTGTAACCGTAACAGGGTGTGAGAAGTTTCAAGGTCAAATGGTAGTCATACTTATAAGATTCTGGACGTTTGTGTATTAAAACCTGAGTAGTACTTCAGGGGCATAGTAGTTAGAAGAAGTCCCCGAACACTCAGATGTGGGATATAAATATTGAAGTACCTCCCGAGCTTTCCAGACATCATCAAGTAATGGTGAAGAGATCTTATCAGTACAAAGATTCTTTATAATATGAATCTTCACTATACCTATTTTATTCGGATGAGCCTTTCTTGATAGATTCTGTGATCAAAGATTTTTGCCTACATCTCTCAGTTATACTAGAATTTGTCCTCTACCTAATATCTGCTTCATCTCCTCTCTCTCCTAATAAAAGTAAGCTTATCGCACCCCATATGCTGTAAGGTTGGTAATCTCAGAGCAGTTATCACCTTCTGCTCCACCTCACCTCTGACTTGTGCAGTTTATAAGAGGGAACAGCTTGCATTTGCAGCCAACTAGTCCCTCAAGACCCTTCCCCTTCTACTCTCCAAAGAAAGTACCCTATCTTACAGAATGAAGAAAATATGGATACATCAGACAACTCTGACAATGACTTTTTACCTCCATCATGATCTCTCCTGCTCCCATTCAATCTTACGACACCCTGTTCTAACAATCTCCTCTCCACCTTAACATGTCTACCCCTCCCTATACCGACACCATAAGCAGCCTGCCTCACTAATTCCCTATGGCAGCAGACTCCCACATCTATCTCATAGCTCGAGACATTGCAAGGCATGTGATGGCTAGTTCTTGCTCCTATAGTAGTGGCGTGCTGGAGACGGCCCCCACTAATAAGTTATCCTTTCTACAACATAGCTCTTTTGGAAGCTGGGATGTGTGCATCTCTTTTCTTAATTCATTCCATGGTCTTGCATTACCCGCTGTTTTAGTTGCCCTCCAAGATCAATTCTTTTTTCTATATCGCCTCTGTATTTTTGTAGGATACAAAGCATTTGCCTTCCCTTGTCCCCCAGATGTTAAGCCAAAGGTAATATCCTACCTCTATGTGGAGGCCATATCTCACCTCTCTGTCTTTCTTCTCTATTCCAAAAGTAGCAACTGGATGGCTATGGACTTCTCCTCTCCTTCAAGCTTTTTCATTTGCTTCACAACTTCCTTCTGCCTTATTAATATCTACAGCACCAGTAGTACAATCACTTCTTTCAGGATGGTATTGTTAGGTATCCTACCTATTCTCCGATGTCAATATGTATCCTGCAACAGGCAACAGCTCTCTGTTAGTATCTTTGTAATAGTGCAATACTTCTCTTCCTTAGTGTGTCGTTACTTCGCTCCTTCTTTCTATCAAGACCTTGATTATTATTCTTAGACCATTGTCTACATTCCTCTTGTTGAACGCTAATGATCAAGTCATATCGTGCTAGGATTCTCGAAGTGATAGAATAGATTCTATTCCTAATAGTATAGGTAAGAAAGTATAATAGGTGGTTGCGTGAAGAACTAACTACCAGGCTCTACCGGCCTCCTTTTATAGTCCTTCCCTCAACCCGCTTATAAAACAAAACAACTATGAGTCATAATCGTGACTCATGAAAGACATCATATGACCGCATTATTGGTCATGTGCGTAAACCACCTGACCTCTTAATAGGTCATGTGCGTGAAAGTAAATCAAACTGTGCAGCCCCCTTGGTCTCGTACGCTGCTCCCATGACCTCTTAATAGGTCATGTNGACCTCTTAATAGGTCATGTGCGTGAAAGTAAATCAAACTGTGCAGCCCCCTTGGTCTCGTACGCTGCTCCCATGACCTCTTAATAGGTCATGTGCGTGAAAGTAAATCAAATGAAACCTCATGATTAATATCTTCGTCATGGTAAAACCTCTCCTTCCACTACCTGCCACAAATGTCTCCTTCCACTACCTGCCACAAATGTCTCCTTCCACTATCTGCCACACAACCGTGACAGGTATTTCCCTGGTCTACCTTTCTTCACTCGTTAAGACCAATGCTGGTTGTACATTACTTCAATCTCTACCACGTATTATCAGACTGTATGAGAGCCTTTTCTGTAGCGGAACTTGTAGTCTCCACTTCCTACTTCATGAGGGTGGCCTAAGAGGGCTTCTCCCTTTTGAAGACACCAGGAGTCCTGACCAGCTTGTTCTTCAATGTAAACTTGAGACCCTCTGTTTTGAACCTAGCATTTGCCAATGTCACCCTTTCCACGAACTTTGAAAGCTGCCACACCCATCTTCTACCATTGGGCTTGAACTTCATACTGATCCTAATATCAATCTCACATCCAATTGCCTGACCCACCTCTCCTCCTCTGTCCTAGTTGAAACTCGCTTGGAGCAAGACATCTCATAAACTAAATGCTATGAGAATTGCCTCTACCATTTCTCCTCTGACACTTAGAGGCCTGGCAGGCTAGTTTGACCTAGCCATGAGCAGACTAATATCAACGCTATGACCAAGCACTCTTGTAAAAAAATTCTCCTATCGATTGCAGTCCTGGTGGTTTCCAGACTTCACAGCCTAATGAGCTGCCTTTTGCTCCATAGTATGAACACCTCACAGGTTCCCCCTCTGTTCCTCTTCTCAAGATATCTGCACAGCAAGGTGGCTCTACTTTATGGCAATTCAAAAGGCCCTGAATAACTATTGGAAAAGCTTCTTCACATCTGCCAATCCCCAAACCCTGTGGGCAGTGACAAGGTTTTCATTCCGCCAATCCTCAGATAAATTTCCACAGATCCCAGGTACTGACTCATTATTAGTAATCAATGAAGCGCTCTTCATCCCCAGGCCCTAACCAAATCTGCTACTCTATCTGGCATGGGATATACAAGTGCAACTTGTTTATCCTAACCTCTTTCTTTACTCCTGTGGTATCATTTGGATTCTACCCCTTTTCCCTGTAGAAGGCAAACCGCATCATACCAGACAAACTTGGCAAGGCCTCTTATGATACCCCAACTTCATTCAGGATTATAGTTTTACTCGAAACAGTCTCCAAGATTCTGGAAAGGGTCATGGTGAAAAGACTATTCACCTTGGCCTGCTTCTTGGTCCTCTTTTCGCCATACCAGTATGGCTCGCTTCCTGGGCTGAGCATCTTAGATGCATGCACCACCCTGTTCTACAAAGTCCAAATATTTTTTACACTCCAAGATGATAGTGTCTATCCTCTTCCTTGACATCAAAGGAGGCTTTAACAATATCTTCTCAGCTACCCTCTGCAAAACATTATTCCCTAAAGCACTAAACCCATACATGGTCTTCTTGAGAAAGTCATTTCTCTGTTGTAGTTCCTGCTGCCTCATATTTTAAGAAGCCTCCAACAAGTTCATGTCAGTCTCGGTTGAAACTTCCCAATGGTCCTCGATCTCCCATCTGCTTTTTGTGATCTATAGGTCAACAATTCACTTCCCAGTCCTCAGACACCTCATTTTTTCCTACATAGCTGACTTTGCGGTAAGGGTCACCTTGAACTTTTGTAGACGGAATGTCTAAAGACTCCAAGGCCTTATAGGCTCCATCCAATAGAGCAAGAAGGATAGGGTTATCCTTCTCGATCCCCAAGACTGAACTCATGTACTAGTCAACACCAGCTCAGAAATCCCCCCCTTCAAGGATCTCTTTCTTGTTAAATAGTCTTCTCTTCTACCCCTCGAACCTCCTCCAATGATTAGGATAATGGTTCGAACCTCCTTTTACCTTATACATGAAGGGCATTACTTCTCACTTCTCCTGAAGACTAGCCCTAATGCAAGCAGCACTGAGCACTATCAGGCGACTCTCCATCCCTAGAAAAGGCCTCACTATATTATTTTACCACAAGCTTACTATGTTACTTGTAGCCACTATCTGCCTGAATAGGTTAGACCCTTATTTACCAAGTCTCACAATACTAGACATGATGTCAATATTCTGTAGGATGGTTGTGAAATGGGTGACAAATTGGTTCATATTCACATCTGTAGTCTCTGTGGCTTTCTAATCAGTACTCCTTCTTCTCACTCTACTCATAGTGTACTGCAAGAGACTAGCGGCACTCAGGCTAGTCTGCCTCTCCCTAGAGGTTAACCTAGCTATGGCATGCCTTTATGCCTTCTTCTATACCCACTCCCACTACCTCTCACTTGAGGACCATAGGTCTTTCACCAGGACTCCCACATCTATGTATGCTCTACTATTGTGGAAGATACCGGTCACCTCTCCTCCAATTAGGAAACACCTCCTTTTAGGTGGTATAGCTCATAGGATATTACCTTTCATTCACCTCAATAGCCTCCTCTCTAGCCTTGGCCCCTCCTTTTTCCCACATGATCGGTACCCCCTGTCAGGATAATCCCCCTTCTTTAAAGCCACCACGATGGCTATCCAGGCCTGACCACACTATGACTAGACAACTCAGTTCCCTCCTCCTCCTTCCAACCCCTATATGTACTTCTTAACCTCCCACTTCTTTATAGACTTAGGAAGGTTTATAGTAGGCAGAATTCACCAAATACAGTCTGGCTAGAGCTACCTCACAGCACCCCCATCTTGGTTTATAGAAGACTCTCCTCCTCCAGCCATTCTTGCAAGGAGGATGGGGAGGACTTTCTTCATGCAATTATGCACGGCTCGTCCCATTCTCCCCACCAAGAGTACTTATCTCCAAAGCTCCTAGACTTAGGAAAATACAGCTTCCTCTAGTCTAATAAGATCCAACTCCTCGCTATTGCAGCATACATCAATGAAACTACCACAGGGCTTTCTCCTAGAATGCATCTAGCCTGCTCGACTCCCTACTCACTAGGGGACGCAGCCTCATTCACTCCTGTGCTTCCAGCTTTTAGTTTTTAGCTTCAAGGCCTATCCTCATGCTAGCTCGTTTGCAATTTAATTTTTTGTCATGATTGTACTTTTGTTTTGTTTTATTTCCTTAGATATTTAGTGTCAGCTATCTAACATAACTAGTGGTTGATACATTATTGATATGAAGTGTTTCTTTTGTGATTACAGTTTGGAATTAATATTTCCTTTATTTCATAGCTAGCACTATCTGTAAGTTCTTGTACCTTAACTAAGAATATATGAAGATAAAAAAGAAAAAAAAGAAAAAAAGAAAAAAAGAAAAAAAGAAAAAAGGCCTAACAGTTAGTTCATCCTCTGTTTTCCCTATTTTCCTCGCACTTGAAATCAACCCTCAATGCAAGAATCTGATGATCCCCTCCACTTCTCTCTCTCCTCCCATTATGGCTTCAGCCTAGGAGTAATGACCATCTTCACCCTCTTCTCACTGTCTTATTCTGGCATTTTACGTATTATAGCTTTCCTCTCTTCAGGTTTTGGTACTCCTTTGTGCTGCCCGTTTTCGACCTCTCATCTCCCTTAGCAAGGCCCTTTCTATAGTCCGTAACCACTTGCTTCCGATACAGCAGACAGCTGGGAACATGATTTACAGTATATGAGAACTCCAACAGGCTCTTTGGTCGCTCTCACTGTATCTCTCAGGCAGTAAGTAGTAGTATCTCATCCACTCAGTGACGCTATCTCTTATTGAACAAGAGACTATATGAGAGATACAGGAAAACAGCTTGATGTGTAGAAAAAGAGACTACCTGGTAAGACACAAAAACAATTTCTGATAGGTTTAGTAACTTGTGTCTACTCTTTCTACTCTATTTACTCTTGTGAGGATCAGCTAGCATCCTACTAGTTCTTCTACAACAGCCATGTGGACATCATCACTGGTTCCTCCTTTCCCTCACCTGTGGCTTGGAACTTCATACTTCTTTGGATGGTATCTTACAACCACCTCTACATAGCTTGCTGATACCCTACTACCTCATGTCTTAATCGGCTAACACCATACAGTCACCTAGCTATTACCTTACTGCCTTCTTCCTTCTCACTTATTGGTATCCTACTGCTGCAACTATGAATTTCACAATGGCTGGGGGTCTCAAATTTGCCTGCTACACATGGGGATCTACGTCAGGGAATGCTCACCTCTTCAGACCTTTAGTCTTCATCCTCTTAGTGACTAGGACATAAGTGCCCCCACTCTATCCGTACCATGGAGGATTAGCTAGGTTAATAGTATTGTGTCTTTGGTCATCCATTGGTTAAGTAGGTAGATTTTACTTGCTTGTATTGTTTTCATTCACTGTCACACTTGTTGGACATCAGCAAAACAAAGTAGCTGCATCAGATGCGCAGGTGCGATGTCTGGATAATGGGTAGGTATCATCTGCATCAGATGCATCTTGTAAATCAGGAAGCACCATCGACATTTATAGTATATCCTATGAATATGGAGGCACCATAGACAACCCCAGTATGTCTGGTATGTCCAGCGGTAACATGGGATGTCAAGAGCATCTAGTGGTAACTAGAGATGTCTGAAGGGTCTGGTAGTAACAGCAGATGTCTAGGGTGTCTAGTGGTAACTGGGAATGTCTGGGTTGTCATGAAGACATTCTAGGAGAGAACCTGGAAAGTCCTACTTCTGGATCTGGTTACTATCGCCTAGTGGTCATACTAGCATGGCTACATCCACCAAAGTCTGATACCATGCTAGTACTCATAAGTACAAGAACCAGCCTCCCTGTAAAAAAGGTAACCTTGAGGTAGCAGCAAAAATAAGAGAGATGGAAAGAAATCTGTTTTAGGTTCTAGAAAAATTGCAGCGTGAAAATGGTCCAACTTCCCAGTGTAAAAGTGAGGAATAGTTGAGCTCTGCTAGTGATAACCTGGCCTGGAGCTGGGTATAGTTCATTTTCCTAGTGCACACACTCTCGCTACTATACAACCTTCCTGACTTCTATTACCTTCGCGACCTTTCAAGTGCTAACTTTGACACCAGATTCCTTCTGTACCCTGCAGATCCAGCATGTCATACTTTGGCACTTAGACATATGTAATGCTGGCTATCTAACAAGTGAAAGAACGTCTACCTGACACCAATACCCATCAAGTTTCAAGCTGACGAGGCTTTAACTGTTGGCTGACTTTTAAAGTACTAACCTTGACGACAGGTTGCTAGAGTACACTTGTGATGCAACATGTGATACTTTGGTACCCTGACATACGCGACGCTAGCTATCTAATAAGTGAAAGAATGCCTACAGGATACCAATACCCATTGAGATACAAGCTCGCCAGGCTTTGACTAAGTGCTGACTTTTAAAGTGCTAATTTTGATACCAGATTCCTTCAGTACCCTTAGGGTGCAGCATGCGATACTTTGGCACCTAGACATACGTGATGCTGGCTATCTAATAAGCTCAAGAACATATACTTGATGCCAATACTCATCTAGTTACAAGCTAGCAAGGTGTTGATCAAGTGCTGACTTTGACACTAGATTTCTCTAGAGCCCTTTCGATGCAGTATCCAATGCTTTGGCATCCAGATATACCCAATGCCAGCTATTGAACGTACTATAGAACCTCTGTTCGACATCAATACCCAGAGTGGTATGGGCAGTTTTGAAAATTGTATTTCCCAGTAAGACTTTGACCAAGTACTGACTTTGATACCAGATTCCTTCATAGTCATTTGGACACAGCCTTCGATACCTTGGCACCTAGACATACTTTGTACCAGCTGCCTAACGTGCTATGGAATTTCTATGCGGCATCAATGTCCATGGAGATACAAGCTGTTATGAAAGTGGTACAGCTTTGGTAAAGCTTTAACTATGTGCTGACTTTGACACCAGATTCCCTCACAGTCCTTTGTACACAACCTCTAATGCTTTGGTTCCTAGACCTATCTGATACCAATATTCCAATGGGCTATGGAACACCTACTTGGCATCAATATCCATGAAGCTACAGGCTGTTATGAAAGTGGTGATTCCTTGATGAGGCTTTGGATAACTGCTGACTTTGAAACCAGATACCTTCACAGTCATTTAGACATAGCCTCTGATATATTGGGAGGTAGACCCACCTGATGCCAGCTCTCTAATGCAGCTATAGAATGTTTACTTGGCATCAATACTTATGAAACTACAGACTGTTATGAACATGGAATTTCCTTGATGACACTTTAGCTAACTGATAACTTTGATACAAGAATCCCTCATAGTCATTCAGACACAGCCTTCGATATTTTGGCACCAAGACCTACTCAATGCTAGCCTTCCAGCGAGCTACCGAATGTCTACCTTGTATCAATGCCTATGGAGCTACAGGCTGTTATGAAAGTAGTATTTCCTTGGCAAGGTTTTGGGTAACAGCTGATCTCGATGCCAAATTCCTTCACAGTTGTTCAGACGCAGCCTCCAATACCTTAGGACCTGGACCTACTCAGTGCCAGCTTTCCAACGAGTTGTAGAATATCTACTCGGTATCAGTACCCATAGCATTACAGGCTGGATTATTTTCTGCCTCTTATGGGAAGTAGGTGCCTCACCTCAACTGGCTAAGTAGATTTCACTAGTCTCCACCTCCTCACCTACCAGCTAGTGGTATCCCATCCACTAAGTAATACTAATTCTTATAAAACAATAGACTACATAAGAGACATGGTAAAACAGCTGGAGGTGTTAAACAGAAGACCACTCACAAAGACATGAATATGTTTTCCAATAGCTTTGTCAACTTGGATCTACTCCTTCCTCTCCTTTCACTTTCATGAAGATAGGCTGACACCTTTTTGCCTCTTCTACCACCATGCAGGTACTATTTGGTATCCCACCCATCCCTTACCTCTTTGGCTTGAGACTTCATACTTTTTTGACTAGTACCCTACTACCATCTATACACACCTGGCTGGTACCCTACTATCTCCTCCCTTTCATCAGCTGATACCCTACTATTATCTTGCTAGTACCTTACTGCCTCCTTTCTTTTCCCTGGCTGGCATCCTACAGCTGCTACTCTGTATCCCAAAATGGTTGGGGGTCCCAAGCTCATATACTTCACGCACACTTCTACTATAGGGAAGGCTCATCTACTTTGACCTTTGATCTGTACCCTTAGAGTGACTGCAACATAAGTGCCCTCCGTTTAGCTGTACCATCACAGATTAGCTGGGTTCAGGGTTTTATATCTTTATGCATCTGTTAGTTAAGGTACTGGATTTTGCTAGTTTGTATTGTTTTATTCACCATCTGGCTTGTTGGAAATATTTTTGAGCAACTTTGTACCTGTTAGGTTAGGTCCATGAGGATCAGGATGTTGCTTGTAGGTGGCTGTTTTTCTACTCCTGAGTGTTTTCAGTTCAGCTACTGGGGCATGGCTGAGGGTAGTGGTTTTTGAGATCTCATAGCACAGGCTGTGTAGGCCTTCTTTGTACTACTTAAATCAAATCAAAAATTGATGGAAAAAAAGAAAGAAAAAAGCTCATGATACTTTTTATATCATGGTTACCAAGGCTCATTCTGGCTTTACTCTTTTTAGTTACTTTACCATTGGTTGCTTCGACAGCCAACCTTTTCGGTATTTAGTGCTAGTGCCTGAAAACGGTGTAAGGGATTGTATATCTCGTTCGTTACTAGTCCCGCGAAGGCCTCGGCCAATCCATGTCCGGCAACCTTTCTACTAGGTGATTTTTTTAGTATGATATGATATCCGGACACCTTGGCGCCAAGCCTGATACAAATTAGGGCCAGGGTGCCATGGGTCTTTTGAAATTTCGACTAGTATGATACTCAAATATATATCATACGACTGTTGGAAGGTCACAGGAACACAAGATATCACTCGGGGGATATTTTGCAATGCCTGAACCTAAGCCAGCCTGCAATACAGAGGGCCACTTCGAATATAATCGAGGAAGTTGGAACCAACTCATATACCGGTAACTTGATTACGCCCCCACCCCCGGCCCATGGCTCCTTGTGTCTACAGATTGCCCATCATCCCTGTCCACAACCCTTGCACGCCGGCACATGAGTCTAGAGAGCTTGGGATGGTTAGATCTTGACCCGGGTCCAGAAAACAGAGGACCGGAACCTAAAATCCCATGTGCACGAGAATAACTGTTCTTCGTAATGTAGTTTATATATGTTGTGAGCTTGTGGGGAAGATGATACTTAGCAGTGTTTATGCGGTTCTGCCGGTGTTGAATTACGGAGAGGAGGGTTTGTAAATGCTGTGGATGAACGGGAACCAGGGAGCTAGAAGGTAGCCCAATAATTCTAGATTGTCATGAAAATGGAATTGTTGACCTGGTCGTGAAAAGGCCAGGGCTGATTGATATCATGGCTGGTCACTCGTCATCTATGTTGAACTTACCACTTATCCGCCCTACAGAGCTAGTTCCATTCCTCTGCAACTGGCTCCTTACATGATATTACTTTCATTTCTTGTTTTTCATTCCTTTCTTTCGTCATTCCTTTCTTAACATTAACTCCATACCTTATTCAACTACGATATGTCTTCCTTCATTCCATATTTTATTTGCTTCTCCTTGCCTTTCAGACTTTTCTTACTCATGGATCGAGGATATAACTCATGAGAGTTAATGTAATCAAAAATCAAGCTTTACAACGTTTCTCTCTCTCAAACTCATTGATAATCTAAGAATAGGACTTTTTTTTTTTTTTGGCTGGGAGCTACAATACTCCCTTTACGATGCTGTTCATTAAGGCCGACCAGGGGAAAGCCTCCTATACCGGCGAAGGCCGTAAAGCAGTTTCAAAAAGTCGTGTATAAGGGTGCCAGGTGGCCCACAAGGAAGTCAAATGCAACCACTAGCTATTATAGTATACATGGGACCTCCCCACAACCCACAATCCATCACTTTTGGGAAGGAAAAAAACACATTTCCACCCTCAAACCTAAGGACAAATCAATCCGAAGCTATAAAACCAAACCAACCCCCGCTTTCCCATTACCGAGGTAAATGATAACACCATAGCCTCCCCGGTCTTCTTGAATCATTGGTTTGTCTTTCCGCTGACCACACACAAACTAAACGAATAGGACCACCTTACCACTAGCAGTTCCGCCAGCAATCCAATCCCGGGTCGGGTGGAATTGGGCTGCCGCAGGAACAGTCGTAACGCTCTCGTGTGATAGTTGGGCTAGTTGCTCGCCGTTCTCAGAGTAGACGTCTAGGAATCTGCTCATATTTGCTATGACGAGCTTTTGCTGCCCGTTGGAGGGCGCTTGCTGCCATTGGGCACGAAGGATTGTAACCCATCTATAGCATATGTTAGCACTAACTGACAAGGAGAGAGGGAAGAAAGGACATGCCTGCCAGTCTGATTATTGTGGCTAATAGTCACGTCTGGTTCAACCGTTCCAAAATTGCTGGTAGGACCCCACCTGACGGCGTCAGGGAATTTATAGATCTTAATAGTGTCATCGTAGGAGGTTGTTGCTAGGCTTCCGCTTGACGACCAGAGAGCACAGCTGACGCTTAGTCTGCTGGGGTGTTCGGCTACTAACGCGGGAGTTCGGTATTCGGGCGTTTTGACGACTTTTCGGAGGTCCCAGATTTTGAGAGTGCGGTCCAGAGACTGTCATTTCGGGTCAGTGTATGAAGCCGGGGCATGGGGGATATCACTTACACCTGTAGCGACAAGGTGAGGAGCACGTGGGTGGGTGGAAAATCCTCCTATTTTCTTCTCATGCAAAGTCCATATATCTGTTTGCTTCTGCCTTAGATCCCGCCTGCCGAAAAGACCGTCTAATGTGGAAAAGTAAAGCATGTTGGTATCGTGGACTTCAACGCCGCTCAAAGCATCGCCGTCTTCTGCAACAAAAACCTCAGAAGCCACACCGGTGGCCAGATCGAACTTTCGTACACTCCCATCATAGGAAGACGTGTAAAGGCTTGTGGCAGACACAGGATCAAAAGCAAGGGTGGATATTGTTCGAGAGTGCACTTTATATTGACTAATGTCGGCTATCGGATTTCCATCTTCATCCTCTTTGTGAGATTGGGCGTCGAATATACCAAGGGTTCCCATCTGAATCAGAAAGAGTTAATGGAGGAATTCATTGTAGTAGTGGAGTCTTGGGGTCTTGCCTTGTCGCCAGCAAAGATTAGTTGTTTCTCAGTCGTCGGGTGGAATCCCATATGATACTAGGCGACTAGAGTAAGATATTATCATTTCCGTGGTATCAGGGGAGGGGGGGTTCTTACTATGCGCTCAGGACAAATTTTGATATCTAATCAACCGCAGCAATTAGCTTGAACTCGCGTTCTGATTCGTACTTTGTAGACTTTTTGCATCTTTGGTTAACTTGCCATTCGGAAGGTGCTGGTCGTAAAGCCTCAACCCCATCATTTTCTGCCTCAATGCTCTTAGATCCTTATCCGTGGTTTCCTTGACATTTTCCTCTGTAAATGTCCTCTCAAACCTGGCGCTCTTGGTAACATCAATTAAACCCTGCCGAATTTCAAAGCTTAGATCTCCAGCGACTCTTGCCCTCTTGGCCCTCTCTGCCTCCTGAAGAGCAGTAACACCTTCCTCATACTTTCTCTTGGCGACCTCAGAATCTGCTGGCAAACCAGCAAGGCGAGAAGACTTTCTTGTAGGTAAAGGGTTTGGGAGTTCTTTCTTCACGCTTCGGTTCTTCGGTTTGCTAGCGCTGCCACTGGACGATATTGCGGCTCTTTTGGTGGTGCCGACGGAGGCGGCGTCGAGTTGGAGTTGCAGGAGTAGCTCTTTGTTTTTCAGAATGTTTTCTTGACGGAGCCGCTCGTATTCGTTTGAGTCCTCCTCCATAACGACTTTCTCGGTAGGTTGTATGTGTATATGGGTGATAGAGTTGTGAGTGGTGCTCGGAGGCAAGACTTTGCAGTGTGTTTGGAACGGGTAGTGATGTTGGTATGATTGGGCAAGGAGGATGGTCTTTATCGGGGCAGGCTGCAGTGTTGTGGAGAGCAAGCAGCGAGGAAGTGCGTGCGATCGGAACCAGTTTACGCGTGGAATCGTGCGCCCACCGCACAGCAGTGCCGGTAGGGTAAGTCGTGGCTTAGTCAGCCCCGAGTGTCACAGTTCAAGATCCTTCATCCTAGAACGAGAGAGAAAGAATCTATCGCCGTCAGAAATTCCTTCAATTCCTCCCCCCACCTCCTCCCTGGACAACTATGAGCCGATGCAAGCCCTTCACTCTCTCAGTTTTGACAGCCAGACCATCATTGGCTGTCAATTCCTCTATCTACGTTACCAAGGTGCCTTTCTTACCCTTATCCTTCCTTTACCCTTCGAGATCAGTTGCAAGCTACCAGAGACAAACCCTCGAGGAGCTGGATAGAGATCTCCCCTTCTCTGGCGGTCGCTACACGTCCGATCGCGAGTCAAGTGGTGACGACCCATGGGCATTCTTGTACCGCACTCCTCCGCCTGCGCCTCGATCTACGACGCATTACATTGCTCCAACCTATTTTCGAGACCGATTGCAAACAACTAGCATGATAACCGAGAGAGAAAGGGAGATCTTCACTAAAATTTTCGAATCGATTCTGTCGGAAAAGTCCTCCTTTGTTCCACAGCTCAGGGGATCCGAGCGCTCCTTCCCCAGTAACTCTCTTACCCAGCTTTTCGAGTCAGCCGTTGGACCACTGGCGAACGGTAACGAGATCTCTTTTGGACCGCAGAGCACTATCAATCTGTCCTCGGCTACACGTGGGCTGGCAAGAGCGAGCGATAATAAAGAGTATCCTCTTGCCGTGCGTACTGCAGCTGCCAGGGCGGCAGGGCTGATATCGGGCCCACGGACAGCCGAAGAAGTCGAGACGGAGCGGACCAGAATTTTGCATCTTACCCTCCTGACTAGTTCCATGCGAATGTGCCAGACGGACAGGGAGCTATTAAGGTGGCTAGATGACCATGTCTTCAGCATGGCCTCTGGTAAGGATGCCGGGAGCAAAATCCCGTCTGCGACATACGCGGACTTGTTAGTGGAGGCCATGATAACTTTCCGGCAAAACTTCAACGACCTCGTGGGCGCCATGTCGGTTTTCGAGCGGGTAAAGAGGCTCGGAGCCGAGTCTTACGTTGTTGGATGCTCAACTGGAGCTTACAATGAGATGCTCCAGACAAAGTGGGAAGCGTATAAGGACGTTTCCAAGATTGTCGAATTGGTGGACGAGATGAAGATCAATGCTGTCGAGGGTAGCCAGAAGACGGTGGAAATACTTCGGTCGATCGTCAACGAGATTAAGAAGATGAAGAGCGGCTCTATGGGCCCAGGCGCGCAGTCTATTATAACGGATGTTGATATGGCGTTGTTGGATAAACTGGAGGGATGGGCGGGCGAGGTACAGAACAGATCGTTTGAGCCTCCGGAGCGTGATTCTCCTATCCGGGATACTCTAGAATACGTTTACGATTGATTACAGACACTTGGTGGATTCAAGCATTTATGCACCTACTGTGTTGGAGCGCTTCATTTGTAAATATTTGAAAGGTATACCAGAATTTCACTTTTCAACAGTTATTTGGTTGTTCTGTACGAGATTGGTAACAAATGAGATGTACCTCCCAGGTTTCCCGTACAAAACCCCGATTTCCAATTAGCTATCATACAAACAACCACAACAAACCACACTCCCCCAACTCTGATGACGTGAGGGGCAGTTATGATATAGTGACTTTAACATTCCGAGTTTTTCGGTTTTTATTGACCGCCCCAAATACTGATATAGAGACGTGAAGCTAGCTCACTTTGCTGGCAAATGGGTGATCTTGGTGTGGATTCCGCCCTTCCCCCTCCAACCCAGACCCAGATTTGTAGAGCAATTTCTGTCACCTGATATTTAACTATGTGAATCCTTGGGTTGAACTCTGCCAAAAAACAAAAAAAACAATTTATGATACCGAATTTTTCTCGCTCTTTAGCGCTAGATACTGGCGCATTGTGGGTTGGTGTTCTGTGTGGAAAGCCTGGGGGTACAGTTCTGTCTAATAAGTTTCCGGACGGTCTCCGGCAACCGCACAACCACACCAAATAGTAACCAAATAGTAGGTTTCACAACCCCCTTCTAAGACAACAACCTCAGTTAAAAGAGTGATAAAAATAGAAATAATAAATAACAAATAAATAATGCTACCATTTTGTATGACCTCCATTTGCATCCAGTACAAGGGTAGATCATGAATTGATGGTACAGAGCAGGGGTCGAAGGTTGGAGAGCAGTGGTATGGGGCTTGTCAAGTTTGTACCAAAATTTTGTTCAAATCCATGCTATTGAATTCAACTAAGTAGAAACTAATAAACAAAAAGATCATAATCATGGCTAAACATTACTGATTTTCTTTTTTTCAAGCACAACTTTCCAATAGCTTCTTCAATATGAGGAGAAAGTAAATAACAAAAAATCTGTATCCTGCTATCTAAAAGCTTGACTTTTGGTTAGCCGGGATAGCAGAATAGGTAGTCCGAAAAGAGATAAATCGAGGAAAGAAAAAAATATGAGAACGATTAGGAGCAAAGAAATGTGAGGAAAAGGCCGATCTCAGAATATAAAACTAATGATACAGAAAGGTTGTTAAATGTCCCAGGGGAACAAATGAAGACAAAAGGTGCTTTGCAGAGTTTGTCCACTCAAGAGGAAAGAGTAAAAATGTGGTAGAAAGAGAAAAAAAGAAAGAAAAAAAGTAACTAGTATTTAGAATGACCACCATTTCCACTAATAACAGCATTAACTTGATCAACAATAGTATCAAGAATTTGACCCAGTTCATACTCTGTAAGTTCCTCCTATTAGGTATGAATAGCACTAATCATATCCTTGTTTTAAGGGTGAGGAAGGAGGTTGCTAATATGCAACTTGATTAACCACCAAACAGCCTCTATCTAGTTAAGGTCTGGTGAGGTTGCTGGGTAGGGCATCAGATACTTGTAAAGGCTATAATCTTGTAAATTGGTAACTGTGGTACAAGCCTAGTGGAATGAGGCATTGTCATGTTGAATATATACGTAGTCATGGGTATCAGTAGATACATCATACTGGAATCGATCCATATGTGGTATAATATGTGTTTGGTACCCTTTTGCCTTTATGGTTTTACCCTATACTGTTTTGTTCTATATAATCAGAGGACCTTTGTGGCGACCAACAAAACAGCTCTGGACAAGAATGGATTCTTCTTTTTTTAATTTAGGAAGAAGGTAGGACTTATCAAACTCCTCCTCAAGCCTTTGAGTAACTCAGACATGCCCAAGTGCTCTCGCTGCATTGAAAGCACATTCATCTGTTCATATAACCTTCACTCAATCTTCATTTACCCAAACCTTATAGGTATCGGCCCATCCAGAGCAGGCTTAAATAAAAATAAAAGCATTAGATATTAGTATATATTACTACTACGATAAAAAGAAACTCGAAGGTTGGTTACGAAGCTCGAGTACTTGGATACCAGGATTAGTCCACAAAAACAGCCATGAACATAGCTGTATTGGTTGAGTTGTCATGAATATTCCTCCGACTGCAAGTGAGTAACAAATTGCAAAGCCTTCATGGAGTTTCATCTCTTAATCAAGTTTAGACTTTAGCTGCATATGAACTTTAGCCAATTATTGTAAGTGTTTACAGACTAACTCCTGTACCTTAATATACAGATAACAAGATATTGCCATGAACTACTTCCAATAACTGGCTACAATTTATGTACAGCGAGGTGTTTAGCTTGAAAAAGAGAGCAATTACATGAACAATTTACCATTCGCTAGTTACTAAAGTGGGAGAAGGAAGGTGAAAAGAGGAGTGTGAGAACGAGAGAGTAAGGGAGTAGGATAAAGGGAAAGTGAGAAAGTGGTAGAGTAGGAAAGTTGTAGAGTGGACAAGAGAGAGAGTAGGCAAGAGAGAGAGCAAGCAAGAGAGAGAGTGGGCAAGAGAGAGAGTGGGCAAGAGAGAGAGTAGAAAAGTAGAAGAACATAAAAGAAGGAAAGTGAGAAAGAGTAAGAGTAGGGGAATAAAAGTGCAGGAGAGTAAAAAAGCCTGGGATGGGATAATTATGGCTACTTAATCAATACAGAAGTATTTATTGACGATTGTTGCCAACTACTACCTCAGTGTTTACAGATTTTATCTCCACCTTTAAAAGTAGAAGTTATTGAATTTGTATGTAGCAGTACAATCTTAATAGATTGAGTATGAGAATATGATACAGTATTAAAAATATACTGTAGGCAAACTTAGGGGAGGAGGATGGTAGTAGGAAGGTAGATTAGTAGTAATTCTTAGCCTTAATTCTTTCTAACACTGGGAGCAGTAACCAGCTATTTATACAGGTATGCATACTTAAGTGAAGAAAAGAAATAATCGGAAAATCTTGTAAAAACATAAGTCCGCACAAGTTTGACCCCGAAAAACTGCCAAGTAAATCCCAAATAAAATATATATAAATCATAAAGGTGTGAGAGATTTTAAGTGAAAAAACAATATGAAATGCACCTTCTAAAAAGGGCACAATATATAAGTAAAAATAACTGAAACATCTCACACATGCAATAAGAAAATATATATTCAATCATCCCATCGTTATCATAAAATATAAACGAAATACCTGACATATATGCTCTAGCTGTAGCAATGTTCGTGATCTCTAGGTAAACTAGAAATATAACTAAGGAGAGAAATACAAGTTATTAAAAAGAAATATACTTATGAAACAAATAAATAGGAAATTTCAACACTTTCCCTCATTATCTACGGCCTAACTGTCCCATTAGATGCTCATGTGCTGGTTTCGCTAAAGTCTTAGTACATATATTGGCTAAGTTTTTTGATAATGCAATGTTAACTAGCGTCAAGGAGCTGTTATCGATTTCTTCTCGTATTTTATAAAAATGTATATCGATATGTTTTGTTCATTCATTTAACTGATGGTTTGTCGCTAGGAAATTTGCGCCACTATTATCAGCGTGTAGGGCGATCGGTACGGTTTAGTGGATGTCTTTGAGACCTTTGATGTACCACTGGATCTGTCACACAGCCTGTAACATAGCTATGTATTCCACTTCAGTTGTAGATGTTGCGACCAAGGCCTGTTTCTTGAATTGCCAGGAGATACAAGCACTATTGAAGAGTACACTGTATCCTGTAAAGGAATGGTGGGTATCCAAACAGGCAGCGAAGCGGGCATCAACATAGATATGGATAGTGTTTGGAGTGGTATATGGGTAGTGGAGTCCAATGTTCTTTGTACTGTTGATGTATCTTGAGACATGTTTTGCAGCCTTGAGGTGTTGTTCCGTGGGACATGAAGAAAGTTGAGAGAGAAATGAAATGGTATATGCTAGGTTGGGTCTTGTGCCAGTGGTTAAATAGATAAGCGATCCTATTATCGATTGGTATGTGAAATGGTGTGGTATCTGTTCCTTTTCTGATCCTTTCCATAGTTGAATGCCTTTCGGTAAGGGTGTGGATACAGAGCATGAGTTTTCCATAGAGTACCTTTTAAGGATTGACATGCTGTATCGTTCTTGAGTAAGATGTATCCTGTCTGATGTATACACAATGTGGAGGCCGAGCAGGAATATAGCTTCCCCTAAGTCGGTAATCACGAATACCATTTTCAGGTCTTCCATCAAAGAGGTGGCTACGGAGGTTTCAGCCGAGTATATAGCGATGTCGTCAACACAAACCGATATGTAGACATCATGTTTATTGTGAACGAACATGTACGAGTCTAGGGAGGAAGTCGTAAAACCTCCAGACATTAAGTATCTAGCGAGAAGAGCATACCATTCATTCACAGATTGCTTAAGTCCATAGAAACATCCATTAAGGCTCTATACCATATCTCCATTACTGTACCGAGGTAACAGTCGCATGTAGACTTCTTCTTTCAATTCGCCTTAAAGGAAAGCTGATTTAACATTGAATTACCGCGGTCGCTCTTCGTTTTTAGTGCATACTGCAAGCAGGAAACTTAGTAATTGGTAATGGATAACCTGTGCGAAGGTGTCCTCAAAGTCGAATCCAGGTACTTGTGAGAAACCTTTGGCTACGGCTCTTGCACAGTATCTTTCCTGTGGACCAACAGCATTTTGTTTTATTTTGTATACCCACTTACTATCGATAATCTTTCTTCCTATCGACTTGTCTACTTCATCGAAAGTCCCATTCTTCTTCAGTTGCTTTATCTTATCATCTATAGCTGAGGTCCAGTGTTCCTTAAGCGAGCTAGTGGTCGCTTGGTGGTATGTCAGTAAGTCCTCATTTGCTTGTCCTTTAACATTTCTGCCATAGTACTGGGGTGGGCGAATGAGTCTTCCAGATCTAGTCTGTGTTGCAGGTGGTTCCTCTGGTTGTTCTTCCTGTTCAAGTAGTTCCGGGGTTGCCTCTGGTGTTGTGGGTTCATCATATTGTTTGGAGTTTTCTGGGCTGTAGTGGAGGATGTATTTTGATTTCAATGGTTGGATTTGGTGGTGTCTTTTCTTCTCTCAATTCCGGTGGCTTGTATGGAATTGGAAGGGGAAGTTGAAAAACATCTGCATAGGTTTCCAGTTCCGGTAGTGATTCTGATGGAATTGACATTTGTATTGTTTTGTGAGTCAAGTAAATCTGTCACGTTTCAGAAATATTATGCTGTGAGGGGATGTATATCCGGTATATCTTGTTGGAAGAAGTGTATCTGACAAGGTATTCTTCGATCACATAGGGCTGTATCCTTGTTCCCGGTTTGCGTGTTTCTTCTGATATATGGACAAAGCATTTGGTCCCATAAGGGTGAAGATGGTTTATCAGCAGCTTTTTGTTGTAGAGAGCTTTATAGGGCGTTCGGTTTTCTATATATCGGTTAGGGAGTCTGTTCCTTTGGTCTATGGCAGTTGTAATTGCTACAGTCCATAAGCATAGCGGTAATCCTTTTAGCATAGAATGTGTTGATGTGATTATCGTCCTATTGTACCATTCGGCAATACCATTAGATTCGTAAGAATAGGGAGTGGATTTGTCATGTATAATTTCATGTTTCTGTAGCAAGAAAAGCTTTTCATTATTGATGTATTCTCCTCCCTTATTTGTTTGGAATCTTTTAATAATAGAGGTATCGTGTGTTTGTTGTTCTTTGATGAACAGTGTGAATACTTTTACAGTATCCGACTTAGCTTTAATCGGATAAACCCAGGTTCATTGTGTTCAGTCATCGATGAATGTGACATGGTACAAGGTGTTGCCAAAGGAAGAGAATGAGAACTTTCCACTTAGCTCTGAATGAATTAGTTCGAAAGAGTTTTCACATCGATTCTCTGTTGCCTCAGGTTTGTGCTTTGTTGACTTTAAGGTGATACGGGTTTCACAACACCAGTCCTTAGGAACTTTGGAGATTGATGGGTCGTCACTGTAGTTGTTGCTTTGGAGGTAAGGAGGCGAAGGTTGTCTAAGTACTTCATACCATTGTTGGTAAGTCATCTTGTTTGCTACTTCTTTTTCTTCTGTCACAACATAATCTTGACCGACTAGTTTTCTCCAAACCACTTGATTTTTATTTTTTCCTAAAATAAACATGTCCTTCTCTTTATTACTTAAAGAAAATCCTTTTTCCATTGAAGCCACAGCGCGCCATGACATCAAGTTGTTTTACCCAACTTGGGAACCCAGAGTACTCATTGCAGGACTATTAGAACCACATAGCCTTTTGAGGTTTTGGCCATAAGTCTAACCATTTCTGAACTGCATGACTCTATTACCGAGTCATCTCATAACTTAACGGTACCTGTAGAAGGTACATAGTCTATAAGAAGGTCTAGGCTGTTTGTCATATGTAAGCTTGTCCCAGTATCGATTACCCAATTGAGTGGGTGAGGATTTGTTTGAGTAGAGAGGAGGGAGCAGGATGTACTGACCAGTTCGGATATCTCTTCCTTCCTGATCTTAGCTGAGTTACCAACTTTTCTTTCCTTCTTCTCTTGCTTGTTGGTCTTGAGTTTATTACACTCACTCTAAGTATGTCATTCTGACCTCGCAGTGGGGTAATACTTTTTGCAGTAGGTACATTCCTTAGTATTGGGCGGTATCCTTTGAACTATTTCCCTTTCCTTTCCGTTTCCTTTGACATCAGCACTTTTATACGCTTTGTCTGCTTCAGAATTACCCGCAGGTCTCAAGTTCAACAGTTTATTGTAGACATGATTATAGGTAAGGTCCTCCTTGGTTTGAAGGTTGTCAACCATGTTACTCATTCACTCAGGAAGGGAACGGAGAGGAATGGCAGCTTTTGCTTGCCGTGATTCGAAAACCATTCAAAAGACAAATGGCAAAGTGTATCAGTTGTCAGCTGAGGAGGCAGAGCAACAGTGTTGCTGTTAGGCATATGGAAATCCGAGACATGTGCACAGACCCACGGTAGGGTAACTGCACACAGACCCTCAATTTACCGGAGTGCCAACACCCCCTTCCGGCCCCCTTATGGGGCCCGCACATCATTACCGAGATTTCGAGAGTTGCGTCCCATAACTAAAATGTCACATCAATGAAGCCCACTTAATAACACCATATACTGTAGCTCAGTTGGTATGACTTTTGTTTTGGTTTACAAGGTCAGGTGTTCAACTCCCTCTGAGGTCAAAGTTATTATTATAATAAATATACTTTGATACATGGAGTATGATAAAAAGATACTCAATCCAGGCTGATGAGGGATCATCAAGCAACGGAGAAGAGATCTTATCAATATAAAATTGTTTACCTCATAAATCTTTACTTTACTTTACTTTATCGAGACGAGCCTTCCTCGACAGATTCTCCAAACAAAGATTTTGGCCCACGTCCCTCGGTTATATACTTGAGTTTGGCGTCCACCTAACAGTTGCATTCAATTCCAGAGGGTATCATATGTGTTAATATGATTGGCTATTGGTGTATCCATATCATATTTGGTGTTTAAGACTGCGTTCAGTTGCTTGAAAAAGGAGGAGGTATTTTCTCTTGCGAACTTATCTTGAAATGCTTTCAATATGGCTGCTTGTGTTTTTTTTGTTACCAGGAGGATTAGCCACTGGGAGTCTATTGTCTCCGGAAAATAAGTCGAGGCCCATTGGTATCGATCTCTAAACTCATCTATCTTTTCAATGTTGTTTTCACCTTCTTTGTCTGTGAATGCTTCCAGTATCATTTCTCTTTTGGTCACTATATCCCAGTAGTTGCATAATCCCAGGAGGTACTCTGAAATACCACACCATGAGCTATAGTTATCGGGCCAAGTAACCTTTGGAATGGAGCTTAGTTTGTAGGATAGTGCCAAAGAATGTTTAGAATTGTTGGCGATATTTTTGGCAGTTGTAGCAGCTGGGGTAGCAGTTGATGGGAGTGGTTTGGCAGCTGCAGAGCTCACTGGAGGCAGTATGATAGCCACTGGGGGTACTGGTGGTACTGGGACAGTGGTCACTGAAGAACCTTCGTCCATGTCGCTTAAGTAGCGGTACTTGTGCTGCAATTTAAATAATAGGCCTAGCCAATCGAGTGCCTTGTTGGACTATAGGAAGCAACAAGGTGTATGACTGAGTGGTTAGGGTTGTGGGAGGGACAAGCTCTGATGCTAAGCAAGAGGGTTGCGACCATAGTTTGGAAGCAATAAAACCATTTGGATGGAGGAAGCGATAGTTTTGTTGGTAAGAGGTAGAGTAGTAAAAGGTTTTCTGTTGAAGTGGGTAAGTGCATGTCGTATGACTATGAATGTGCCGGGCTTATAACCTATCGAATTTGTATGTAGCGGCACAATCTTAATAGCTTGAGTACGAGAAGACAATATAGTATTAAAGATATACTGTAGGCACACTCAGGTGAGGAAGATAGTAGTAGGAAGGTAGATTGGTAGTAATTCTTGTCCTTAATTCTTGCTAATACTCAGAGCAGTAACCAGCTATATATACATGTGCGCATACTTGCGTGAAGAAAAGAAACAAGCGGGAAAATATTGTAAAAGCATCAGTGCGAACAAGTTTGCCCGCGAAAAATTGCCAAGTAAATCCCAAATAAAATATATATAAATTGTAATGGTGTGAGAGATTTTAAGTGGTAAAACATTATGAAATGCACCTTCTAAAAAGGGTGCAGTACATAAGTAAAAATAACTGAAACATCACGCACATGCAATAAGAAAATACATATTCCATTATCTCATCATTATCATGAAATATAAATAAAATACCCGATGTATATGCTCTAGCTGTAGTAATGTTCATGACCTAAAGGTAAACCAGAAATATAACTAAGCAGAGAAATACAAGTTATTTAAAAGAAATATACTTATGAAACGAATAAATAGGAAATTTGAACAATAACAAGTATGTGGCTGACATGATAGTGCCTGCTAATTCTAGTACTCCAGGCTCCTCTGCCCCTTCGGTCCCCTCCTCTGCCAGTTACTTCAAAGGACTAAATGCGACTCTGTCCGACAGACCTGGACTAAGTAGACAAGTGCAGGAAATCCTACTTGAGGTAGTTTTGCCACCAATCCAGCTAGAAGATGCTGATGATAAGGTGGCTCTAGCAGACACTATTATGGAAGGAGTTGATGAAATGTTGGCAGCAGGGAGGAGTATTTCTCCAGCCCCTTGATAACTTCTATACTAGGAGGATGAGCATTACTAGTACCCTCCTGAAAAGCCTAGATGAAATTCTTGAAGGCGACAATGACTCACGCCTCTCACTCACTCCCTGGGGTGGACATGAAGATATTAAAAACCTGGCTGCTGCTATGGAGGCTGAAGTACAGGGCTGTAATAATGGTAACTGGATGAAGCATTGTGCTTGGCTACATAGACAGGAGCATGTGGTAAAGGAGCTGGTACAGATTGTCAATCACCAGACCAATGCTACCTGGGATCTCAAAGCTGAGTTGATAGACCTTCATCCTGTCCCCGCTTCCCTTCCCTGAAAGTCTACCTCCCCTGCCCCTCACTCCAGCCCCACAACTTCCAAATGGAAAATATTCTACCACAATAGTTCCCACTACTAAAGCCTCCTTTATGGAGGTACTGAAAAGATTGGCATATACACCTAAACTGACAGCACTAGCCACCACCACCAGACCTACAAAGGCGATTCCGTAACCTGTTCCTGCCTCCTCATTGGAGGGTAACAACATTAGAGTTAAAGTTACCCAGGCTACAGAGGGCCAGAGAGTGCATTGGAAATAACAATGGGTCAGTAGAGCAGAGTGCCGCAGGTGAAAGCAGGCCAGAGAGTCCAGTAATTCCATGACTCCAGAGCCTGCTCTCAAGCCGGAGAAGATCAAGGAGGCTGCTAAACCGGCACCTACCATGGTCAGTGCCTCCCCAGCCCTTCTATCAGACCTAGCAGCCACAGCTACAAGAACCTGAACTAAAGTCCCAACTAGGAAAGAGGTTCGCAATGTTGGAACCAGATAAGTGGACTCCTGGAACTCAATACTGGAGACCTTTCCCTCCTTCTCCAGTTCTAATACCCACAGACGCAACCTCACTATGAGGTTTCCAACCAGTAAGAATATCAGCCTCGATGACAGTGTTACTGTGGAGTCTAATCGGGCTCAAATCAATTAGTCGTTGTCCAACACAGGTGAGATTTGAAAAACTGCCTCAAATATTAAGGCTGGCCAGATCCAAGCTCTGATTGGGTACATATTATTCACTCATACTGGACAATCAACTTCAGAACTAGGGAACAGGCGGGAAAAGGCCAAGGTGGCACTACTTCAGAAACTGGATCTACAGGAGTTCGAGTTCCAAATGCATGTGGGGAACGTCAAGATATTTTTTCTTGTATCCTGCTTGCTGACAGAGGAAGTGGGTCCATCTGGATCATGGAATGATGGATAGGTGATAACGACTCTGATGGCCTATATGCTGACTTGAAAGCTTCCAACCCAGGTGTAGTAACTGTTTCCCACCCCTGAAATTATGCGGTCCGTCCATCCATGCTATGAGGCAGGCCAGTGGTAGCACATGTCAAATCACATTTGTGGTGGAGAAGAATGAGGCTGCTAATGAAGCCCTCAAGAATGAGAAGATCTTCCTCTATGGGTGGACCTGAAATATTAGAATATTTACTAATAACAAACCTGCAAAGGTCTGTGGTAAGTGCCTATAGGCTGGTTATCATGAGATCACCAGTGCCATCTTCCCGCTACTGTCATTGTTGTTTTGGGACATACTTCTCCAAAGGGCATGCGGGCAGCAGGTTGAACTGCCTTGCTGGATTTGGTAAAGCCTGCGGGCACACCATGAGGGTTTGCTACTTGTGTAACAGGTTGGACGATTTTACTAGATACAAATAGTGCCCAGTCCTCTATGGTACATCCAAACCCCCCTCCTTCTTCCCTGCCATGGACACTGCCGAGCTATCACCAGCTGTTCCAAATCTCACTTATGAAATGCACCCTTTGACGAAAAAGGGTAAGGCTGACAAGCCCCACTGCCTCTAACTGAGAAAAGGATGATCTCCTACACCTAGAGATATGGAGGCCACCAGTGATAGAGATAATAAGGTTGATGAAAACAATACCCCCTAGTCTAAGTCCTTAAAGACTAAAGATGAGGAACTGGCCTGACCCTTACTTTCTACTTCCCCCCCTCTCCTGCAATATGGAATCTTGAAATGCTGTACGAGTGGCAAATTCCCACTATCTGCACCTGTTCTGGCATTTGGCGACCGTCGGCCTATCTTTGTTCCAGCATTCCCAGAAGCTACCAAATACCAGATCATCACTGGTGATACCGGTAAGATTGTGAACTCAGACTTTACTGGCCTGTATAAATCCTATGAGTCCCATATTTAATGTTTATTATTATTATTATTATTATTATGTATCATTACGCTTAGGGAGCCACAGTGGCTATGAAACTAACTAACATACAAAATAAGTACATCACGCAAGGGTGCCTATCAGATATCCCATCTCATATCGAAAGGTAGCAACATTCGTTTAGGCCAGCTCATGAGCTATAATGATAAAAGAAAATCCTGCAAGCCACCTGATGCCTAACAAATATAGGAAACAAAAGTAATAACCCTAGATAGCCCTGTTCCTTTTCTCAGTTGCCGCTTAGTGTGCCTTGAGGTATGTAGGACATTCCTTAGAATCAGCTTGGTAGGGGTCACCACAGTTGACGCATTTGATGGTGGTGTGTAAATATGCTTTGCCCTGGGTAGGACAATCTGATCTGCCACAGGTGTGGAGGTGTGCTGGGGGTCCCATAGAGCAGATGCTGCAATGTTGGGTGCCAGTACACTGAGAAGAGTGGTGGCCAAAGGCCAGGCATTTGGTACATTGAGTGTCAGGGCCAAAAGAACAAGTGACGTTGCACTTGAAACTTTTTCCCAAGTAGAGAGAGGCTCCTGCTGAGGGCTTTGTCTGTCGAGTCTTCACCAGCAATAGTGAGGACCATAGCTGATGCTTCTTTGTCCTGACATTGGGCTGGTGTAGTGACGTTAGATGGACGCCGATCTCTTGTATAACTGAGGGATGTAGGCCAAATCTTTGTTTCGAGAATTTGTCGAGGAAGGGGCATCTCAATAAAATAAGTAAAGTAAAGATTAATGTAGTAAACAAATTTTATATTGATAAGATCTCTTCTCCATTGCTTGATGATGTCTGTAAAGCTGGGGAGGGACTACGATATTTATATCCCGCGTCTGAGTGTTCGCGGTCTACTTCTAACTACTATGCCTCTGAAGTACCATCCTAGTTTTAGTACGCAGACGTCCAGAATCTTATAAGTACGAAAACCGTTTGACCCTGAAACTTATCACACCCTTTTACAGTTACGGAATAGTATTCCTCCGTTGGGATGACCACACTATTTGTTGTACCAAACAGCCGCCTCCAACTTAGTTGTCCGCATAGACTATTATATTACTTTAGTCTAGTTGACTATCATTCGTGTAGTCTCTTTGGTCATGAAGGGATCACGTTCATACTGGGCCACCTAGTGCTAATCGCAAGTCCAAGCCCAACGTGTCAATGTCTTAAGGGGCTCCAACTTATCCAGGTCTTCCATTCTGAGAGTGCTTTCCCTTGGTCCACTGGCCTCCGTAGAGGGGTCCTATTACTAGGACCAACCAACCTACAGCTGATCTCAAAAGGGTATGGGTGGATTCAGCATACCCCTAATAGCCTCTGCTACTGGGACATCCTCCTGGAGTATTTTGCGAAAAACGTCCTGTCACCTTTGGCCCATATTTAGGAAGCCTAACTCTGAAGCCTACTAACTCATTGCGCCTCCAATGGATATCTTCTGTTCCACTTCTCCGATGTCACTAAAGGTCCCTTCCAGTATATCCTGTGAACAGCATGTGGTTGGACAGACGGCGTCGACGTATATGGTGTTACGAAGTGGGTTTCATTGATGTGACATTTTAGTTATGGGACGCAACTCTCGAAATCTCGCTAATGACGTGCGGGCCCCATAAGTGGGCTGGAGGGGGATGTTGTCACTCCGGAGGATCGAGGGTCTGTGCGCAGTTATCCTACTGTGAGGTCTGTGCACTTGTCTCAGATTTCCATATACCTAACAGGTGAGCCATTTCGGAGGGCATGAGAGGTGGGTACCTGGGTTGAACTCTTCAATTTCAGACTGAATAGTGGAAAAGGTGAAGGAAGTGGGGATGCCATGGAGGATGACCTTGTGCCAGATTTCGTCTTTTCTGGGGCCAATGGCTGCTGGAATAGTGGCTCTGATTGCTTCCTCAATGGCAGAATGATATGGTTTGAGGATAGAGGTGGCAGGTGTGTTATCCTTGATGCGGAGGAAGACATGGTGGTTGGTGGTGAATTCGATTCCTGCAATAAGAGGTTTCTTGATTACATTGTTGATCGCATCATGAATGGTTAGGGGGTTGGTGGTATCACATAGGATCGAGCTATCTCTTTCAAATAACAATAGTCCGCTCGTGTTTAGTCAAAACAGTGGAGTTGAAGTTTTGGCTGGTGGAATAGTTGAGGATTTGGCTGGGACTGCTCTGGCAGCTCTTTGAGACCAGGTTTGTTGTTGTGGAGGAGTGGGCAAGGTGGTTTGTTGTGGTGGGGGGGATTGTTGGTGGTGGAGTTGGTACTACAGGTATTCAACCTGAGAGGTGAGGTGTGTAACTTGGTCTTCAAGTGTTTGGATGTCTGTAATATGGCGGTTTTGAACTACCATGAGGGGTGCCTGCAGGGCCTGGATGGCTGCTTCAAGGTGTTTGGTGCGAATTGTAAAGCCAAAGTTGGTGTTGGAGATGCCTTCAGCCAAATACGTTGGTGAGAATATAGGGATGGAAGGATATTCTTCTGGAGAGGTGGTAGAGGCACGAGCAAGCACTGTTTGAACTAGACAGCCTAGGTCTTCCTCAATGCGTGTGTCCTCTGGCGAGGTAAATGTTTATTATGACCATAGCATTGAATATTGGGAGAAGTAGTCGGAATTAGGTCCTTCTATTGGATTTATTTTCTTATGTTCATGTATTTTGCGTTTCGGAAGCTCTGGTTGATTCGGAGGAGTAGCATGTACCCATACAGGTGAATGGTTGTGATTTCTTCTCCTTTGTTAAAGGTTCCGATGTTATGGTATTTGTTCACTCTCACATTTGTGGATTGTTTAAAGTTGCTGAACAAGGGAACAGGAGTGCTCAGATTGTATATTTGGAGAAGGTGGAGTGACAGATTATAGTAGGGATTTACTTTCCACCTACTAGTACCAAGTCTCAGTATCTGTCATAATTGTTGTTGGACCTTTGAAAATCTGACATGGTATTTGGCAATTTTAATACTAGGTATACTCACTGGAATTCCAATGTCAACTGATATAATAGTAGTCGAAGGTGGTGCAGGGAATGCCTTATACTACACTACTGCAACCTAGTCACACACAATCAAACCACATTCCGCAACATCTTCATGATTGACTAATTCCTGCACCACTCACCTTATGTTAGACACAGATACTTGGATATTCCAGACTGTTAACATGCTGCTCCAATGATCTGGTTGAACATAGACCTTCTTGACAATATTGTATGAAGGCATTCAGCTTGGAAGAAGGCGGATTGGAGAAAAGTAGAAGTGCAACTCGATACAATATAGCAGGTAGAAGACAGGGAGTTGTAGAAAGGAGTGCATCAGCCAAAGTTCACATGTACTCTCTCTACCTCATGAGGTATATGAGGTATATGAGGTAAAATTATAAAACTCCCTTTGATGTAGACCCTGTTCCGGCCGTTGGGTACCATGCGTGAATCAGGATTAGCCTATTCGTGCTACATACTCATGCCTTGTTCCGATTGACAATTTCTCTTAGGATGCGTAACGGCGCTAATCTCCTGTTGCCCGGCGTTATTTAATATTTTCCCACAGTCCTTGAATTCTCCAGTTTCACCTTCCCTCTTCACAAGTGACCCGTCCTCTTGTTTCTCTCCCTGAAGATCTCATGACCTTCAACGTCCTTAACAAGCCGTATCATATTTCTTTTTATTCTGTCTTCTATACCTCATCAGGAACCCGATCACTCTTACCTTGCCTTTTAGCCCTCCTAACGAACCATTACACTATTCCCTATCCTCGATAGGACGTTCTGCATCCTTTTCACTACATCTCTCAGCTCCATGATTCCTTTCATAGAACGTCTCCACGAACGCGTGCTTTATGCTTCCAGTCTTGCATAAACTCTTTCCTCATCATCAAACAACCATTTAACGACTCTTCCCGTCTCTATCACTACACGTCACATCTCAGTTCTCTATTCCCCACCTCCACCCGTTCATCGCTACTCTCTCCTGCTACTTTTACATCGCTCTCGACTCTTGAGCAACCTTTTTATGTTAATTTTGTATAAACTGCCTCAAGATGGCTCACTTTGTCTGCTGATCATAAGAATCCCTCATTACATAGTTTGTTTACATCTTTGAGTACCTCCAACCTTATATATTATTCCTTCCTCGTCCTTTTACTCCTTTATCTTAGAATATTACAATTTATTTTTCATTGAAATGTTAATTAACTATCGCTATCCTTTGCCTATTGACTGCTATTCATCCTCCTCAGGACCTTCCACAAGCGCATCAATCACATCCTCCACTTCCGGGTCTGAATTATTATCCTCTACTTCGCTTTCCTCATCCCCAGAAACCTGTACCCTGAGATACTCTGCAGCGTCCGGGTCCTCTAGTGCCGCACGAGATTCATGTTCTTGAACGAACCCATTATCGCGAAGTAAGCGCTTTATTCGTTTCTTCGTATCTTCAACCAGCTTCTTTTGAACCACCACTGGTAATCGCTGCCATGTAGCCCTTTGGCATAAGTAAACATCTGATTTAAATTAGTACAACTTTAATACTAGCCTCACAACGTCCAATTTCTTCCAGTGAAAGGGTCAAACCAACTTTGTGCAGTTAAGGCAGAGAAATCTGATGGCTGCACGAAGGTCCCTGTACTCCACGCCTTTAAGGCATGGTAAATACAAGCCGCTGTAAGACATATCAAGACACCATTAATCCGACTGAGGAAGGATTTATCGGTTCATCCTCGCATCTTAACATTGCGGAACCACTTGTGGTATAACAGTTTTGCTATCTCTGGTGCACCAAACTGGAAGCCGCAATTCTGCTCAAATTAGCCTTTCTCCGTCTCCTTCTTGACTCCGTCAAGTTAAACCTACCTCCTGCTTGCTTGGATGACACGTAAAATGATCATCCTCCAGTAAATAGCAAACCTTTGCTCGCATTTCTGCCGGTTGCTTGTGTAGAAGGTCATAAAAGTCCTGCATAGTAATTCTAGTCTCTGAAACAAGATGAGAGCTGGTACTGGACTGCCTTGATTTCAACTGGAGAGATTGAATCAGCTTGGACAGAGCCGCAAAGAGACGCCCTTCGGCTATTGTGTACTCACAAAAGTCATGGCATGCTTCTGCATTGTCAAACCGGGCAAGCCAAGCTTGCTCGCTGCCTTCACCTAGTGACTTTCCAATAGCGAATCATTTTCAGATGGCATGACAAAAGGGTTAACGAACCAGGTATGATACCGGACCATATTTGCAGCGTTTTCAAATACTATCCTTTCCTCGCCTCGGATAAAGTTTGACTGATCTGAAAGTGAGGTTACTGTATCAACAATATTGGACACACTATTGTCCTCTTCAGCCGTTTGACATCCATTTTGATGAGTTAAAATTGGCTGTGAGACCAATATTGAGGGTGTGAAATGTGGTGAATTACCCCTGCGATGGCCAGAATGTATTTGTGCTTGCTGGGTCTGTGATGATAATGCCGAGGTAGGTCCAGTAAGAGCCGGTGATGGTGATTCCGCAGTAAGCTTTATTATCAGCAGATTATATCAAAGACCTTAAATTCAAACTTACAAATCTCAGCCTCTTTGCTCTTTGTTGATGTTGTGAATAGTCTTCGACAGAACGTTTCTGGACTCTCCGGTGATGCTGAGGAGCCTCATCATTGTTCTCATCAATATCTGTAGCATCATCGTTGGCAAATAAATTTCCTTCCTGTTCCTCTTGCTGCGATGGAAAATCAACATCTATGATGGAAAGTGCAGACCTTAGAGCGGATGCTCATGGTCGTGAGAATCTGGATATGGCTGCTCGGGATCTATTTAGTACTGAATATAGTTTATATATAAGCTCCAGAGTCCAAAACACACCTCTGCTCGTATTTCCATTCATTGTTGCTGTGTCAGGAGTAGAATTTTGGGGCCAGGTGAAATGTGGACAGGTTGTACAAAGTTCAAGTTGTTGCTATACGGCCATTTACACTCAAAGAGGTGCTCTTGAGGACGAATATCGCTTTTATTGAACAATAGTTGGTGGTCTGTGTCCATCACGGACCTACACTCGAAGAATCGTAAACATTCTTTACCCTTTTCCCATCACCAAGGCGATGTAGATGAGTCACAAAGAACCAAGCGGAGATTGAATTTCGAATGCTTGATGCCCTGACACAGTTTATCACACGGGCTCAATTTAAAATATAGAAAAAGATCGTGTTTATAACTATTCTGGGCGAAACCAATACATTATACCAGCTAAAACAGGACATCTAAAGGTCTAAACATGCTGACTAACAATTGGTGCCCAGAGCCACTAACAGAAACTAACATGCTACTAAGGATTACGAGTAAAGAATCTGGTGACATCAAAAGTCCTAAATAGGATGACAAAAGGATCAATACAACATTGGAAAGCAAGAAAAAGCCAGAACACCAAGAGATATAAAACTACTAGTAAAGTAAACCCAAGAACCAAGAAAGCTAAGAAAGAAAAAAATAAAAATATGCGGGTCATAGCCCAAAGAAGACGAAGCCTAGCCCGAAGAACCCCCGCCCAGCCTGAATCCGAATACCGCATGTAAGGGTGCAACCCAAGAACCAAGAGAGCAAAGAAAGCAAAGAAATGAAAAAAGAATAATACCCAGGCCATAGCCCAATAAAGATGAAGCCCAGCCCAAAGAACCCTTCGAAAGTCTACTCTGAATCACACACCTGGCGCCTAAGGTACATCACAGTCTGGAGGAGGAACCCTGGCAGGAGAGGAAGAACATGGCCATTCAGATCTCCATAAGAGGATATATTGTTTAGGCCTTAGTTGATACGAGCCTGGGAGATCAACTCACGAGAATGGTTTTGGAACCTAAGGACTCGCCGGTTATTAGTCTGAATTCTTCGCTGCCAGCCACCATCCGACCAAGGAAAGCACTTCCGGCGCTTTGTACGGTGTGCTAAATCATCTTCCAGCACGGAATTGCTAGCTGGTTCAGTGTAGAATTCGGCCACCTCGAATTGGCCTAGTTCCAACTAGCGATCCTCACGCCTGGCAACTGGCGTATTCGGACGAACAAGAGGGCGTCCGGAGGGCTATCAGGAAGAGGAGCTGGGCCACGGTGGAGGAAGCTGGCCACTGTGAGAGGTCTGGCGTTAGAGAGACGAACCCAGGCATTGACTTGGTCGTCATCGATTAGTTCCACCTGGTGGGTTCCATCGGGGGTGGCGTTGAGGGGTTGGATATCCTCGTGGATACCCACTAACTTTCGGGGGTGTTCGCTGTCGTCAAGATGCTTACAAACAGCTTCTCCAATCTCTTGAAGAGTATAGTGCTTTAAAACCCTCAACCAATTCCAATTTGCCACCCCCCCTACAGGAACAATCCAGGGAAGCGAGCATGCAGTACCTTGTGGGGCAGCCGTAGTTTCAATGTAAATAATTTTGAATGGTTTCTCTTCGTAGATGGTAGGAGGGGGACGAACTACAGCTTCGGGTTGGGTGCCGGAAGGGCCGGCAACCGATCTTTTCTCCTCATCATCAGAGTTCATACGTGCTGCTCGACGTGACTCTGCGGCTTTCTTGAGGACGTCAAGGATCAGTGAATCGAGGGCGCGATGGAAATTGGTGAAGGGGCCCGTATGAGGGCTGTCGAACTTGGCCTGGAAGCCGGGATGAGAAGGATGGGAGACGGCATCCGTCCTCAAATCGTTCCATGTATCCTCCCCAGCCTGCCTCTTAGAGGTAACCCTCCTTTCGCAAGACTTCTGCAGGATCAATTTCCTCACGTCACGGTATCTCCTGCTGGCAACAGTGCCACCACACCCAGTCAGGTTTAACTCAGTTCTGAATTCGGCAGTGGAAACCATTCTAACAACTAATTAGATCAAGAAGCGAAGAAAAGGAGCAATATGACGGCAGGAGGCCATCCTGGATAGATTAAGAGGTAAAAAAAAAAAGGAGTAGTGGTAGTTAGAACAGGAAATTTATCTACCCAATCTAGCAAATACTAATTAGTTTCTATTCTTATCAAGGAATGGCTACTTGAGCTTTTGGAAGTCTTTAGTGATCACTTACTCGTAGTAGATCTTGCTCAATGCTCCCGAGTAAATTGGAAGCCGATGTAGTATAAGTAGGTAAAGTATCAAACAGAGCTTGAGAGGACTTAATTGGCTGTTGTACGTTGAATTAATGCTACTGCGAGATATAGGTGACGGGAGGCCGGGAGTGACACAAGAGGATGCAGTCTTAATACTGATTAGCTAGCGTCAAGTCAGCCGAGAAGGGTAGCAAATATACCTTTGAATGTTGCAAATTAAATACTATTAATGCTGTGCAGTTGCGGTGAATGGAGATGATGGTGAGGAAAGGCGAAAAGGGGAGCTGGGAGGGGTTCTATATAGCAGGAGAGCGAACAATTCAAGGTGTTTGTTGTAGACTCAAGTTTCGAGTTCGGAAGACTACTTAAAAAAAAAGACGAAGACTGTCTTGAACAGAATCTTGAAAAGCTTTTTCAAACGTACAAATAATTGTATCAGCGTACAGCAAAGCGAGTTTCAACATCCAACACTTCAGAGTTGTATGCTTGAACTCATAAGTCAAGCAAACTTGAATTTTAGCCTTGGCGGAGGAGGAACAGATTTTGTAAAGGATGGTGGTAGCTTGGTTCGTGCTCATATTGGATAATGGTTGACAGAGCCGCAGAATGAGGAAATGTGTATGTGGGTAAAAAACGGATGATTAACAGTGGAATTAAGCCGCTGATAGTGTCTAATATTCTGGTACCATAGACAATGATCGTAATATTCATGGTGGTCTGAGAGTGAAAGTCAGGAGTTATATACAAATTAGGAATAGTGTGGTGGCCGTGGAGAGTCCTCATAGCAACGGGTCAAGGGCTGACAATCATGCGAGCGGCAGGCTTAAGCAAGAGGAGGGCTATCCTATTATCAACCAAGAAGGATAGCACTACTAGAGAGCATCGCGTTCGCATCCTACTTGGTTCCTTCTGATACTTATCCCCTATTGTTTTCCGCAGACCTATCTGTAGAAATCGCGAGGTACGTTTGATATTTTTCAGTGCTTTATTCCACTGCTTTGTACCTTCAAAAGTCCTTACTAAATCTAACAGGATAACATTACAGAATGGTACAGGTGTCACAATGCCCATACTGCAATAAAAAGTACAGGTCGAGTACCTGGTACAGAAACCACATCGAGAAGCAGCAGCCGGACTTTGTACGGCCTCCACAAGCTGTACAACAAACGATTGGAGACAGAGTACAACCTCCAAATCCTTTTCCAGAAGCGAACGAAATACATGAACTACACAATTCAATTGAGATCCAAATAGCAGATTATGAACCAGAATCAGACTACAGCATAGCAGATTCAGACATTGAGAGTCTTAACCTTTTTGAAAGAGAAGATCGTCTCACAAATTTTGTTGAATCACGGGCACCAACAAAACATCACACTGCTGGAAGAGTTCTCTGTGACGCTATACAATGTCAAACGGCTGAAGATGAGCTATGGGCACCCTTTCAAAACAAGACAGACTTGGAACTTGCACAGTGGTTTATTGAAGCAAAGATACCCAAGGAGCATATTGATAGGTATTTTAAGAATGGATTAAGACCCGAGAACAGTACAATTAAATCCGCGTATCGTCTTTTTCATACCGTTGATGAACTAGAATCAGGCTTGGAAATGAGAAATTGGAAAGAGGGCTTGGTATCATGAACTGAGTTGGTAAGCGTATCTATGCTATTCAAGAATTTTGTTAACCAAGTGCAGGACATTGAGGACGCAGACGGGTTAGAGCTAGCTACATCACAGCAGAGATTTTTTTATCCCAATCCTCTCAATTGTGCGAAATATCTGCTCAGCCAAAAATGCTTTGCCCAAGATATTGTTTATACTCCAGTAAAGGATTGGGATAGTGAAACACCTCCGGCGAGAGTTTATTCAGAGATGCACATGGGGGATTGGTGGTGGGAGACTCAGGTAGGTTAAATTTTGACGTTCTGAGGCTTTACCACACTGTCGTCAGGCGTAAGGTTAACGGGTTGTACAGGATAGCTTACCCGAAGGAGCAATACTCGTACCGATCATATGTTCTTCAGATGTTACATTCGTAACAAACTTTTCTGCAGATAAGAAGGCCTGGCCGATCTACCTAACCATTGGTAATATCTTATCGAAAACAAGGAACAAATCTTCTAACCATGCGAGCGGCCTATTGGCACTTTTACCTGTCCCACCCAACATGCTAGGAGTGGCATCCCGAGATTCAAGACAGCGACTAGGGAACAATGAAATCCTTTGTGAGCTGATCGAAGCTATTTTCACTCCGATACGTGAGGTTACTGAAGTCGGAATTGAGATTGAATGTGCCGATGGCAAGGTTCGGCAGTGTTTTCCACGTCTTGCTGCCTGGATTGCCGATCATTTAGAAAATGTTACATTGTATGGAATTCAACAAAATCAGTGTGCTGTTTGTGAAACCACTCCAGATCGGTTAGGGTCCTATACAGGACGTTCCGCGGCCATACGCGATTACAAAAAATACCAAACACTTTTTGCCAAATACTCCAACGGCAGTAGTGATGCTGGTGAAGATCTGATTAATCGCGGGTTCAAGTTGCGTCCAAGCGTCTTTTGGGGCCATGCAGATGTTCACCAAGCTCACTTGCCGAAACCGGATATCCTGCATGTTGTCTACTTGGGAATATTTGAGACTCATCTCATGAAGTAGATTATCGGATTTCTCAAGAAATACAAGAGGCTGCAGGCTTTTGACGCCGCTTGGAAGAATTTACCAGCTTATCCTGGCTTTTCTCCCCCCAATAAAGAGTATAGTGGAGTTTCACAGTGGACCAGAAAAGAGATGAGAAATCTTGTTAGGGTCCTTTTACCATGTTTTGCCACTGCGCTATGTCGTCCGAGTACTGCGGAACGTCTTATTTTCACCAAAGCATTAACTTGTGTTCGATCAATTATCGACTTTATGCTAATGGCACAATACCAAAGTCATACCGTGGAGACGATTCAATATCTTGAGCGATACCTTAAAGCTTTCCATGATCCCAAGGATGTCTTTAAGGAGTATCGAAAGGATAAGTCCACAGCCTGAAAGGTATGGGAGGTAACCGCAAGGATAAGGAGTACAAACCATGAGATGCTTAATCAGCACAGACTTTCAGGTCTCACACTGACTCAAAGACGGCACATTGCAGATGAACAGGGTCAAGAGCTAGAAGGAGTCGTGGCCGATATCTATGATGAAGATGGGGATTTCAACTTTGTCAAGATTCATCTACTAAGTCATTTCGCGGACCATATACGGCGTTTTGGAAATATTCAAATGTATTCAACCGAGTCTGGGGAGACCAGTCACAAGATAAAGATCAAGGAGGGCTACAGATGGTCAAATAAAAATGATGCCAGCTATGAGATACTACGAACGTATGCGAGACTCGATAGCTTCAAAATTCTTGAAATGAATATCAGCGCGAACGATATACATCCTCAATGTGACGAACCCGAGAGCGAACAAGTCCAACGAAAGATCTGATCGTCAGTTAAGCAACAGCAGGGGCATGGACTAAGTATTAAAACAGTTACTCAGTTTGACGAAACATTAAAATATCTCCCCACGCTCTTGGTTGACTATTATCGGAAGAAATCAGCTGGAGAAAGGATTTTCGGTGAAGATTTAATTGTGAAGTTTCCAATTGAAATATGCCGTCTTTTACGAGTTCCGGTAAGGAACTTTCAGGACCCGAGCAAGATTACATGGCACCTTCTCTGTTGCACAGGTAGACAGCTGTTGAAATCGACTGGGTGGAGTAGGAATGATTGGCTATGGGTGGATTCTTGCAACGAAGATATCTATGGAGCACTTAAATGACTTTATCCGGCGCGTTTAGTCTCAATTTTCAAGGTTCGTGAGCAGATTATAGGCTCAGTTGACAGGCTAGTACTAGTAGAAAGACTTTATGTAGAGAATTCGGGAAAGATTAGCGATCTTACAGGACTGGTTACCGTTACTTTGGGGATGGTGAGGAGGCCACATGTGATAACACAAATTGTGGTAAGCATCAAACGTATCATAGGAATGGCACATCTAGTTCCGTAGACTCTAGGGAGAGGGAATACACGTTGGTATGTAAATAATAGAATAGATTTAGAAACTTTTAATAGAATTTATTAGAAGATTGTGATAAGAAAGTCGAATTTGAAGCGTGATCGATGCGACACGTAGCGGTCAGAATGAGACGAAATGGGATGAACAAGACGAAATGGATAAGCAAGAAAATTGACAACTAATGAAAGACATCTACCTAAAAGTTAAAGTTGAGAAATGCTAGAATTGGCGTATAGGGTACCACAGAGGGTGAACTATGGCTAAAGAAGACGATCATGAGTAAGCGAGGGGGAGTCACAGGTGGCAGAT
Source organism: Tuber brumale (assembly GCA_014065205.1). Taxonomy (NCBI): domain Eukaryota; kingdom Fungi; phylum Ascomycota; class Pezizomycetes; order Pezizales; family Tuberaceae; genus Tuber; species Tuber brumale. Next base: position 39,388 of record JACCEG010000084.1, on the reverse strand, counting down.
CTGGGTAGAAGTGGTGAAGTGAAAGGGGAAATATTGTGAATGCATAGGAGTATTTTGGCTTTAACAACGTCTACAGGGTGACGAAGGCCACAACGGAAAAACAAGGGGGCAGCATGGAGTGGTGAGTCGGCAGGGGTTTTTCCGGTTGAGTAAGGGCTGGCGGAGGCCGCACAATGTCCGATTAGAGATGGGGAGAAAATACGGAAAGGTGTAGGGGCCGCGGAATAGCTGTTAACTGATTGACGGTATGGTGGGGCGAGAAAAAGGGATCAGGATCAGAATGGACGCAACGAAGTTACAATGTGCTGCACAGAGGCTCCTTGAGGATGTGTAACAGACAGGTTTGCATGAGGTAGGAGAGGTATAGGGGGATCTGGCAGTGCTAGCTACAACAGGAAGATAAGTATATACTACACGAGGAAGAATTTTTTTTGCTGATGTCAGAGGAGTGGTAAACACACTCCCCCAGGCCTCTGATGATAGAGGTCAGCACGAGTGTGCGATACTGGAGTTGGAAATGATGAGGCTAGATGTGGCAATATACTAAAGATACTTTAGGAGGTAGGCAGAGTGGCTGGAAGACTATAAACTAGTTAGATGTGTCTATCATACATGCCTGTTAAGTACAAGATTCAAACCTATCAGGACTAAGCTGTTATAGAGCAAGGACCAAAATATTTTTCAGTTGGCTAAGAGGTTGGAGGCTAAATGTACACTGCCTTCAATAGAGCAACCAGATGGGACAATTGCTACTTCACCCTCAGACATCAGTGACCTGATTGCACACCAACTTCCTCCTGGCCACTCTACGCCTTGGATAGATGCTCCTGTTAACATGAACAGTACTCAGGAGATGGAAATCATCCTCGCCCAATCTCCAACCAATATGGGCTGGGCAAGGATGACATTGGATATCCTTTTCTTGCATCATAGAGAAAAAGGGATTTCACAACCATGTGATGCCTGGTTGACTATAGACTTCGACACAATATTGCGGACTGGCATTAGGCAGAGGTAGTACTTATACCGAAAGCCAACAAACCCAGGTACGATATCGTCAAGTCCTAGAGGATGATATACTTGCTGCCCACTATGGGGAAGATCGCAGAACATATTATATTGCGCTGGTGGGAATCTTGCCTTAACTTGGGAGAGAGCAGTTCAGATCTCGTCGAAGATGGAGGGGAGTGTACAATATTGTTGCTGTGGTAATAGAATTCCTGAAGTGCAATGAGGCATACAAACTACTTATCCTGTCAATAGATATCAAAGGAGTGTTCAATAACATCGATGTTGACTTCCAATCTGACTTCCTTATAGTACAGCGATGTACAGTGGAACTGTCCTTGTGGGTTTACAGGTGGACGTGCTGTCACTTACTTCAATTCTGGTTCAACAGCAAGATTTCATGAATGTATCATATTTCCCAAGGAATACCCAGGGATCACCACTCTCACTCTTCTTATTTGGTGCCTATGTAGCAGATATCTTCAATACTTGGATGTGATATGTGCCTGGAATCTGACCCCTGGTTGCCTCATATGTTGATGTGAGGGCCATTATAGTGGCTCCAGATACAAGGTAGGCAGCTTGCTACCAAGCTGGCGAATTGTTTGCAGACTGCAACTGCATAGCCAGAGTCCAAGAAATAGATTTCAGTGCCCTCAAAATGCTGTCGATTGGGTTTGGGGATGCGGCATTGAAGGGAAAAGAATTGTTGGGAAAGAAAGTACTGCCATCTAAGAACCTTTGGGTTCTTGGGTACGGATTTAATGTTTTCCTTAATTTTTCTTCTCATATTAGGCATTGGTTGGAGAGAGGTTTGAGAGTAAGGAGGAAGATTGCAGCATTGGAAAAATAGTTTGGAAGTATTGGGGTATGGGATGCCTGGAAGACTTACTGCCTGGCGCAAGCAGCCTACCCTTTGACTATATACTATGGACTTGAGTTTGTAACTGACTACCCATCATACGTGAAACAAATTCTGGTCAATCTCAATGTCTGCCTCTGATCAGTGTTTTAGGCCCTGATAAAGCTGGTGAACACTATATTGTTTGCTGTATTTGGGACTCAGCCAGTTTACATTCAGGGTAGGTACCTACAGCAGAGGTATTACAGCTAATTTATTAACTACTAATACTGCAACAAGTATCTATAATTTGGTCATATTCGGTACAACTGAAAGGTGTAAGGAATAGTTGCCCAATGGCAGACCTCGGACAAGGTGCTAGCCGACTAGCCCACAGTTACGATTCAAGAGGGCAAGATGGAAATGGTAACACAACATCGTCAGTTGGTTGATAAGATCGCTGCAACTTCAGAGGTGGTTATATACACTGACAGTTCAAACTCCTCTCAGGTGGCCAGGGTAGCATGAGTGGTAGTTGAAGAGGTAGTCATAACCTGTGTTAACAGGTACTCAGTTTCTCCACCATGGAACATTGTTGAATGCGAGCTGTTTGCTGTTGTCTGCACCCAGTGGGATATCCAAGTGTTGGTCAAGAAGAGGCAGGGGCATGTGTTTTTGGACTGTATACCAGTTCTCAACTTGGTGGACAACATGTTCCTGAAAGGGGACTTGGGTGAATTGTGGGATATTATGGCTATCCTGTTGAGAAACTGCTCCCACGTCTACCATACCTGGATCCTTGGTCATATGGGAATTGATGGCAATGAGCTTGCTGATACAAAGGCTAAGGTCTGTACACACTTTCTGGTATTACATGACTAGAGGTGGGAAGGAGTCAGCTATGGGATAGGATACTCTGCAATGGCCTATAAGCTGTGACTTGAGGACTGTAGTGCCTCGCATGACCAGGAAGGACATAGCTACTATGGTCATGAACCTAAGGCCCTCGCGGACCTCTGTCCCTTGAGTCAGATCGATGTAAATGTCCTGCTTCACATTTGGAGAAGTACAGACCTGGGTAGCTATGATGGCTGTGATGTGAGGGAGGATAGACACCACTGGATGTAGTGCCCCCACTATGCTAGTAGGCTTTCTGCTGACACTGAGCATTACAAAGATTTGGCACTCAAGGGGTAGAAGTCGTAGTAGGTAGATTACGTGTGGTTGGGAACAAGGATCCACATTGGTATGATATAGATAAAAGTAGATTTGGTTGTGGCAGGTAATCCCGTTGATGGAATACTGATAGTAGAATACGATGGTAGGATGGCTAGTGTACTGAACCCAATTGTATGCTAGCAGTGTGAGTGAAGATACAGGACGAATAGTTGCATCCTCCTTGATGGTTTCTTTCTCTATGAAATGATTCTTTTTGGACAACTAGATCCAGACGGGTTGTCCTGCATGCAATGTAGATATTTCTTCAGTGGCAACAACTAAGCACTCTACCTTTTGGGACCACTTAGCAATGAAACCATGGCACCTAGAACGAAGCCTATGCTATTTTTGAATATGGTAGCAGGCAGAATGGGACAGGCTGTCACTGGTAGAATGCACAAGTTTAGTGATTTATTGGGTTGGGACATGAGACCTGTTGGTGACAGACTACTGTGCCTTTTGCGCACAACTTCTTGTGAATTAATAAAGGGATCAACAGGAGCACTTAAAGGAACTAAAGGGATATTGAAACAGACTGTACCTTTCTTTTGTTAATTGGATGGATCAAATTGTATTGAAGGAAGAGTAGTTGTTTGAGGAAAGAGTTCATGGATTGTGGATGCAAGGCAGGAAGACCTGTAAATCCTAGGTGGTGCTGGTCACTACCAGAGCCCATGAGCTCATATACGTAGTAATTTTGTTAGGTTTTTACATTTTTTCCTTAACTTTTGAGGTGATTTATATTTGATACAAGTGGTAGCGAGATGGGTTCAGCTCATGGTAGTTTATTTAGTTAGGTGCTGGCGAGACTGGTTATATGCCGATTTCGGCAGTACTTGTATAAATGAATTAATTTGAACCACTCATTATACTTTTCTATCTATACATTCATATACCGCTTTGGTAGTGATACCTCTTTTGCACAATACGGTTGTTCTTCTGGCTCGAGCAGCTATCGAGATTTACCTGAGATCCCAAACAGAGTTTTTTAGGCCATGGCGTTAATGGTTGTTATTGTGGGCTAGATTGTTTGGGTTGGACAACAGGAGATTACCAGCTCATTTTTCACAATACTGAAGCCTGTCTTGGTTACGGTTTACTATAAGACACAAATACAGACCTTGGAGCTTACCCCTTCTCTCTGGAGGTTCAATACGTGGGCAAGCATTCTGCTGCTTTTCCTACGCAATAGTCCCACCTCTTGCTGTAGGTTTGGGTAGACAATTGAGCTTGTCACACACTCTCTGCAGTCAGGATTTACAGTGGTTTTACTTTGGAGCTGAGGGAGACTTTTTTTTTCCCAGTGTCCACAGGTTGTTCATTTTACCTTTGCAGTGGGAAGCCTTTTGACCATGCAAACTTCCTAACCTCCTGGAAGATTACGGTTCTGTTGGAGTAGTGGGAGGTGACTGGTTGCCCGGCCCTGGGACTTGTGGTAAGGTAGGGGGTCTGGTGGTCCCTTAGTACTTGGCAGTTACACTCTCTTGCTGGGAACAAGTGTGGCATTTCTCGCTTGAATGGCACCCACATCACTCTCTGTATCGGGGAATTCTTTTGCTCTAGCGTGACCCCCCCCAGCTAGGTGTTAGGACTTGGTTGTTCACTCAACAGGGTACAGGTTAAGCTAGCTCTCTTACTACACTCTATGATAGATTAATGTTCGGCTGCTTTTCTAGCTTTCAGGCTGGGAGTGTACTGGCCCATAGTAGTTTTGGTTAGCAGTTGGGCGTACCCAGTCCTGTAAAATCATTTGGGCTGCCTCTTAAGAGTTTTGCATTTGGCTGGGGGGCCCAAGTAGAGGTTGGTGGCCAGTGTGGTGCTGGTGACAAGCAGCGTGTAGAAGTCCTCCTCATTCAGTATGCTCATCGAAGATAACTGGGCCGGTATATATCTTTTCAGGTGTGCGGACCAATAATTGCAGGAGCATAGTTAATGGCCTGGTATGCAGATGCAAGTCTAAAGGTGTATCCTTTACTTCTTTTCCTTAATGTCACTTGCATTTCATTGGTCTATAGTTTGTTGGTATGAGGTTGTGCTTTTCTTCTATAGTAGTAGTTTGCAGGGCATTATTCGGATAGCGGTAGTGATTTGTTTTCATTTTGGAGTGGCCGGGCAATTCACTACCCTCTTGCCTCTAGGCTTCAACCTACGTCCTCACCTGACACTGTATACTGTCACAGAAAGATGTGAGGCATGTAGGAGGGCTGCAGTTGGTTTGATATCAGAGGGACTGTGGGTTGGGATTAGTGTATTGCGTGTATTGCAAGTTGTTGATCTCATTGGAATTTTGGCTGTTCTTGGTAGGGATGTTCAGTGTTAATACTTATTTGTAAGCTTTGCACGTGGGATTAATGTTAGAGTAGTTTCCTTTTGGGGTGGAGTTCACATATACTAATTTTGATGGTTGTCCTCATTAACCAGATAAACTTCATTGAATCACCTATTATGCTTTCCTACCTATACATCATCACACTATATCAGTTGCAATACTACAGTCTTAGGCAGTGTTTACTCTTTGTTTTTATCTTTCTATAGTTGTCAAGCCTGGAATTCAAACTCTTTTCTTTGTTTCTATTCTATCTATCTATATATGTTTATTAGAAGGTACACCTTTCACTTGTCTTTGCAGTTCTTTTCATTGTCATCTCACGTCCTCGCTGTCACTATAGTTATACAGAGTGCAGTTCCTTTCACAATGTTATTCATACCCTTGTTGGTAGTTTTATCTTGTTGTTAGGTGGATGTCAAACTCTAGTATAACAGAGGAATAGAGGCCAAAATCTTTTGTTCAGAGAATCTGTCGACGAAGACTCCCCTCAATAAATAGGTAAAGTAAAAATTTAAAGTGTAAACAATTTTCTATTGATAAGATCTCTTATCTATTTCTTGATGGTGGCTGTAAAGCTTGAGAGACACTTCGATAGTTATATCTGGCATTTGTGTATTCACGGACTACTTCTAACTACTATACCTCTGAAGTCCCACTCTGGTTTTAATACACAAACATCCAGAATCTTATAAGTGTGAGCACTGTTTGATCCTGAAACTCCTCACACCTTTTCACAGTTACAGAATAGTACTCATCTATTAAGATGACTGCACTATTTGTTATACCAAACAGTGGTCGTTAACTTAGTTTTTGACATAGACCATTATATTACTTTTGTCTTATTGACTATCATTCCCGTAGTCTCTTGGGTCATGAAGTGATCAGTTTCATGCCAGGACACCTAGTACTAATTGCAAGTCCAAGCCTAACATGTCAACGTTTTATAGGTCTTTGACTTATTTAGGTCTTCCTGTCTGAGCATGCTTCCCCTTGGTCTACCTGCCTCTATGGAGGGGTCCTATTACTAGGACTAACCAATCTACAGCTGATCTCAGAAGGGTATGGGTAGATTCGGTACGTCCTTACTAGCCTCCACCACTGGGATATCCTCCTGAAAACTTTCACTGAAAACATCCTGTCACATTTGGCCCTTAATTAGGAAACCTACATTAGTAGCCTAGTTTCTCAATGCTCCAGGGACAGAACTCTTCCGTTCTACTTTCTAAATGTCGCCAATGTTTCCCTCTCATATATCCTGCAAATGGCATGTGGCCAGATAGATGGCAGTGATATAAATGGTGTTATGATGTGGACTTCACTGATGTGATATTTTAGTTATGGGTGGCAACTCTTCAAACTCTCGCTAATGTCTTGCAGGCCCCATAAGGGGGTCAGAGGGAGGTGTTGGCTTCCTAGAAAATACAGGGTCTGTATACAGTTACCCTACTGTGAGGTCTTTGCACTTTGTCTCAGATTTCCATATGCCTAACGTGAGCTCCCTCCTCCCAGGCTTCACCTCAAATGTCTTCATACTTTTTATTTCTATATACATTTTAGTGCTCCCTGTGGTTAAGGGAAAAAACCTCTCATATTTACTTGGCCACAGTAGGAAAACCTTTTCCTTACTATCCTACTTTTGCCCTTCCAGGCATGTCTGGGTTTTCACTATGATTACTTGCAACCACTTTAACTGCATTTTCCATGCCCATTGCTGGCGTCCAGATATTCTCATCTTTGGAATATCCCTACCATTTCACAAAGTACTACAGTTCACCCTGTTCCTGGTAGTGACCATGGACCTGTTTCTTGTGACAGCGTATTTCACTTCTTACTATTTTTTCAACCTCCTATCGCAGATCTCTATCAATATCTTCGGGCTTTCTCAGGGGTTATTGATAATTACCAGGTATTGATGCGCAATACAGTTCTAGTAATGTAACATGGAATATCGAGTGGATGTTCCATCGATCTGATATGTTGAGCCTGTAGGTTCGTGATACTCTTTTCTTCAAAATTCGGAAATAACTACAAATCTTGGGACTTAGTTTCTGAGATTTTTGTTGAGTTCATATGTTTTTTGCATTGAGTATTACTTTGTCCCCAATTTTGAAGTGCAGCTATTGCTTTGCCTTTCAATTATTGTATTTTGCCATTCCGTCTCATACCTTTTCCTGTAATCCTCTCACTTGTTCATGTATCGCCTTAATGTAATGTGCGTAAAGTGTGGCTCCTGGATTTTGAGCTTCTCACTCTGTCATCCACTCCGTTTATGGATGGAATTTGTAGTTCGTATAAAGCGGTGATATTGTATCAGCACTAGTAGCGGAGTTGTTGTAGCCATGTTCAGCTAATGGTAATAACTGATACTAGTCATCCAGATCATAGTTGACAAAGCTTCGAAAGTATCCTTCCAGCACTTAGTTGATACATTCTGTTTGTCCATCAGTTTGAGGGTGGTATGCCGCAGACATTCTTCACTTAATTTCCTATGCCTTACAGTGTGATTCACAAAATTCTAATGCAAAGATTGAGTCCATGTCCAAGACTATTTCTCTTCGAAGGTCGTATAGCCTCCAGACCTCTTTGAAGAATGTGTTTGTGATATCTTTAGTGTTTGCCAATGTCTGTAGTCCAATGAAGTGTGCCATTTTCATGAATATACCAACTACAGGCATACTCTGAGTGCATCCTTGTGACTCCAGTAGTTGTGTGATGAAGTCCACTGAGATAGATGTCCATGCTGCATAGGGTATTCGCAAAGGTTGCAATAATACAAACTTAGCATGTCTAGGCAATTTATGTTATTGACATTCATCGCAGGATCGTATATAGTTATTGATCTAGCCCACTAGTCCTTTCCAATAAAAGTCTCACATGACTATTTCCAAGGTTTCTCTTCTCCTAAATGTCTTACATTCTTTGCGTCGTGACATTGTAACTGGTACAGGTTACCTGATTAAGATTTTCAGGAATCAGTTGATACTGATTGTGTTTTGAATTGTTTCAGGAAACAAGGTGTGCCTCTAGCCTGAGAATATAGGGTTTGATACTCTATATGTTTTATATTTGGTTTCGAGTATTGGTTTGATACTCTACATGCTTTATGTTTGGTTTCGAGTATTGGTTTGATACTTTATATGTTTTGTGATTGGGTTTCGAGTATTGGTTTGATACTTTATATATTTTATGCTGGTTTCAAGGCTACCATTTTGGAGTCTTATATGTTATGAGAATGGGACTCCCGGTAGCCTAAGAAGTATATTTAATAACTGCTATTCTTCACGTTAGAAGAAACAGACTTCAACAGAGAGAGAGTTTCAATATACTTGGTTGAACAGTTACCTTCTTCAGTTCGCTTCGAGAATCTTTAGTTGAGATCCGCCAAACATCTCTGAGACTTCAGTAGTTACGATATAGCAACAAGTCTATTCAGCAACCTCAGGCAAAGCCTCCGGACTTTGCTTTGCTAGTTACCATATTCTGTAAAGAACAAAGCCAGTTAACCATACGTTTACCGCATCTCCCGAGAGGCGGTTAAATCTTTTGAACTTCTGCAAGTTATCAAGATAGAAGGCGTTATAGGACCAAGAAAGGGCGAGGCCCCAGAGAAAGGTTCCCAACAGCGCACCAGGGATTCCAAAGGATGGTTTACGAAGACCCCAGTAAAAGAGTAAGCGGCAAGTGATGCAGCTGCTCCGCAGTTAGCCAGAGACGCTGCTGGACAATCCGCCGGAGTATCATCATAACAACGACCAGAACCACCAACCACTACCCCCGGAGGGTACCCAGAATCTCCCAGAAAGCCTATAGGTACACAGGTACCACCAGCAGCACTAAGAATGATCCAGATAGCTCTGATAGCAATGCAGGATCAGACTATGATGCCTTATACACAGGCCCAGCAGGACCAGAAACCCCAGGACCACGGGTTCCAAGACCACCAACTCCTAGACATAACCTAGTTGTTATGGCTAAACTCAGCATCAAGGTACCTTCACCTAGTAAGTTTACAGGTGAAGGAAATGACCTCAAACCAGAAGCATTTAATAGATGGTATAACTCAGTGCAGTTATATCTACGCCTAGATAGACTCCGAACAAGCGAGGCTAGAGGTGGAAACTATTGGATCCTCTATATTGAAGGACGAGCTTAAGAAGTAGCTTTCCAAGCAGCTGAGCATATCGGTAAAGACATGATCAGAGAAGACCTTGTTAGACTCCTGCGAGAAAGATTCCAATCTTCGAAACAGAAAGATGATACCTATTGCAAGTTCCATGAAATCACGCAAGTGTATAATGGCAAGATACAGAGAATATCAACCATAGCAACCGATTTGCTGATGTTCCGATCATACCTACTGGCAAACACCATAAGCGATTATGCCTTCATTCAACAGTTTTTTAAAAGCATACACCCTAGGTTATGACAAGAAGCGGAATTACAGTATGCTGAAACAAATACTGTTATAGAAGTTATACAAATTGCAGAGAGCATAGATGCCATTCTAAAAAGTACTGGCACTTATGGGAAGGAAAGGTTCGAGAAACCAGCTAAAGAATTCACTTCCAAACAAGAAGGGTGGAAGGACAGTCGGAAAACAAACAACAAACCCTACTCTAACCCTAAGGAACAAAAAGAAAATAGTTTTTACTATACCTGCGGAGGTAAAGGACATCTAGTACGAGATTGTCCTAACAAAGATGACAAAGTCAAAGGCAAAGGCAAGGCTAAGGTGAAGAAAAAAGTCACCTCCAACAGAGTGGAACAGGAACAACTGGTGGAAAAGGTGTTTATCAATGGTATGGAAGTAGAGGAAAAAGAGGAAGACATTATTACACGGGCCGCTAGACCAACAAATGTCAAACCTCATGATGCTCTCGAAGGAACGATGCATATCAATGGCAAAGAAGCCAGAGTCCGGTTTCATACTGCATCAATAGGAGCAAATCTGATTAGTGCCACATTGGTGACCACGCACGGAATTCCTTGTCAAGATTTGAAGACTCTGATCAGAATTCACCTAGCTATGAAAGGATCACAATCTGAAGGTCATAAAGAATGTTTACTCAACATATCAGCAGGAAGGCTGAGCACACCAAGAACCAGGATGTTGGTTGGCAACCTAGCAAAATATGATGCACTAATAGGAATATCTTTTCTGGAACAATACCAAGCTCAAATCGAATGTAGCAAGTTAGCTATTCTGTTCCCAAAGCAGAATATCCGAATTGTCTGCCCACCTACTAGCGGTATGATCCAACCAGTAGTGATTAGCACTGAAGATGTCATGGACCAACACCTGGAAGTATTGCCCAAAGAAATACCGGAACATTTACCACCCCTAAGGAAGATCAATCATAAGATAGATCTATAACCAGGAAAGGAGCAGCGCTCATTACCTACCTATGCAATACCGGGACGATGGGCAACAGACATGAGCATATGGCTGAGAGAAAAGGAGAAAGCAGGAATTATCACACGACAAGCAGTTTCATCGGCAGCCCCAATCTTTGCTCAGGAAAAGAAAAATAAGGAACACATGAGGCCACTGGGAGACCTCAAGGCCAGGAATGAGATAACGATTAAGGATGTTGAAACCATTCCTAACCAAACAATGATCCTGAACGCTCTAGGAAGGGCGAGATACTGAAGCAAAATTGATCTTAATAATGCCTACTTCCAAACCTGACTGGAACCAGAGGATGTGAGCAAGAACCCTTTTAAGACACCATTTGGATGTTTCGTTAGCAAAGTAATACTACAAGGAGATATGAATGCTTCAGGAACTTTCATGCGCATAATGTCCGATCTATGCACTGACTATTTAGAATGCTTCTTGGGGGTATATATTGACAATATACTCATATTTTCTGATACAGAGTCCGAACATTTGAAACACATATCCATGATTTGTGATAAACTACAGGAAGCTCAATTCTATGCAAGCATGAAGAAATCAGAATTCTTCGCCACTAGTATAGAAGTGTTAGGCCATGTTATCAATGATGAAGGACTCTCACCAGAATCGGAAAAGATAGCCAAGATCGCAGAATGGACTACGCTACAAACCAAGAAACAATTACAGGAGTTTCTATGAACGGTCAACTACATCAGTTAGTTTTTGCGACACATTGCAACCATTACATCACCCCTAACGGAACTCACTGGAATGGCAGAATTTGTTTGGACCTCCACTCAAGACCAAGCCATGGAGAATGTTAAGCAAAGTGTTTCAAAACACAAGGTTATGAAACCACTACAATATGATTCATCACTTCCAATATGGCTAATAACCGATGCATCCAACACAGGAGTAGGAGCATGGGTAGGGCAAGGAGAAACACCGGAGAATACCAGGCCTGCTTCGCTTCATAGCAGGAAATTCTCTAATGCCCAAATGAATTATGGCGGAACCCACAAGGAAGCACTAGCGATAGTTGATGCACTAACGGCATTCCACCACATACTTGCAGTAAGCAAGTTTACTATCGCCACAGACCATCTACCTCTGACATACCTCAAGCCAAGCAGAACACCCACCAAGAAACAACTGTGATGGAGAGGATTCATTGTGAAATACAACCCCAAAATTGTGTACAGACCAGGAAAATAGAAGTATTTAGCAGATGCATTATCCTGTCTTTATAACGAGAATGATGATTACCCTCATACTGCAAACAATTCCACACAAGAAGACAATTTACCCACTTCCTCATCTATTTCCTCCTTTTGTTCTTGTAAAGAAGCCACTATCGAACATGAAATGTCTCGATTCGAAACCCTCTCAGTTGAGCACATCGGTGCTCATTCAGAATGCGGAAGCAACTGCAGCCTGGAGCAAGCACAGCTAGATATATACGATTACAGAAATAGCATACCCCTAAACAATTGGGGAGATTATCGAAGTTATACCAGTGGGAGGAGTGAGGAGGAACTTGAACATGCCTCAATGCATAGGGCATTCTGCGACATTCCCTTCTGTCCTGACTATGAAGAAATGAAACTTAAGACGAAGACATATGCTGACTCCCCATGCAGTAGTCCACCAGCTATCCACACTCCACCTAACACCAACAGTGATCCAGATGATAGTGATACCTATTCACCATGCCCCCGCCTCGATGTCCAAGCCATCAAAGAGCGCGTCAAAAAAGCATTAGGATGTAGTTCCCCCACTACCAAAGACTGCGATCTTAAGTACTGTGAGCATCTCCAAAATAAGCCCCTCTATGTAGGACCTCTCACCTACCTGAACGAGGTTCTAGTTGTGGATCCACTCTCTCTACCTCACAAGAAACGCGAGCTCTACAAAGTATATGAAACACCTGATAACGAGGAAGAGATAACGGTATTAGAAAGAGTGGTGCATGAAAGGAATATCATTCAATGAGTGGATGATATGAAAAACATTTGGAGAGAACAGATGATCAAAGGATATAGGAACGACCCTGTCTAGCAGCTAGCGCAGGATTCCAACAACATTTCCCGAAATGGAATGATGCAACATTACAGCATACGTAATGGACTACTCTATGCTATTGTGCGTGGACAAAATTAAGCGGAGAACGACAACGACAACGGACACACAATTTGCCCGGTGATGGCAACCCTCATACATTCAACCACCTCAACATCAACCAACAAAAATAATAAAAAAT
>JACCEG010000084.1:5523-25318 GCA_014065205.1 Tuber brumale | reverse complement strand
GCCTCCTTCATGCAAACCATACACCCTCCCCCTTGTCCATTGACTGAGATGCTTAGAAGGAATAGGTTTTTTGGGATGACTGCGAAGAACAGGAGCCATTATTTCTCAGAATAAAAAAAGAGGTGGTATTATGGGATATAGGTTGGGTGGTAATGATCTTTGTGGTGGGGCTGTTGTGCGAGGTTGTCTGGGAGCGATCGGTTGTCATGCCCCCTGGCACCTCCGCTTAATTTTGTCCACGCACAATACCACAAGAGGAAGAGAAAATTGCCAATACATTCCGAAATGTCATGGAGTAAATGGAGAAATGCTAAGAAAACTGAGAATAGGGGAGATACACAATAAAGGACACCATAGCACCAATCGAAACCTCCAGTACACAATGGAATACATCTATTGGCCAGAGATGATGAAGGATTTCAAAGACTATGTTCAGGAGTCTAGCATATGTCAACTAAACCGAGAATGGACTACATTGTCTGCAGCCGATACCCTTTCACTTCCTTTCCCCTCCCAGATATTTTCAAGCTATGCTATTGATTTCATGGGCCCCTTCACTAAACTGCGAGGACATGATTCAGTATTAGTGGTAGTGGACAGAGTGGTTGGCTTCAGCTGGCTGATACCAACATCTGTGAACCCTACTGCAATATCGATAATGGATTTGCTCCGGCACCATATCTTTACAGCTCACGGAATACCTACAGTGATTGTTAGTGATGCTGACCTCCGATTCACCTCCCGGTTTTGGAAACAAACCTTGAAGATGATAGTAGTTGAATATATCATGGCTATGCCTGGCCACCACCAGACCAACTGACAAGTGGAAAGAAAGATCAGAGCACTAAAAACAGCATTAAGGAATGTTGTTAATGCACGCCAGACCCATTAGCTTACTTCCCTCACTGAAGTGACAGCTTACTCCAATGCAGGTTACTCTGATACTATTAGAATGTCACCAAACAAAGCTGTGTATGGATGAGAATACCAACTACTCGACACCTATAAAATCAACTCCATAACAGTCCCAGTATCCGATGATTACTACAATCGTCACTAAGAGATTAGGAATGTGGCCTATCAAGTGTTACGGTTGGCTAGGGTAAGGTCAAACAGAGTAGCAGCTAAAACCAGGAACCTACACAAACCTGTCGAAATTGTGGAAAGGATTATGGTCTTTGGAGACCAGTGTGCGATAGAATCCGGCAGATCTCAGAAATTACAACCATGCTGGGGTGGCCCATTTACAGTTCTTGAATTCGATGAACATACACAAAACTTCACTGTTAGTATGGATGCAAGGATGTACCATAGGAAGGAAGAAGTATTCCACTGTTTGGTAGTCAAGCCTTACCACTCTAACGATGGTTTTCAGTTCCCAGGATGAGCATTTGTGAAACCGGCACCTATCTTTATTAACGACAAACAAGAATGGGAAATTCAATCAGTCCTCGACAATAGGAAACAATACGACAAAGGACAGTTCCTGGTTAGTTGGAAAGGATATCCAGCCAGTGAGAATAGTTAGAAACCTGTAGAAGGGTTGGAACATGGAACGGATTTGATTCAATCATGGTGGACTGATAACATGCCAGGAGATGAGTTTTCTGTGGTATTTTCTGGGTTAATTCCTATGTGTTATTCTCCTACTAAAGATAGCTTTCAGAGCTATTCAGATGTACCCCCAGTTGATAAAGGTTTTTGGGATCCTTATTTGAATTCTGATTATGATAGCGAGGATCCGGGATTTTCTTGTTATATTTGAAATAAGGGTTTTATATTATTTTCGAGGTGTAACCGGTACAGGTTACTGGTTTAAGATTTTCAGGTATCAGTTGATACTGATTGTGTTTTGAATTGTTTCAGGAAATGAGGTGTGCCTCTAACCTGAGAATATAGAGTTTGATACTCTATATGCTTTATGTTTGGTTTCGAGTATTGGTTTGATACTCTATATATTTCATGTTTGGTTTCAAGTATTGGTTTGATACTTTATATGTTTTATGTTGGTTTCAAGGCTACCATTTTGGAGTCTTATATATTATGAGAATAAGGCTCCTGGTAGCCTAAAAAGTGTATTTAAGAACTGCTATTCTTCACGTTAGAAGAAGCAGACTTCGACGGAGAGAGAGTTTCAATATACTTGGTTGAATAGTTACCTTCTTCAGTTCGCTTCGAGAATCTTTAGTTGAGATCCGCTAAACATCCCAGAGACTTCAGTAGTCGCAATATAGTAAGAAGTCTATTCAGCAACCTCAGTTAAAGCCTCCAGACTTTGCTTCACTAGTTACCACATTCGGTAAAGAATAAAGCCCATTAACCTTATATTTACCTCATCTCCTGAGAGGCAGTTACATACATTCTTCTGTGATCTTGGTGTAGAGCACCTGGCTATTTGGTACAAATAGTCTTTGCTTATAGTATAGTAGATCGTTGGTTAAGTTCCAATTCTTGGGAAACTCTTTTTCTCAATTTCGTAGCTTAACAGATTCTTTCCTCTTTTGTCTCCAAGCTGGGTCTGTCCCAATAGCTTCCTTTATTTCACCTAAGAATTCTGGATTGAACTGCGTCGTACCTTTCTGTACGATGATGGCATTTGATATTAAAATCTTTTCTAGTACTTCTGAAATGTCATACTAGTATTCATTGTCTTTAGCCAATACCTGCAAGTAACTGATGGTAGGTTCCTGTTCTTTCATGATCAAGGCTCTTATCGCTATATCAGTACTTCCAAATCCTGAGGTTCTTCATTTAGTTTCTTCTAAGTGATCTACCTCAATCATGTCTCAGGTATCGATCATCTCTACCACTAGGTGGGCTATACGATCGCGCATTCTTATCTTGCAATCCTTCCTTATATAGTGGAATAGCAAGACTAGGAGTAATCTGGTATAATCTGAATCGATTACTCCAGCTCCAGTGGAGATTCTACTTCACACAGAACGTCCACTTCTTGTAGCAATTATTCCTTATCTTCCTTCTAGTAACCTAATGGCTATCCCTATTCTTATTAACACTGGTCCCCTTTTTGGGACAATTTCATCTTTTATAGCATATAGGTCGTGTCCTGCAGCCATCTTTGAGCCTTTTGTTGGCAAATATGCCATTTTGCTCATTCTTTTAACCCTGATTACAGGTTTATTTCCTCCTCTTCAAGGTTCCAAGTCCAAATCCTTTTCTCGATCCCAGTCTTCTCCTTCAATGCCTACTTTCGCTACTAATGATAACAAAAGATTTTCCGGTTTCACGATTTTCTGTTCGCAATATATAGCTTGCTCTTCAGGATAGTACTCCAGCTGTCATCTTAATGCTTCAGGCTTTCTGCCCTTCGTGCCTGCTCGGTACACAATACGGAAATTGTATTCTACCAATTTTTACTCCATTCTAATTTGAAGGCTGCTTCAGACCTTAGAGGTAAGGGAATATTGCAGGTTCTGATAGTCGTAAAGAATGATCGGTTTTTTCATTCCAATTAAGTAGTGTCTCCATTCCTTGAATGCTTCTAGGATTTTAAGGAGTTCCTTATCATGAATTTCATAATTTCATTCTACCGAATTCAACTTTCATGAATGAAACACTACTAGATGTAGTATTTTCTCAAAGTGTTGAGAAAGGATACAACTGAGTGCAAAATCACTAGGATCAGTCTCTACTACTGCTTTTCTTTCTGAAAAGAAGTAGTGGAGTATGGAGGCTGTCATGAGGCAGTGTTTTAGCTCTTCAAATGGGGTATTCTGCTCTATACTCTGTTTGAAATTCTTTGGATTTTCTTGTAATGTTTCAGTTATTGGCTTGCAAATCGTGGAAAAGTTATTCGTGAATTATCTGTAGAAATTAGCAAATCTAATAAAGACTTGCACATCTCTGACTGACTTGGGTAGTTTCCAAACCATTCCGGATTCCACCTTTTGGGTGCTCATAGACACCCTGTTGACTGCCACAATATAGCCTTGGAGTTCTACTTCTTGGGTATAGACGGTCACTTTATTTAGCGATACCACTCATTGAAAGTCTGATAAACTTTGCAAGACTTTTTTGCCCCCTTCAATATGTTTCTTTTCGTCTTTTGAATATATAAGAATGTCATCCTAGTAACATATAACTCCAACATCCAAGTATTCTTTTATTACTTGGTACATCATATCTTAGAAAGTTGGAGGAGCATTGATCAATCCAAATGGCATGATATTATATTTGTAGTGTTCATATCTTGTGCTGAATACTGTCTTCCATTCATCTCTTTCCTTAATCCTAATCAGGTAGTAGCCATCTTTAAGGTCAAACTTGGTGAAAGTCTTGGTGCTGGCTACTTGGTCTTGAAGTTCAGAAATTAACGAAAGATGGTGTTTGTTGAGGATGGCAACCCCATTTAGATTTCAGTAACCCACAACTAGGTGCAGTGTGCTATCAGGTTTGGGTATGAATAGTATAGGTACTCCTGCTGGTAATAGACTTCAGGTAACTTTCCTTTGCTTAATCATAGTTTGCCTGTATTCTCGTAAAACTTTAAGCTGTTTTTCAGATAGTGGATATATCAGTCCCCAGGAGAGAGTCAAACTAGGTACCAATTTAATTTTGTGGTCAAAGGTTCGTCTTGGTACTAAATTTTCTGCTGTCAAGACTTTAAACAGTTATTTGTAATGCTAGTATTCCCTTGATAACATTACAAGTTCTACCATATTTTTAATGGTTCTGATTCGACTGATGTGACAAGTATTAAAATCCTAAGCAACACATTCATCATATTTGAACAAATCTGCTATCCCTTCATCTACTTCGACACAGTTTTCACAACCTTTTGCTTCAAAAGTCAAATTATTTGCATCTTCTATCTGTGATACTGGTTGTTCACTATATCACCAACCGAAATAAATCATCATCCTATAATGATCTGCTTTAGTAACTTTACACGACACTTCAGATATATGTCAGTTTTTTCCTATCCATAATTTTATAGGTAGGCTATAACGCTTTCCTCCTCAGGCTATTGATGAGCCATCAATGTCCAAGATATCCACTGCATTGTTGCGTTTAACTATAAGAATACAACGGTCTTCAACTGGGGTCTTATTGATAAGGAATATGTTGGATCCAGAGTATAATAAGACTTTAACATTGTATCGCTTATTATGTATATGGAGGTAAGTGATCCCCTCCACACAGTTGTATTGTTTTGGTTTCGGAGTGACTAATTCCAGGTGCTTAGCGCTGATTAGTTTTTCTTGACTTTTTCATTCAGGTATTGTTGGTGTTGGGTGTATGTCACGCAATATTTGTCACTACACCTTCATTGCTTTGACCACTGTGGTCTCCGCAGACAAACTAGTAATTATTAGCTCTAACAATCTGGGTCTACATACTAAGTGGTATTTCACTAATATGCTATTGCACATGACTAGTTCTCAGGCTAGATGACTTCTCCCAACACAACAGACCTAGGCTCACAGCAAATATTTGGGCGGTTATTAGCCATTTTACTCCGCAGATATGGAGCTCCCAGTTTCAATGATCCTTTCTCTTAGGCTTTCAGTTTATCCATCCTGCTACTTTGGAGGGGCCCTGTGCACCAAAGCAGTGAATCCCAGCCCTACGTGCTGGCAAGAAGGCAAGAAACTATACACGTATAATACGACTCAAAGTTGTGTGGTGGGTAGAATGGCTTTGATTGGTTGTTCTCCCGTCAGTATTGTTATTAGATAAATCTTGTATTACTATACCCTAACCTCCCAGGTATAGTAATCTGCTTGCACATAAGTCGTGGACGGCTACCATGTAACTCAAGAAACTTCATACTGATGACTCGTCGATTATGTGGGCTTGTTGACAATCTTCTTTATTATTCAAGACTCTCTATATATTGATTCCACGTATTCGAGCTCTTAAGTCTCTTATAGAGTCCCTTCACTTGGAGCCTACTTGCTTTGATCTAGAAATGAGAGACTTGCTTAGTGCCACGTTGATCATTTTCAGTTTCGATTCCCGTAGTTGCATACAGATCACCCGATCCCCATCGCAGTCAGTACCCAAGACGCCCCTGTCTGAGACCGTTCCCATTTTAATTCCAGTTTCCTATGAATCCTGACTACCCAAATGCTGTCGCTGTTGGTGCCTATGAACTTACCTAGGTCAGTTCTTCTCCCTCAGCCAGTTCCCAGATCCTATTAGCTCAGGTTGATTGCTGGATAGTAGCAACTCTACATGCTAGTTTAGGCTTTACAATGGTCGATCTTACATGACAGATTGCCATTTTGATCAGTTTTGAACTAACAGTTATCACTGATATATGGAAATCTCACCAATATGTTTGATAGGTGTAGTTTTTCATTCCACAATATGTACAATTCTTTTCCTGTTATTGACTGTCAATAACACTTTGCGGGATACCAGTGTGAGCCTGGTCAAAGCTAGTATAGGTTGTCTTTGCCATACTACCTAATTTTTTCTTTGGCCTTCATGGCTCATTATCCTGTTTTCATTTTCATAGTGAGACTCCACCTCTCTTGACAAAAGGTTTGTTAGTCCTTTGTCTCTTTTGTTTAAAGTTCCATCGGTTTTCTCTTTTGACTTCTTAGACTATTTTCGGCTTGGGTGGTTGGTCTCTTGGAACCTATTTTCTTGCGAGTGCTGCTTTACCAGACCAACCAACTAGACTCAAGGTTGCCTCTTGTTCTTGATCCGTAACATAGTGTATTGCCGATAACCTGCAGATTATTTGTTCCGGAAGTTTGCATTCTACTTCCTCCATCCTGGAGCCTCCCATCCTCCGTGGTCTGATATTCAGGTTGTGTATAAATGTTAAGAACAACTCAATATTGCCTTCCTTTATCTCTAGCTTCATGTCATGAACTACTTGTCTTTCTGCTTTGACAGGAGCAAAATGTTTGATCATAACATGTTCAAATCATAAACAAGTAGTTAGTTCTAGCTGCTGCATTCCCCCTTGAAGTCCATCCATAGCTTTCCTGTACCAGATAGTATACAGAAGGACTGTGCATCCCTTTCCACAATTAAGTGCATATATAATTCATTTGCAGGTATTGTCCCAAATCCGCAGGTTTCTTTTAATGTAGTCATTACACTTGACAAATTAGACATATATGTCTTGCGTAGATTTGTCTTCAAAGAATAGAGTTGGTTCCGATGGTCGCTTAATATTTAGTGCCATCGCATTGGCATGTGTCTCTGCCATACTAGACTGTTCTGGTGTTTGCCCTTACTGACCATGGCTAGGGCTTCTTCTCCTTCTTCCTCTTTCCCCTTTATTATTATTATCATCATCATCGCTAGGATCATCTGGATATCCCCCTTAGGCTCCTGAGGGAGTTGCATCAGCAACTTCCTTGCCCTTCTCTGTATCCTATCACATTAGTGGAGAATAATAGTCATCATCATTCTCCGCTTAAACCCAGGTTAAGGGTATCGGTCCAAAAGTACTTTGTTCTAGTATAGTAGCCAGTACATTAGTTAACGATGCCGTTAATACTCTTGTGGCATTATTTGTCTCTTCCTCTTACCAACATTGTAGGATTTTAAGTTTGCAGATCTATTTTTGGTGAACTATTTGGTCCAGCCTCCAATAGTCTAATGTTTAGTTGATGTCCTGTTCACAACTGATGGTTTGAGAACAGAATTCTAGGAATTCCGTTCCTAGGCTAGTGACCATTTGTTTCAGGATTTGGTCATAGGCTAGTACTTCCAGGCTTTGTTGTCTCAACATTCTATATAACCTGATGGTCACTTCCTCATGTTCCTGTTGACACCTATCTTACTGGTCAATTTTTTCTGTTACTTCCTGTAGCATTTCATTTTGAATGTTATTGCCTTCTTGTTCCACTACTGCCAGCTACATCAACATAACCACGATGCCATTGTCACATATGTCTTGTCTATAGGGGATTTGTTGATTTACATTAAGCAATTTTATGGTATTGTCTGGGTGACCCCATTTGAGTATTTGAATGCAATACTGGCTTGGTCGAGTAATATATTTATATCTTGTCTAATTCGACCCACAGTTGTTCCCAGATGACTAGCTAACTTAGCTAAGTTTGCCGCATGGTCTCTCGGCTTTGGTGTCAATGATCGGGCTATACAGTGGGTGCTAGCTATGCAGGATGATCGTGGAAAGGAGGATCTGCTTCCTCTTCAGAATGGCAGGTCAACAGGTACTCATAGAGATTGACACAGTCTACTAAGTAACCAGTTGCCATTACATCTGGCCGAGTATTCATTGGCTCTCCTCTTCTTATTCTTCCTCTTTTTAGACATTGCAGTACTTCCCCCATCCTGTTTTGAAATTTGTCGGATAGGTTTAACCCTATTTCCCAGTCTATGAGTACTGGACTTTGTACCTTGTACCAATATTCCCTTTCTCCTCCCAACAGTGTGTGAAATTTGATGAATCATACGTATCGCAACAAGTATTCTCTTGAAAACAATACAGGAAGATTGGGATGATCAGATTCTGCGTCTAGAACTTGAATTTTCTTTTTGTGAAAATGTAGAATGTGCTTGTAGTACGTATATGTGTTTCTGGGCCCAGGCCAAGGGAATGGATTGTCCTTTGCCAAATGCGCCCAACTGTTGATATTCAGAGTACTGGGTACTCCACTCAATGAGGTCTTCTTACTTTGTTAAACTTTACTCAAAGTTCGGACCATGCCAGGTACAATATACGCAATTGTATTGATTCCTTGTTGGGTTCCCCAAAGTTATTGTGAACTACAAGGATTTTGAGGTTTCGATAAACTCGATTTTGAGTAGCTGGGTACTGCATATTTCTTCGAATATAGGAATATGGATGGGACAGTGAGGTGCTTCAATAATATAATTGAAGCAAGCGCTGTGGATGGAGCTTGAAGTGAACTCATAGTTCATATAGTGAACCTTGGTAACAGGAGAACTATCAATATACTGTTAGAGAGATGCCAAACTCTAGTATCATGGAGGGACATCGGCCAAAATATTTTGTTTAGAGAATCTGTCAAAGAAGACTCATCTCAATAAATAGGTAAAGTAAAGATTTAATGTGTGAACAATTTTATATTAACCAGATCTCTCCTCCATTGCTTGTTGGTATCTGTAAAGTTCAGGAGACAATGCAATATTTATATACCATGTTTGAGTGTTTGTAGACTGCTTCTAACTACTATGCCTCTGAAGTCCCACTCTGATTTTAATATGCAAATGTCCAGAATCTTATAAGTCTGATCACTATTTGACTCTGCAACTTCTCATATCTTTTACTGATTACAGAATACTATTCCTCCATTGAGATCACTGGGCTACGTGTTATACCAAACTATGGTCTTCAACTTAGTTCTCCACATAGACCATTATATTACTTTACTCTTGTTGACTATCATTCCTGTAGTCTCTTTGGTCATAAAGTAATCAGTTTCAAGCTGGGACACCTAGTGCCAATTGCAAGTCCAAGCCCAACATGTCAATGCCTTATAGGTCTTTACCTTATCTAGGTCTTCCTATCTGAGCGTGCTCCCCCTTAGTCTACCTGCCTCGATGGAGGGGTCTTATGTTACGATCCCTAACTGATATTAGTTCTCTGCAACAGGTAGAGGAGTCTTCTCTTCTTCTCTCTTGACAACAGTTCTTAAGCGCATGCCTGTGATAAGGTGGGAGAAACTCTTGACTCTCTGGTCCTTATCACCTATTGTACTCTTTCTGCAACTCAACTTGCGTTGTAGAGTTGGTGTCTCATGTAGGTAATTCGTAAAGAGTGTAAAGGGTTTTATATTCACAAAACCATAAAGTAATAAGTAAGAAAGTAACTTACAACGAAGCACGAAGAGCTCATCTCCTGGATCCTAGCGACCCCTTATATTGTTACTCTTCACGCCTGTGTGACTCACACCTTGAGTCATGCCCCTCAGGTGACTCACAACCGTAAGTCATATAAAATCCTCTCTCAATAAGGCATACGACCAAAGTAGTCACATGCACAAAGTGCATGACCTCTAAATGACATGATTTGCAAAACATAATATATCATCATAACTAGTCATATAACCAAAGTGCTCATATGTGTGAAACTTATTACCTCTAAATAAGGTCATGTGCGAAATATAACATACTTGTGACTCATAACTATGAGTTATGTGAAAACCTTTTCTTTGCCAAGCCACATTCGTGATATCTTATTACTAGAACCAACCAACCTACAGCTGATCTCAGAATGGTATAGGTGGATTTGGTATGTCCCCACTAGCCTCCACCACTGAGACATCCTCTTGGAGACTTTTGCCAAAAACATCCCATCACATTTGGCCCATTACTAGGAAACATAACTTTGAAGCATACTATTTCAATATACCTGGGGCGGACCTCTTCCACTCTACTTCTCAGATGTCATCAAAGGTCTCTTCTCATAGACCCTGCAAGCAGCATGCGGTCAGATAGACAGTGGTGATATATAAGCTATTATGAAGTGGACTTCATTAATGTAACATTTCAGTTATGGGACACAACGCTTCGAACTCTCGCTAATGATGTGCAGGCCCCATAAGGAGGTGGGAGGGACGTGTTCACTTTCCAGAAAATCGAGAGTCTGTGCACAGTGACCCTACCGTGATGTCTGTACACTTTGTCTCAGATTTTCCTATGCCTAACACTTGTGCTATTGAGAAGAATTCTGCCCTCAAGGCAGAAGCCTCTTGCTTTTGGTATTACGTTTCTATCTTTTCACAGTAGCTTAATCATTCTACAAAGGAAGTTACTCTCTTGATGGCCTCTCATAAAGCTGTAGCTTCTATGGTTATTGCTCCTCCACCTACGCCATGTGCGGTTACAGTGCTAGACGGTAGGCTTATCCATGAGAGTTCTCTGGAGCTGGGGGAGGAGCTCCTCTCATTCAGAGAAGGTGGTGTGGGTGGCCCAGGTAGACCCGTGTCAGAGATACCAGGGAATTTTGTGCCTGCCTTGGTATCTTTAGGAGCTGAGGGTGGGGTGGCTGATGTGGTGGACCCAGTTATTATAGTATCCTTGCAAGTACCAGAGCCCAGTGTGGCTGAGCCCACAGCTAAGAGGGAGGAGACCCTCTCTCATGGGGCCACAGATGTGGCTATTGATGGGGGTAGTAGCTTATCCACTGTCAACCATCCTCAGCATGGGTCTGGTAAGATAAGGAAAAATAAGAAGTGACAGGTAAACCATAATATCACCACACCTATCATGTTGCTCCAGGACTCCAAGGATGAGTCGTCACTAGAGTGAGTGCTCGCAACCACTATTGATATTGTTGTAGCTCCATTGGTGTAGCTAATAGTAGTGCAAGCTGTTAGGTGGAGGCCAAACTCTAGTATAACTGAGGGACGTAGGCCAAGATCTTTGATCGGAAAATCTGTTGAAAAAGGCTTATCTCGGTATATTGATAAGTTGAATATTTAAAGTGTAAAACAATATTATATCGATAAGATCTCTTCTACATTGATTGATGATATCTGTAAAGCTTAGGTGGTACTTGGATATTTGTATCGCATGTCTGAGTGTTTGCGGATTACTTCTAGCTACTATGCCTCCAATGTACCACTCTGGCTTTAATACGCAAACATCTAAAATCTTATAAGTGTGAGCACTGTTTGATGCTGCAACTTGACAGATGCTTTCATAGTTACGGAATAGTATTCTTCCATTGAGATGACAGTGCTATTTGTTATACCAAACATCACCCTTCAACTTAGCTATTAACATAGACTATTACATTACTTTAGTCTTGTGAAATATCATTCCGATAGTCTCTTTGGTCAAGAAGTGATCAGTTTCATACCGGGCCACCTAGTATCAATCACGAGTCCAAGCCAGACATGTCAATGTCTTAAGGGTCTCCGACTTATCTTGATCTTCCATTCTGAGTGTGCCTCCCTTTGATCCGCCCGCCTCCATAGATAGGTCCCATTACCAGGGCCAACCAACATACAGCTGATCTTAGAAGGGTCTGCGTAGATTCGGTATATCCTCAATAGCCTCTGCTACTGGGACATTCACTTGTAGTATTTCACCAAAAACATCCCATCACCTTTGGCCCATAGTTGAGGAAGCCTAACTCTCAAGCCTACTATCTCAATGTGCCTTCAATGGACTTCTTCTATTCCACTTCCCCAATGTCGCCAAAGGTTCCCTCTTGTATAACCTGCGAACAGCATGCAGTCAGACAGACCGCAGCGATGTCTATGATATTATGAAGTGTGCTTCATTGATGTGATATTTTAGTTACAGGACACAACTAGCTAAATCTCGCTAATGACATGCGGGCCCTATTAGGAGGCCACAGGGAGGTGTTGTCTTCTCGGGAAAATCAAGCATCTGTACGCAGTTACCCTACCAGGCGGTCTGCACACTTTTTGTCTCAGATTTCCATATGCCTAACATGAGCTCCCTCCTACCAGGCATTGCCTCGAATTGCTTTAAAACATTTTAAGGCTCAAGGTGGTCCGGGTAAAAAACCTTCTGCATTTACTTGGCCGCAGTAGGAAATCATTTTCCTCACTATTATACTTCTGCCCTTCCTGGCATGTCTGGATTTTCATTATGGAAATATTCCACAACTTCCTCTGCATTTGCGATACCGGTGGCTGGCTCCCATGTATTCTGATCATCTGAATACCCTTGCCCTTTGACGAAGTACTACAGTTCCCACTTCTCTTCATAGTGACTGCGTACCTATTTCCTGTAAGAGCCAATCTTGCCTCTTACTACTTTTTGCAACCTCCCATTGTAGATTGTCGTCAATATCCTCCGGTTCTCTAAGGAATTGTTGACGATTGTCATAAACTGACTCACGGTAGAGTTCCAACAAAGTAACATGGAATACCGGATGAATGTTCTATCGATCAGATATCTTGAGCTTGAATGCTTGTGATTAGCGGTTTTCCAGGATGTGGAAAGGAACATATAGCTGCGAACTTAGCTACTTTGATTTCTGTTTGGTGCGAATATTTTTTGTGTTTAACTTTACTTTGTCTCGGATCTTGAAATCCTGCTATTGTCTAGCTTTCCGATTATCGCATTTTGACATTCCTTCTCTTGTCTTTTGTGGTGACCCTCATTTTTGTTCATGAATCATATTAATCAAGTTCGCATAGAGTATTGCTCCTGGATTTTGAGCTTCTCGCTCCTTCATCCATTCTGTCTGTAATTGGAATCCATAGTTTACCTAGAATGGTGACATCCTTGAGTGTTGGTTGCAGAGTTGTTATAGGCATGCTCAGCTAGTGGTAATAGCTGATACAAATCATCCTGATCATAGTTGACACAACTTTAAAGGTTTCTTTCCAGCACTTGGTTGGTACATTCAATTTGTCCATCAGTTTGAAGGTGGTATGCCATTGACATTCTTTGCTTGATTTCCAGTACTTTGCAGAAGGATTCCCAGAATTCTGCTGCCAACTTTGAGTCAATGTCTGTGATGATTTCAGTTGGCTGGCCATACAGCCTCCAATCTACCCTCAGGAATGTGTTAGCGACATCTTTAGCGGTAGCCAATATCTGTAGTCCAATGAAATGTGCCATTTTTGTAAATCTATCAACTACTACTATTATCCCAGGGCATCCTTACCACTCTGGCAGTTGCGTGATAAAGTCTACTGAGATAGACGCCCATCCTGCATAGGGTATTTGCAGTGATTGCAGTAACCCATATTTAGCATGCCTAGGTGATTTGTTAGGTTGGCATTCATTGCAGGATCATACATAATTGTTGACCCACTCCGCAAGTCTTTTCCAATAGAAGTTTCGCATTATGATTTCCCTAGTCTTCTTTTGCCTGAAATGTCCTACCACTTTTGCATCATGACATCCTTCGGTGATCTTGATGTATAGCACCTGACTATCTGGTACAAATAGTCTTTGCTTATAATATAGTAGATTGTTGGTTAAAGTCTAATCATTGTGGAAATATTTTCCTTCATCTTATAACCTAATGAGTTCATCCCTTTGTTGCTTCTAAGCCGTGTCTAGCATGATAGCTGCCTGTATCTTGCTTGAGAATTCAGGATTAAACTGCTTCATACTATTTGGTTGGATAACGGCATTTGATATTAGAACTTTCTCTGGTGCTTCTGAAATGTCATACCAGTTTTTATTGTGTTTAGCTAATGATTGCAGGTAGCTGATGCTAGGTTCCTGTCCTTTGTCGATCAAGGATCTTGTCACTATATCGGAGCTTCTGAATCCTTCGGTCCTACGTTGTATTTCTTCCAAGTTGTCTACCTCCATCATGTCTGAGGTATTGATCTTTTCTACAACTAGTTGAGCTATTCGATCACCCCTTCTAATCTGGCAGTCCATATCTTTAAGGTTGAAAAGTACAACCTTGAGTTCAGCATTCTAGTCGGCCTCGATTACTCCGACTCTGGTTGAAATTCCGCTCTGTACCACTCACCCGCTCCTGGGAGCAACTCTTGCATAATGTCCTTCTGGTAGCCCTATGGCTATCCCCGCTCTTATTAATGCTTGTCCATATTTCCGGATAATCTCATCTTCTGTAGTTTACAGGTCATGCCCTGCCGCCATTCTTGAGCCCTTTGTTGGCTAGTATACCTATTTGCTCAATCTCTTGATCATAATAATGGGTTGCTTTCTACCTCTTCAAGGTTCCAAATCCAAATCCTTGTCTCCATTCCAGCCTTCTCCTTCATCATTTGCTCTTGCTACTAGTAATACCAAAATGCTTTCTGGTTTCAAAATTGTCAATTCATGATATGTAGCTCCCTTCTCAGGATGGTACTTTGGCCGCATGCTTAATCTGTCCAGCTTTCTGTCCTCTCTTCCTGGTCAGTATACAATACGGAAATTGTATGCCACTAACTTCTGAGCCCATCGAATTTGACAGCTACTGCAGACTATTGAGGTGCAGCAGTATTGTAGGTTCTGATGGTCGGTAAAGACTATAATTGGTTTTTTCCATTCCGATCCAGTAGTGTCTCCACTTTTTTGAATGCTGTGAGGATCGCGAGAAGTTCCTTATCATGAATCTCATAATTGTGCTCTGCTAAGTTCAACTTTCCAGAATAGAATACTACTGGATGTCGCTTTTGCTCAAAGTATTGGCAAATGACACAAGCGAGTGCGAAATCACTAGTATGGGTTTCTACCACTGTTTCTCTTTCTGGGAAAAAGTGGGGAAGTATGGGGGCTATGGTAAATAGGTACTTTAGTTCCTCAGAGGCCGTATTCCGCTCAACTCCCCATTTGAAATTATTTAAATTTCCTGGTAATGTCTTAGTTAGGGGTTTGGAAATAGCCGAGAATTTTGTGATAAACTATCGGTAGAAGTTAGCGAATCCAATAAAGACTGGCATATCTCTAACTGACCTAGGTAGTTTTCAAACTATTATGGATTCCACCTTGTAGGTACTCATAGACACCCCATCAACCGCCACAATATAGCCTAAGAATTCCACTTCCTTGGTATGGAATGTAAACTTTTTAGCGATACCAATAATGGAAAGTCTGATAGACTTTGCAATATCCTTTTGACAGCTTTGAGGTATTTCTTTTCATCCTTGGAATATATCAGAATATCATGAAGATAACATATGACTCCCACATTCAAGTATTCTTTTAGTACTTAGTTCATCATATCTTGGAAAGTTGTTGGGGTATTGACCAATCCAAATGGCATAACCTGATATACGGAGTGCCCATATCTCATCTGGAAAGCTCTTTTTTATTTATCTCCTTCCTAAATCCTAGTTAAGTGATAGCCGTCTTTAAGGTCTAATTTCGCGAAGATCAAGGTACCAGCTCCTCGGTCTTGGAGTTCAGATATTAATAGAAGGGGATGTTTGTTGAGGATGTTAATCTTGTTCAGATTCCGGTAATCCAGAATCAGACGTAGTCTTCCATCGAGTTTGGGTACACATAATATAGGTGCTCATGCAGGAGATTGACTGTGCGTAATGTTTCCCTCCTTGATCACTGTTTCTAAGTATCCGCTTAAGCCCTTTAGTTGTTTTCATATAGTGGATGTATCGGACCGTACAGCTGAGTTGATCCTACAATCAACTTAATCTCACAATTGAAGGTTTGTCTTGAGGCATGTTTTTCATTTGTCAGAGCTTCAAACAAATGTTTGTGATACCAGTATTCATTTTGGCGAAGATTCGAGATCCACCGTATTTTTGCTGATTCTGCTACTTCTGATATGACCAGCATTTGGGACCCAAGTGATGGATTTATCATATTCGAACATATCCAATATTCCTTCATCTTTTCCCACACAGTTTTCACAACTTTCTGCAGAGAAAGTCCAATTTTCTACATCTTTTATGTGAGACACTAAGTGTTCACGATGCCACCAATCAAATGGAATTATTATTCTATAATGACATGCTTTAGCCACTTCACATAACACCTCAGAAGTGTGTCAGGTCTTTCCTATTTCCAACTATAAGAGTAGTGTATAACACTTCCCTCATGAGGCTGTGATGATCCATCAAAGGCTAAGATATTAACTGCATTGTTACGTTCGACTATCGGAACGCACAGGTCTTCAACTAGGTCCTTATTGATAAGGAACACATTGGATCCACAGTCTAGCAAGACTTTAACTTTGTATCACTTATCGTATATGTGGCAATACGCGATCCCCTCTAGGTAGTGGTATCATTTTGGTTTCGCGGCATCTAATCCCACATGTTTATCACAGATACAACTTTCCTGGTTCTTGTATTTAGGCATCATAGATGTTGGGTGTAGGTAACAAGTAGTTTATTACTACACCCACATAGTTTGGACCATTGAGGTCTCGTTAGACAAACTAGTAACTCTTTTAGCTCTAACAATCTGGGTCTACATAGTAAGCAGCATTTTTCCAATATACAATTGTACATGACCAGTTTTCCAGCCAGAGACCTTCTACCAACACATCAGATCTAGGCTCATACCAGATTTTTTGTATGGTTATTAGCCTTTTAACTACATGGGTGTAGGGTTCCCACTTTCACCAATCCTTTCCTCTAGGGTTTCGGTTATCCGTCTTGCTACCTCAGAGGAGCCTTGTACACCAAAGTGGTACATCCCTATCCCACACTCTGGCCAGAAAGCAAGATAGTACATACGTATAATATGACTCAGACTTATCTGGTAGGTGGAATGGCCTGCGTCAGTTGCCCTCCTGTCGTGTTCTGTTATCAGGTAGATCTTGCATTGCTATGTCCTAACCTTTTTAGTATAGTGACTTGCTTGCACATGGGTAGCTGGCGGCCACTAGGTGACACCAGGAACTTCGTACTGTAGGCTGCCAGGCCATGTGAGCATGTTGACTATCTTCTCTTTCGATTAAGACTCTCCATATATTGATTCTTGTATTCGAGCTCATAAGTCTCTTGTGAGATACCTTCACTTACAGCCTACTTGCATTGATCTTGAAAGGAGAGACTTGCTTTGCACTGCTTTGATCATTTTGAGTTTCGATGCCTGTAGTTGCACACAGACTACCTGATCCCTGTCATGGTCGGTACCCAATACACCCTACCTAAAGAAGGTTCCCATTTCAATTCCAGTTCGATAGGGACACTGAATACCCAAAGGCCATCGCCATTGGTGCAAATGAACTGACCTAGGTTAGTTCTTCGTCCTCCACCAGTTCCCTGATCCTGTTCCTTTGGGCTAGTTACTGGATGGTGGTAACTCTACATGCTAATTTGGGCTTTACAATAGCCGATCTTGCGTGACAAAATCTCCTTTTTATCGGCCTTGAACTGACCGTGACTACTGACATATGCACGTCTCTCCAACAGATTTGATATGTTTAGTTTGTCTTCCTACAAGGTATAAAATTCTTTTTCCACCTCTGAGTGTCTATCACACTTTGCAGGGTACCAGTATGGGCTTGTTCGAAGTTGGTGTAGGTTGTTTGCCCCACCTGGCCCATCTTCCTTTTCGGCCTTTCCAGCTTGTCTTCCTGTTTTCTTTTTCATAGTCGGGCTCTTCCTCCCTTGACATACGGTTTACTATCCCTTTTTCACTTTGGTTTAGAGTCCTATCACTATTCTCATTTGACCTCTTGGACTATCTTTGGCTTGGGCAGTTGGTCTCTTGCGAGCTTTTTGCTAGCAAGAAGTGCTTCTTCCGATCGACCGCATAGCCTAAGTGCTTTTTTCCATTCTTGATCTATCATGTATTATCAGGCCGACAACCTGCGGACAATTGGTTTTGGCAGTTTGTTTTCGACTTCCTCCCTAGAGGATTCTCCGGACATGCCTACCCTAATATTTAGGTTGTGGATGATTGTACGGTAACACACAATATGGTCCTTGTACTTGACCTGCCTCACCTCTTGAAATGCTTGTCTGGCGGCTTCCACCAGGGTAAATTGTTTGTTCATGTCTGGTTCAACACCAGTCCACGTTGTAAATTCTGGCGGCTAAGTTTCCCTTTGAAGTCAGTCCATAGCCTTCCTATACCAGATAGTGTAAGGAAGCACTATGTCTCACTTCGTACGAATGAGTACATATATAACTCATTCCCAGGCATTACTCCAGATTAGCAGGTTTCTTTCAAAATAGTCCATGCATTGTATAATCCAGACATATATGTCTTGTATGGATTTCTCCTCTAAGAATGGGAGTGGTTCTGATGGTAGCTTCACATTAAGCACTATAACATTGGCAAGTGTCTCTGCCATACTAGACTGTTCGGGTGTTTGTCCTCGCCTACCATGGCTTGGACATCCTGGCCTTCTACCTCTCTCGTTATCATTGTTATCGTTAACGTCATCACTAGAATCTCCTTAATGACCTTCTTAGGCACCTGAGGGGCCTGGATCAGCAGCTTCCTTGCTTTTACAATTTTCCTGTAGCGCAGGTGGAGCATAATAATCTTCCTCACTGTCCTCCTAAACTCCAGGTAAGGGTGCTGGTCTGCCAGCTTCTTGACTTGGTACTGCAGCTAGTACATCATTTACCGCCGCAGTTACTACCTTTATGGTATTATTCATCTCCGCGCTTTGCTACCACTGTTGGTTTTGGAGATTACGGATTCCTATCTGGCCGGTTGTCTAGTCCAACAGCCATTGTCCCAGGATACCATTGACCTCCTTTACATGATTGTTGCTTTGAAACCGGAATTCATAGATTTCCATTTCTAAGTGGTTAATGTCATGAATGTGTCTTAGCGAGGAAGAGGTTTTCACATGACTGATAATTATGAGTCATAGGTATGATATGTTTCGTACATGATTTCATTTTGAGGTAATGGGTTTTGCGCATATGATCACTTTGGTCATGTAACTAGTTTAAGATGTCTTGATATGACTCACAGTTGTGAGTCATATGTGGCGCATGACCTGAGGAGTGAGTCACATAGACATGAAAGGCAACTATATAAGGAGGTCATTAGGAGCAAGTAGATAGGCGGTCTCGTGGATACGGTCCTTCCTCCACGGCCGCTCCTGCCGCCTGATCTTCCAAGGCGCGCCCCAAGTTTTTTCACCGGTCTCCGTAGGTACCCCTCAAGGGTCCCCGATCTCCCCCCTTCTCTTCGTCATCTATGTCTCAACCCTTCACTTCTCGGTCCCTAGGGGCCTCATCCTATCCTACGTGGACGACTTCGCGGTCACGGTTGCATCGAACTCCTACAGGAGAAACGTTCAAAGGCTGCAAGGAATCACTAGAGTACTGCAGCGGAAGGCTGGCAGGCTAGGAGTGTCCTTCTCGATCCCCAAAACCGAGCTCATGCACTGGGAAACCCCCTCCCAGAAGATTCCCCCACCGCAGATCCCTGTCCGGCTGGACGACCTCATGTTCCGCCCCTCCAAACTAATTCGTTGGCTCGGTTA